>WRNY01000040.1:0-336328 GCA_012978405.1 Pseudocercospora macadamiae
GGGGGTGGAAGGGAAAAGAGAGAGCGCGGGTGAGAGACATCATGAAGGCAGAATTTGAACCGAGCATTGCCAAAGGGCTAGTCGTCGCAAATGCTCCTGTCTGCTCTCTCGAACTGCTTCGCCATATCCTCCTCGCAGGTCTCGATCATGCAACGAAGTGTCTCCTGGTGTTTCTGCAAATCGTCAAGCGTCCCCTGAAGTGCTTGAGACACGGCGTTGGCATCGTAAAGCAATGGCCGAACGTGTTGCTCGTACAGCTCAAAGTGGTTTATGAAACATCGGGAAATTCGGGAATAGAAGTTTTCGAGGCCCTGGACAATGCTCGTTGCCTCAATCTGGATATGGAAGGCTTCGTCGTCTGAATTTTGTAGAGCTGCTTAACTCTGGAGGTGAGTTCCTTTACTACACTTTGCTGATTTGGCTCATCTAAGGGGATAATGATTGCTGTCCCAATTTCGACATGGAAGGCTCTTTCTTCAGGAACATCATGAAGGCAATGTTCAGAGGAGGAAAGAAGAGAGGGTGCAAGGCCGCGACTACTATTCATAAAAACCTACCGACCCCAAGAGAACTTTTGGGCTACCGCCAAAGCGGCAGCAGCGCCACAGTTGAGACGCCGCCGACGGCACCCACTGCAAGCAAAGCACCGCTGCTCAGGGCAGCAAGCTGCTGCTGTGCTGCTGTGAGCTGCTGAAGCTGCTCTTGGACTGGTGGCTACCCACTCAGCAGCCTTCCACGTCGCCAGGATTACCTTGACTCCTTGAGCGCGGCGAGGTCCCTCAAGATGTGATGCCCAGCTCGTGGCAGAACAGCGCGAGGCACGCGAGAAAACCAAGCACAAAGCACACAAATCCAAACACTGTGTAGAGATCACAACAATCGTCGTATGCATCGCTTGGGCGAACATTCGCTGGGAGACCAACTGACAGGCGCGCAAGGTCAGGAATGGTGATCTTTGTCACGTCTTTCTGGTATGGTCGGAGAGATGCGAGTCTCTTGGATGATTGAAGGTTGGTGCAAAAGATTGCCCATACAGCGTCATGCTTCTCGTAGCTTGGATTCGCCGTGGTCCTCTCGGGAAGCACAAATGGTATGGATTTGTCCAATTCCAGCCAGGTGGCTACCCATTTAGCAGCCCACCCAGCAGCTTTCCACGCTACCAGCATCATCTTACTGGCGGCGAGTTCCTTCGGAGACGTAATGCCCAGCTCGTAGCAGATCCACGCCAGGCACAACAGAACACCAAGCACAACGCCAAACACGATGCCGAGAACCACATAGCACCACGTCGACCAAACATGACGCTCTGGTGCTGCTGCTGCTGGCTGGGCTAGCTGGGTTAGAATCACAACAACTTCTGCATCTGACCAAGAAGGCTTCGTAGTCGGACATCTGTAGAGCGGCTTGACTGGAAGTGAGTCTCTACATTCCACCCTGCTTAGGCTCGCTCATCCAAGGCAGGATCGTAAAGGTAACGGCCGAAGAAGTAGTTTGCAAGGAGTATTTGGCGATGTGCGCCCTGGTGAGGAGCATTAGCTCTCCCACGAACAGATTCGAGTCGCCAGCTTAATAACCTGAACGGCCTGGGTCCATCTGAGAAGGTCGCTTCTGGTTCCCTCAATTGACGCAGCTGTGGGCAGGAAGACCACGAGCAAGATTGCGAGTGTCACCAATTGGCGAAGGTGCGGCGAAGCCTGGAGAGACATGATCGCGGATCGCGATCCGTAATAGGCGTCAGCGGTTCACTGTATTGGAACCAAAAGGCTTAGTACTCGCAAGCGCCTCGAGTGGTCCTACAGTAAGGATACTGGGAACGTGAAATTCCATTAGACGCTTCCAGCACCGATGGTCTGGAATTTCCGCGAGAGGCGTGGTCTGTCTTGCTCGACTCCATCACATTACACCTTGCTTCATTTCGCTCAGCCAGAGAAGAACTGTGTCAGCCCATAGATCTGACCCAGAGGGCTCAGTGCTTGCCAGTGCTTTGAAAGGATCACTAAGAAATCTCGAAAATGTGGACAAATTCAACGGTCACATTCTTCTTAAGCTACCTATACCTCTTCAGAGGAACAGCAAACGAGATTCCTCATGTCGACAGCAAAAAGCGTAGTACTTCCGTATGCCTCGAGTGTTCTACTGAGAAAATTGGAATTGTGAACACGGGCAATGATCACATTTACTTTTCGAGCTATATATGCTTCTTTCACAGTACAGCAAACGAAAATCCTCCTATTGGAGTGCAAAGCTTGAGACAAGCTGTGGAAGTGTGCGGCAAGGTCCTTCTGGTCGAATGCAAATGCAGCTGTGGGCATGGCGGCCTTTTGGACAGTCAGCGCTATCATTTTGGATAGTCGTGGAGAGTACATACAGATAAGTGCAATAAGTCAGCGCTGTATCAAGAATCAGATCTGTATTTTACTGTCGTTTGCGGCGTAAGCGGTGCCTCGAGTGCTTCCCTGAAGGAAATGAAAATGTGAACATGGGCAATGACCACGTCATATGCTCCCTTCAGAGCACAGCAAACGAAGATCCTCATATCTCCAGCAAAGTGCACAGTACTATGGCGACTGCCAACGCGTCCCATCGGTCTCAGTCTTCCAAAGAAAAAGACTCAGGCCCCTAGATATGATCCAGTATGCTCAGTGCTCGCAAGCGCCTCGAGAACTTCACCAAGAATTTGAAATTGTGAACACGGGCAACGATCACATTTACTTTTGAGCTACGTATACTTCTTTTCAGCAACAGCAAACGAAAATCCTCGTATCTCCAGCAAAACCCATGGTATCATGCCGACTACCGACGCGTCCCATCGGTCTCAGTCTTGTAAACCCTTCACTTCTTCCCGAACATCCGCTGGTACAGCTCATCATTATCCTGCTGAATGGTCCTCCGCTTTGTCGCGGGGGCTTGCTCGTCTGGCTGCTCAACAGCCTTGCGTTTCGTGCCTTTTCCGAAGACGATAATATTCTGTGTGTCATCTTCCTGCACAATGGCTCGACGCTTGGGAGCCGCGGCTGGCTTCTCCTTCTTCTCAATAGAACGTACAACTTTTTCCTTGCGTGGAGGAGCTGGTGGGACTGCTGGCTGCTCATCGGCGGTACCAGCGAGATCAACTGCGACATCATGCGCGGACTGATCTTCTCGCTTTGGTCTGCTACGTCCACGCTTTGCCAGTTCGTCGAGGGCAGCTTCTGGCCCTGGACTGGGCGTACGTGCGACTTCGATCCAGCCTCGGCCAGCACGGACTATGGGCTTCTTCGTCTTCGAGTCGATGGCGAGGGGAGGCTTCGCTACAACCTTCTTTTCTACCCCGGTCTTTCGCACTCGTGACGAACGCACAGTGTGTAAATCTGCAGCTTGCTTTGCCTGAGATGCACTCTTCTGCTTCGTAGCTCTGGTGGCCCTCGATGTAGCTGCATTATTGGTTGCTGGTTCTGGCGCTGTCTGTGCGCTCTCTTCCTCCTTCACTTTTTCTGCTCGTACAGCGCGTGCCTTCTTGGCGTTCTTGGCCTTCGTTGACTGAGATGAGTTCTTTCTCTTCGCTGCTCTAGCAGCCCTCGCAGCGGCTGCCCTATCAGTCGCTGGCTTAGGCATGGGCTCACGGATCTCTGGTGTTGCAAACCCTGTTGCTGTGATCTCTGCCACTGCAGCCTCCAGAGCTGCAGTCTCTGGTGCTGTGGTTTCTGGTGCTGTGGCCTCTGGCGCTGCAGTCTCTGGTGATGCAGTCTCTGTTGCTGTTGTTTCCGTCGCTGTGATTTCTGGTGCTGTGGTCTCTGGAGCTGCAGTCTTTGGCGCTGCGGTCTCTGGTGCTGTGGTTCCTGGTGTCGAGCTTTCTGACAACATAGTCTCTAAAGCTGCAACCTCCTTTGCAACGATGTTCTTCTGAACTTCTGAGCCTGTCATTCCGAGTGTGGCCTTTGTCCTTGCGACCTTTGCAGCTGCGTCCAATAGAGCTGTTGGCGTTGGATCTTCTGGGAAGGCCTCAGCGAGACGCTGTGCTTGGGCGATGCGTTCTTGAGAAGTGGGCATACTCAGAAGCATCGGCTTAGCATATTGCTTTCGCAGATTCTCGATATCAGCAGTCAATTTCTTGATGCTGCCTTGGAGGTTTTCTATGCCTCGTTCGAGCAAAGCCATTGACTCCTCAAACATGTCGAACTTGCCGCTTTGGTCCTGCGCTTGCTCTCGCATCCACTCGAGTTGCGCTTTGATTTGATCGGATCTGGCAGAATCGGACAACCTGCCAAGGAGCTTCATCTTGTCATGGTAGGAGCTGAGATTCGACTCCACTTCGTTGACACGTTCTAGGATTGCGGCTTGTTGCTTCCTGTCTGCGGCCGTCTTTTCGATGTTTTCCTCAACTTGAGCGACTCTGTCAGTGATTTGTTCGATATGTATTTGAATCACCTCCATGTAATCCATAATCTCCTTCTGCTTCTGCTCAATGTATGGGTTAACGCTGGTGTTTTCTGATAGTGCTTGCACTTGTGTCGACAGATTCTCGACGTCGGCATTGACTTTGTTCGCTGCGGCCGATGAAGACTTCTCGACGCTGTCAATAGCAGCTTCGAGTTTCTGCATGCGGTCGAGCAGGAAGCCATGCTCGCGTTTGAGCTGGTGCGCCCACAAGAGCGATTCTGGAGACGACGGTGGCTGCTGCTTGGGCGGCATGTTGATGTCGCGCTGCGCTTCACCAGGTATGTTTTCTTGTGGTATGGTGAGAATGTAGTGGTCGCGTCGTGCTCTAGCAAGTGTTGTTTGGTGCGAAGTAGATGCAGCTGTCGTTGCGTCCTTCAGCAAATGTGTTGGTGTGAGGAAAGTGTAGGTGGACGTGTAGTTGGAAGTCTTCTGCGATGCGATGAAAATTTTCTCGACGCGCGATCCTATTGTCCATGTCCTATTGTTGAGTTGTTATTGTTTCAAGCAAGTCGACCGTTGAGCCGTTGACGCGCGACGTCCCGCCAAGCTTTCACATGCGGACAGGGGTGGGAGAGGGAAGGCACGAACGACGGTCCAACCAGAAGGTGCCAGCGGGATCCTCGAGTGCCTGTATCCCGACGTGGGAGAATCCTCTATTCCTACTGCAGTGCTTCATTACGGGATTGCAGTCGTGGTCGCATCACGAAGTCGCGAACGTCCAGCCCTCGCGGTTGTCTCCCGCTTTTCAACAACCTGGAACTGATGAAGGGAGAGGGATATATTTTACTGTTCAATTCATGTACGCAGTCTACGTACTAGGTCGCAATTCAACCTCAGCAGGTACATTTTCAACTTAAGCATGACACCGTTCCCTCTAAAAACGCAAAGCAGTTTTGATGTGCACAAAGCATCGCGAACTCCTTCCTGATGATCCTCATGCAAGTCATTCGCCATCGAGCGCTATCTGGCGTACAGGCGACTGGCGTCCAGTCAATGCGCGCCGTCCGCGCGAAGCAGCGATGTGTGGAACTCAGATATCGTGCAGTAGGTGTGAAGTGCCTCACCAATCCGACAGCCTGATCTCGGCTTCGAATTGGAAGGCAGGTGATGTGATGATGCGATACGCGCTTAGATGAGGTCTATCATGGTCATTAGCATGTCTGTCAATAGCTGCAACTGAAGTATGGACTCACCAGCAACGTTCATTGGCATCTCTTCAATCTGGGTGCTGTAGAACTGTTCGATCTCACGCATCATGCGGACGTCATCGGCGGTGACGAAGTTGATGGCAACACCCTTACGTCCGAAACGACCACCACGACCGATACGGTGGATGTAGTTCTCACGGTTGGCCGGCAGATCGTAGTTGATGACCAGGGAGACTTGCTGAACATCGATACCACGAGCGAGCAGGTCGGTGGCGATGAGCACACGCGAAGAACCAGATCGGAACTCCTTCATGATCACATCACGCTGGGCCTGGTCCATGTCACCGTGCATGGCGGAGACGGTGAAGTCGCGGGCGGTGAGCTTATCGGTAAGCCAGTCGACCTTTCTACGGGTGTTGCAGAAGATGACGGCCTGCGTGATGGTGACGGTCTCGTACAAGTCGGACAGGGTGTCGAGCTTCCAGTCCTCCTTCTCGACAGCAATGTAGAACTGCTTGATACCCTCAAGGGTAAGCTCATCCTTCTTGACGAGGATACGAACAGGGTCGCGCATGAATTTGGTGGTGACCTCGAGGACGTCCTGTGGCATGGTAGCGGACAGGAGGACGACCTGGGTGGACTGTGGGAGGAGCTGGAAGATGTCGTAGATCTGCTCAGTGAAACCGCGAGACAACATCTCGTCAGCCTCGTCGAGCACGAACATCTTCATGCTGTCGGTGCGGAGGACACGGCGCTGAATCATGTCGTGGACACGGCCTGGGGTGCCGACAACGACCTGTGGGCCGTCCTGGAGAGCCTTCATATCATCTCTTACGCTGGTACCACCGATGCAAGCGTGGCACTCGATCTGCATGAAGTCGCCAATAGCGACGACGACCTTCTGGATCTGCTGGGCAAGCTCACGGGTTGGAGCGAGGATAAGTGCCTGGCAGGCCTTGATGTTCGGGTCGATCTTCTGGAGGACCGAGATGGAGAAAGTGGCAGTCTTTCCGGTACCGGACTGGGCCTGGGCGATGACATCGTTGCCTGCGTTGCGTGTGAGCTCGAGTCGAGCGTCGTCGAGGGAGAGTGGTCAGTTGCTTACCCTTGATGACTGGCATGATAGCGCGCTGCTGGATAGCAGATGGGCGCTCGAAACCGTAGGCGTAGACTCCACGGAGGAGCTCGCTCTTGAGGTTCATCGCATCGAAGGAGTCGGTGGTCTCGTCATAGTTGGACTCGATTTGACCTATCGCGCATCAACTGTTAATGGCATACTCGAGTGTCGCACTTTGCAATATTCTGCTGTATATGCCCGCCTCGGCTTGCGCTGCCTGCCCGCCCTGATTTCTTCTGCTGCTGCCGCGGCCGCCTCACCAAAAACCACATCTCGCCAAAGAAAGCTGCACGTCGGACTTACCAGCATCGATGTCCTCAAGGCCCTTGCTGTCTGCCATGATTGCGATTCAATCACGAAGCTCACTGGCGATGCGCAGCGAGCTGGAAAAGTTCGGTGTAGGTGGGGAGGCGGGGATCCTCGTGGACGCCGGCCTGGGTTGCTGAAGTTGTTCTGGAAAAACTAGATATCACTGACTGTCGGTAATGACGGTCAGGTTCTAGTTGTGCGTGGGTGTTGTGTGGTGTGGATGGGTTGTTCTGGGTTAAGAAAGCGAAGTGGGAGCAAGTGCGGCGGTAGAAGAAATCCTCTTTTCAAAATTGTCGGGGTCCTAGTGCGGTCCTACCCGAGGCGGGAGCGCGCCACACTCACACTCGGTCATCATGTGCAGTTCTTTTCCAATTCGTGGCGAAAAGCACTTACTTTCTCCTTCACTTGCTGGCTCCCTTCCTCATTCGTCACGCATCGCTCAGCCCGAGTATGACTCTTCCCCTCGACAGTGGCTACGACTCTGGCACGCCGGCCGAGTCATCTCAACGACCGGTCAAGCGTGTGAAAGTTGCCGCGCCCTCTAGCCACACTGACAAAGACTTCAACGGACCTAAGGAGAACAATACCTTCGTGCGGCGGCATCCTCTCGGCGTCAGACCGTCTGGAAATGCATATGTCGCGGAAGTGAATCTCAAGGCTGCTGCTGGCTATTTTGCCTTACTCCCAGAAGAGTTGCTAGCATCTTTTCTTGAGATCCTCGAACCCCAGGATCTCCTTCGACTCGGTGGCACATGTCGTGCACTCCACGCATTCACACGGAACGAGGAACTTTGGCGAACGTTGTTTGTTGAGTAGGTCATCCTGATAAGAGTCATATTGCTCGCATCACGCTGAGCAGCACGGTAGGTCATCTCCTCGGAGCTTTTCATGGCAAGGCACTTGGCGGTCAACATACCTTGGCCAATCTGCAAGCAGAGAACCACGAGTTGACTGCAGCAATCTATTCTCCGATGTGCTCCATCGACCCTTTTTCTGTGCCCACGTGCCGCTCCATCAGTATGCTCAGAACATACCCAAGTACAATGAGATTGAGAGGATCGACAACCTCTCCCACGGAGAATTCGCCACAGAATGGTATCGCCAGCCCTTCATTTTGACAGATCCCGTCAAGCAATGGCCAGTCTACAAATCGTGGTCTACTGAACAGCTAGTGGAAAAGTACGGCGATATTCCGTTCCGTGCTGAAGCAGTCGACTGGCCACTCAAGACATACATCGAATACATGAACAACAGCCGCGATGAGTCACCTCTGTACCTCTTCGACCGCGCCTTCGCCGAGAAGATGAATTTGCACATCACAGATCAAGCAAGCGAGAAAGCAGGCTATTGGCCACCATCGTGCTTCGGCCCAGATCTGTTCAAGCTGCTAGGCGACCAGCGCCCCGACCACCGCTGGCTCATAGTAGGTCCAGACAGAAGTGGCAGCACATTTCACAAAGACCCCAATGCAACCAGCGCTTGGAATGCAGTCATCAAAGGCTCCAAGTATTGGATCATGTTCCCATCGTCCCCATCTATCCCACCACCACCTGGTGTCTACGTCTCAGACGACCAGAGCGAAGTCACAAGCCCGCTGAGCATAGCAGAATGGTTGCTTGGCTTCCACGCTGAGGCTCGGAAGACAGCAGGCTGCAAAGAAGGCATCTGCTATGAAGGCGAGGTGGTTTATGTCCCATCAGGTTGGTACCATCTTGTACTCAACCTTGAGCCAAGTATTGCAATCACACAGAACTTGGTGCCGAGAAGTAGATTGGGCGCAGTCTTGCACTTCTTGAGCGATCAGAAACAAAGTATCTCAGGATTCAAAGACGATGTCGAAGATCCCTATAGTCTCTTTGTGGAACGACTACGAGAGCACGATCCAGAGCTTCTCGAAGAAGGTTTGAGGGAACTCGACAGGCTGAGGAAGATTGGTAAGAATTGGGAGACGATCACTAAGGTTGGTGAAGACGAGGACGGTGAAGATGGCGGCTTCTCGTTTGGCTTTGGAGGCAGTGATGATGACGATGGAATTCCATGAAGCCGGATCGATATGTCTGGCTCCCTCATTCTGTAGATGCCACACCTCAGGTACAGGACATATAGACATTGGCATTCACACTTTAAAGCCATCTCTCGGCCCATGATCCACTAAAAGTCATGCGAATTCAATGCCAACACAAGAATGGAGAAGTGCACACTGCTTCCAATTCACATCTGGCATCGCACCGTGTCTTTTCTCACAGCTTTTGATATGTACAAGTCATTCATGCTACATTACTTCATGTCATCATCTATAGCCATACTAAGCGCTCGCCGTAGCGTTGACCGTAACATTCATGATCTGGCATCCCGTCCGATTCCACGTTCCTTCAAGCACTTGTTCCAAGAAAGCAAAAGCTCTGGCATCGCCGTTCCCGGACTCATCAGTGTGTCCACCAATCGTGTTCCGATCGTACTTGATCGTTGCGCCAATGTTACAATATCTTTCCACCAGACTATCCGTATCGTTAATTGGACTTATCTCATCCTTGATAGCCTTGTATGCGAACAACGGCATTTGAGGGACTCCATGATAGCCCATAATTCCATCCCTGTTAATAATTCGTTGCGAGAGGGGGTTACTGAGTGACTCCGCGCCATTCTTAAAGTATTTCGATATGTCTTGGAAAACGAAAGCTCCGATCGACTCTGCCAGGGTCTGATTGCGAGCCATGAAGAATCCTGTTGCGTTGTAGGTGCCGTTGGGATTCAGCTCTTGCTTCAGGTACTGCTCAAGCTCTGGGTACTGGCTTGCCAGGCCGAGAATGCCAGCTGGGACTAGACCTGCCGCAATTGAACCGCTGACAGCGTCCAACACTGATGTGACATTTGGTGTCAACCCACCAAGAGCGGCGCCTGCGAAGTCCAGATCTTGGGCGTATTGGACTTGGAGCTCTGCCGCCCACTCACTGGCAAGCGCGCCTCCGCTATAGCCCCACATAGCATATCTTGTGCCATTGCTGGCAAGGCCAAAGCCTGAGTTGAGTACAGCTCGAACGGAGTCCAGTGTGGCATGACCAGATTGTACGCCTGCAGTGAAGCTGGCATTTGGCCCTTCGTAGTCAGGTACGCTAACGAACCAGCCTTGTCCTAATGCTCGAGTGACATCTGGAAATGCTGCTCCATACATTGCATATGACGGACTAGCATCAACATCGGCAGAATCGTATGGAACTTGGTAAGAGAGTAGCTTGTCGTTGCTGCTGGATGTTTGGTTCGCAGACTTGGGTGTGAAGAGTGTTGTGACTGCCCATGTTGGCTTGTATTGACTGTTCGTTGTCCTGTACAGTATTTGGTAGGCTTCGCTGGAGTTCGTTGTGACGCTTGTGAGATTGCCTCTCGCCGCCCGGAGTCGTAGGATAGCACCTGGAGCAGCAGCCTCGAAGTTTTGCGGTGCTGTGTACCACGGGTCTTGACTCGGTGGTTTAATGTCAACTGGCGTTTGAAGAAGGGCTAGTCGGGAGAGCTCTGTAATTGGATTGGTGGAGTATGCTGCGCTGCCAGCAATGAAAGATGCTATCGGAAGAGCAATAATGGACTTCATCATGACAACGAATCGATTTTTTGTAAATGCCTGGGAGTAGAGTATGCGGACGAAGGAAGGTATACTCACTCACGGGACAAACCTTTCAAGAGCAACCACGCTTACACTGCTCGAATATCCGTACTTGCAGCAGTTCATCGGTTGCACGGCCGAGCCGGTACTGCCAGAGGTGGTCTTGCGGTGCAGTAGTGAGGTCATTTTCTTCTCGTTCCCTATACGACTTGGAACTACATCATGCCGAGGCCGGAAAATGGTCCATTTTGGTATTGGCACCAGGAACCGCTCGCATGAAGATGCGGGGACGAACGAGCGAGCCTCTGGAAATCGCAGAATCGGATGAATTTGTCGCCGTGCAGCGGCCGCGTGGGCAGCTGATGATGGCTGGGTCTTCACATGCAAGCGATGTTGTTGTCAGTGACTCGGAAGAGGAGTGGTTGCATGGCGAGAGGTTGGAAAAGCCGCCAAGCAAGCTGTGAGCGCCGCAGCTAAATCGAATTTACAATCCGCTATATCAGATTCACGGAGGTTACCGATACATAACATAATATTAGCTTGGCGGATGCATTACTATGGGGATTAATATGTAGCACGATCTTAATACGCGATTACATAGTACTAAACTCTATTTCTATAGTAGATAAATAAATTTTTTAGTAGAAATATAATAAATACTACTATAGACTACTTCTATAGTAGTTAGTTATAATATTAGTATAATCTTGCTACGTTCCTTAGCTCTACGACATAGTATAGATTATATATAGTAGGCTAGCTATTCTATAGTAGATACTAGTACTAAATACTATTAGAATAGTAATAATTAGAGTTAATAAAGTAGATACTAAGCCTTCTGTTAAACGGAGGCTATTACTATCTATATAGCTAAGGTCTATAGACCTAACTACTATATAGCTAACTAGATTAGACCTAACTATAATTAATCTACTAATTAATAATAAGAAGTTAGCTTAGCTAAGTAAAGTATTACTACTAATTACTAGGTAGAAGTATATATTATAAAGCTATAGGAGGTAGCTAAGGTAGCTAGAAAGGCGTTAAAGAAAAGAATATTTATAAAGAGATAGGTAGATCTATAGACTATAGTACTATAATTAATTAAAAAGCTATTACTATAGCTAACTAAGTTATAGAAGGTCGATAAAAGTATAGAAAGTTAGGCTTATAATATAGAGTAGTATATCTACTTTTATTCTTATAGCTATAGTTGCTTTAATAAGCTCTCTTATATTTATAACCTTATTATTACTATAACTATAAAGGTAGTAGTAGTAGACGTCTAGGCTCTACTTATTTTATAGCTTCTTACTAATTAATAATCGTTAGATTATTAAAGCTAGGTAGAGGCATTATATAGGTATTCGCTAGGTCTATACGCTCTAGTCTAGTTAGTAATCGACGTATACCTCTAAGGCTATTATAAGCCTTCTTTACTATATAGTCTTTACGTTTCTACTTCTATTTAAGTAGGTTAAGAAGCCGTCCTTCTAAAGCTAACTATTTAACTACTATAGAGGTTCTACTATTAATAAACTAGTATTTATTAAAGGCTCGAGCTAATAATATATTATAACTCTCTATCGATAAAAGAATATACTATTTATAGCGATAGAGTACGCTATAAACTATACGAAAATAGCCTAAGTAAGGCTTTAGATTATAGTTAGAGTTATTATCTATTTTCTTTAGCTCTACCTTTATAAAGTCTATTTAGCTTTCTACTAGCTTAAGTCTATAAGTTAATATAATCTATATAACTTTATCGAAGTAGTTATTATTTAAATACTTCGAATAGCTAGTATTCTATTCTTTAGCTAGCTACGCTAAATATCTATTAATCTAATAATTAAAGTAGCTTTCTATCTAGTTTATAAATATAAGGATATTATTCTTTAAGGTTATTAAATAGCTCTTAATACCCTAGTACGTAGACTCTATAGAGGACGTTATAGTATTACTAAAGTAACGTATTCTATCTACCTAGTATTTAATAGCTTTTATAGCGTATAGCTACTATTAATCGTTAAGATAATTAGCTATAATTATCTATTTCTAAGGGTCGATAGATAGACTATCTTCTATCTATAAAGCTTCTAGAATAGGCTCTCTATTTCTAAGGCTTCTAATTACGCCTTTCTAGTAGTTAAATTTAATCTTAGACTTCGAGTTTATAGCTTTATTAAATAGAGTTATAAAGAAGTTAGTCTTAGCTATAGTCTCTAGCTACTTTATCGATAGATTAATAGTTATCTCTATACGATACTTTATATTTATAAGAATAGCTAATTATATATACTAGCGATAAAGTATTATTAGAAGCTTCTAGAATATATAGCTTAGAGCGTTAATTAAGGCTCTATTATAATTATAAAGAAAGACTCTTATCTTACTATAGTAGCGTTCCTAGAATATTAAGTCTAATAACTTTAGCGTAATTATATATTTACGTTACCTCTAGCTATTTATTAGTATAAACGCTAAGGGTATAACCTAATTAAATTAATTAAGCTATATAATTATAAAAAGAGGTAGACTATAGCTATTTATCTTATAGGTATAGTCGCCTAAAAGTACGTCTAGATAGTACTTATAGAACTCGATTATACGTAGATAAGCAAAGAAGATCTACTATAATCAATAGTCGTTAGACTTATCGTTAGAGTTATTATTATTTATAGTATCTAGTAGTAGATCTAGGCTAGTTAATTTAGCTAGTTACTCTACTATAAAGTCGAAGTTTGTCTTAAACTAGTAGCTACTATCTTTTAGCTATTATAATACTCTTTCTACTACTATCTTTCTATCTAGTTTAACTTTCTAAACCTTCTACTAAGCGTTAGAAATATCCTTTAGTAATAGCGTAATAATATTACTATCTTTATAAAAGGCTTCTTAAACGAGAGCGCGTATTATCTTAATAGTAATACCTACCTTAGCGTATAAATTAACTATAAAGTTAATAAGCCTAAAAGACCTATATTACTTTCTATAATTAGGAAGGCTTATAGCGTTAATAGTAGAGTAGTTATAGTCTTCTTAATTCTATTTTAAAGTCTATAAGCTAGTTAGATTATTATAGTTATTAGTAAAGGCTTAATAGTTAAAGCAATAACCTATCTTCTTTAAGCGTGCTATTTTTCGTCTCTTTTTACTAATAGCTTAACGCTATTCTATCCTTTCCTTAGCCTATTATGCCTACTTCTTAGTACTATATTTACTATACCTAAAAAAGAGGTATACTAGCTTATTATTAACCTTCTAATAGCTTATCTTATTAAGCTTAAAACTATATTTTTAGCTAAAGACTTAGATATATTCTTCTAGTATAATAAAGGTCTTAAATAACTAACTTTATAGCGCTAGAATGCGCTTAAAACTATTAAGAGTCGGTACTATATTATTATTAGATTTAGACTATCTATCTTCTTTATTAGAAATAGCTCTACTATTATTATTAGTAGCTTCTTTAGGCGCGTTAGAAGGTAGCGAAGGTAGTAGTAAGAGTAGTAAGAGTAGCGGCGGCGTAGGAGAGTATAGATTAAGGCCGGAAAGAAGGTCTTATAGCTATATATCGTTAGTAGAAGCTATAGTAGTAGTAGTAATAGTAGAAGGTAGAAAATAGCGATAGTAAAGTCTAAAGATATAGATATTCTAATAGACGCGACGCGATATACGAAATGTATAGTAAAATACTAGAGATGAGTAATAATCAGTGGTTACGGCGAAATCCGTGAATCTGATATAGCGGATTGTAAATTCGATTTAGCTGCGGCGGCTGTGAGAGCTCTTGCGCCCGTGAAAGTTCAAAGGCCAGATTTGACTAGGTTTGATGAGGCTAGTGCTCGGGAGTCCTCCAACTCGCCGCAACTCTTCGACTTCACGCGTAGGCCTCGAGGCATTGGCATCTGAAAGCAAAGATGATAGTCCGAAGATCGCTAGCAGAGCGTCAATTGCTCAGAGCACAGCGTTTACAGAGCGGGCGATGTGTGCGCTGCTTCCATGCCTCACTGCGACAAGCAGCCCAAGACGGCACCTCAGCACAGGATGGTGCTGAGATACACGAGCCAGCGCCATATAATGGTAGTACTGCCAGGTCGCCTATCATTCGAGTATCAAGCTGACGATGCGTTCAGCACCGAAACGTGGTCGCTCACGCCAGGAGCGGGCAGCGATGATCTCCAATGAGGTCTCAATGCTTCAGAGAGGGCCTCCTCCTGGAGAACCAACCGAGGGGCCTGGGAGCCTGACAGGAACATATCAGCGGGATCCAGCACCGCCGACAACCAGCGCTGGGTTTACCGAAACGCCAACGAGTATGAGTGGTGAGCGAATGGGAGAGAATGTCTCTGCAGGCCGGGAAGGACCGAATGCTCAAGGAATGGGACGGATAACTGGCGCCGATGAGAGCGCACGAAGAGATGGAACCAGCATCGAGAGCGTGCAGCAGTCAAGTCCGGAAGAACGAGTGAAGTGGAATCCGCGCCAGGAGTCTTCTTTGCGCGACAAGCTGCTCAAAGCCAAAACATCAGGCTTGTCATATTCACCACGAGCGCCGTCTCGAGAGCAACTACTGCAGACAGGCAGAAGCGCTGCTACACCGGCAAGCCACGACTATAAAGGTCTTTTCCTAGATCGTTACAAGCTTGTCCAAAGCCCAGTGAAACCTCTCATAGCACCGGAAGACAAGAGAGCAAGAGTGATACCTGTGAGAAAGGTTCAACTCGGCGCAATGGTTGCGGGAAGGTACCCTGGCCGTTGGTTGACTACGGAAAAAGGAAAATACAAGCACAAGACATTGAATGAGGTCATGAAGAAGTTGGCCATGAACGGAACTTACATCGGCAAGGACGTCGGGAAGCTGATTGAGAAAGTAAAGCCTTTGCTACCTGCTACCATGCAAACTTTGCGCCGAAGTCCGACTGCAGCCGGAACATCGCAGAAGACAGCTAAGGTGGAGGCCTGAGCATCGAGATTGGAGCGCAAGCATTGAGAGAATTACACGATATATCGCCCAAATGCACAGAACAATTCTGCTGGCGCTCGGCTCTCCGACCCAATCTCACAGTGATGCCATTCACCCACGCGAAGTATCAAAATGACAATAAGAAGAGTCATACTCACTTCGAGTTGCAATGTCTCTGAAGAGGAAAGCTTGAGCGGATACAGTCACGGTCACCGCAATACTGGTGAGAAAGACAGCCAAAAGAGAACGGATGGCTGCATCCTGCTAGGATCCAGACTGTTGGGTATTGAACTGTTGCAGTGTTGGCGTCACAGAAATGGCTGCTATCGTCACTTGCCGCCAGGACGCGCGGCAGAACGTACAGCATTTTGAACTATGCCCTTCCTGGCAGTCCTAGCCAGCAACTCAAAATGCATATTCTGAAGCGGCGGTGCGGTGCCTGTGCCATCACAAAGAAACGTTGTTGCGTCTCCCAGCATATTCAATACTGCAATTGATGAATGTTTTTTGAGACCCAAGCAGTTGGTCAAAGAGCCCTAGATGAGCGTGAACACGGCTGAAACTTTAAGCTCCGCAGAAGCCGTCTGCCACTTGCACAGAGTGACAGAATGGTGTCACCATCAGCCCTGCTGCAAGCTCTTGCCTTCAAACGGAGTGCGCTCACAGCGGCTTGCGTTTCAGCTGGGACCTCTTCTTGGGTCTGAGGTATTTATTGACGAGTTTCCGAGACCAGCAGGGCACGCTACTGCCTGGGGACCCAGGGCGGGTGACAGATCCCACCAATGGATATGCCGTGTCGTCGAATTCATCTCATACTTGCCAGGCACAAGCTTTCGACAAGACACGACAAGCCTCGACAAGCAATGCTAAGCTTTTCTCATGCTGGTGCCCGTCATGCAAGTCCCTTGTCACGTCCACAGATCCAAGCAACTGTAAGTCTAGCCGGTCGGTAGTTGCCAGTAAGCTACCTAGCAGGAGGCCTGGTCGTGCACTCCTGTTCCATGAAACAGACCTGAACAACTACCATCAAACCCGACCAACACATTCTCGACTTGCATCAATCACGGCAAGTAATGGCATATACTAGTTCACAGCAACCACTATGAAGCTCAGTATCGTTATGCTTACTCTTGGTGCGATATCCTACGCTCTTCCAAGAGCTGGGACAGCATCGCATGCACTTGAATCTCGAGGTATGACCGATTCTTTGCTCAATCTCTGTCAGTGGCTGATGATGTCTCAGATCGCATTGTCGGATCACCTCCTGGAGTTCTCGTCAAGGAGGAGGCTGATTTACATACCAAAAGGGATCTGAGTAGTAGGTGAACAACGTCTCAAGAACAGTGACCTCGTCTCTGACTTCCCGGGTGGTCAGGCAGTGAGCGCTACGAAAAGGATCAGCGTACGCTCCTCACCCAACTATTTCCGTGGCTCACTGATTAAGCTTTCTGTAGCACACCATAGTAGCAAGAAGGCTCGCTCTGAGCAAGACGCTTATCCAGAGAAGCACAAAGGTGCCTTGAGACCGATTAGCATCATATTTTATTCGCTGACGCACCCTCCACTTCGCAGAGAAGAAGTCACAGGGCAAGCAACTCCCTGCTCCATCCATCCATTCCCAGAAACTAATACAGACGACCCAGAGTATCACCACAGAAGAGAAGGAGAAGAAGAAGCTGGAAGTCGGCTCCAAAGATGTGACGCCAAAGCCGAATCGAAGCAGGACCACAAGAGTACGTTTTGGTTATCGACGCCCATTCCGGCCGTCAGGAACTGGTGGCTAATCACCTCTACGTCGAGAGAGAGGCAAGTCTGATCACAAACGATTGACAGTGCAAGCTAGGCCTGTTTACTAACCTTGACTCTCAAATGTAGAATGCAAGCAATCGAATGCCGAGAAGATGAGACGAAGTGCGTCAGGAAACGATGTTACGACAAACTAGAGAAACGAAGCCGTCCGATCGAATGGTTATACTGGGTCTTTCAGGGTTGGGATATATAGGACATGGCCACTGAACGATGCTATCTTTCAAGCCGAGTTCATTCCTCGCCACCGAACGGGAATCAGTGAATAGGGGTGATTCAGTGGCCAAACCCAACGGGCGCCTTCGTGAAGATACGAAGCCTATGAGACATCGATCTCAACCTCATGGTACAAGATCTTTCCACTATTAGTGACGCCCAGATTTCGACTACTAATTTGGCGAATACATTGGTTTGTTTGACCTTTCTTCTACACCCATGCCAGACCAAAATGGGTTTATGTCACTCGAAATCGTCAAGTCACCTTCAGAGGAGTCCATCAGACTCACGGGGGAGTGTTTCTCCTCACAACGATGATCATTCCTGCTGGCATCCGTACTGCGTCTCCCTGCACGCAGAGCATCAGCCAACTTGGTAAGCAGAAGTGTCTATCACGAGCATAGCTGAATAGTCGTACCACCCCATAAGACCACCGGAAGTACAGCTCATGCTTACCATGTGTTGCACAAGTTCACAATCGACACATTCCTCTTCACAAAGTCCACACATTGGCATCTCAGCTAATCATATCGCTCGCTAGGTACACACGTCAGAACCGCTATCGCCAGAAAACGAGTCAAATGACAAAGCAAGTGGTCAATCAAAGTCGAGACAGTGTCACTACGGGTCCCTACACGAGATGCCAGAGCAGAGAGTCCATAACATACAAAGCTCCACGTCATCAAAGCAGACAAGATGACGCTAGCTGAGACATATATGTTTGCTCGATCAGATCGCAACAAGATTGCGATCATCTCATTGCAACGATGGAATAAGAACGCACAAATCCACGACCATTGAATCTTGTCATGCCAAAAAAAAGATCCCTCATGCCGACTTTCTCAGACATAATCGCCGGCATCAAGTCCGCTTTTCGAGACGAATACCAACCTATCACGAAGAACAAGCTCCGCAAACGCCGTTTTCTTACTGAGATGCCGGATGAAGTCCGAGCTACGTACATTTCGCCTCCGGTCGGTCATGTTTATGTCAATCATTTGTCGTCGACTGGGCAGTGGAAGCGGAAGGCTCCTGCTTTTGAGGTCAGGCGAGGAGACAGGGTGGCTACGCAGAGAGTTATTGTTGCGGAGCGAGATGGGACTTTGAGGTCGCGGTAGAGAGGAATGAAACTTTTTGCTGAGAGCGACGACTGCTTGAGAACAATCACTTTCATGATTGGCAGTATCGAGTGAAGTCCTACCGAGTCCACCTTTGTTGCTTTCGCTCTAAATGGAATGCGTCAACGCCTGTAAAGTGATCACAGTCGTTCATTATACCATGCGGTTTCATCATGCCACCAATCTGGCTTTTCCATCATGAGATGTTGGCAAGTCGTGAACATGCATACCGATTATGGTTTTGTTGTGATGAAGATGAAGTCGCAAAGATTGGAAGGAGTGGGAGGAAGTGGGCAAGGGTGGTGTTGGCCGAGCTCCCGACAACGGCCAACACCATCACCTACAACAAACGACATCATTGACACAATCCTTCCAAACTGACAACCAACAAACGATCATGGCAACTTTGAAAACAAGAGAAGATCTCATCATATGCACAGCATGCGGCACACAATTCGACATACCTGCCTCCAGCCCACTCAAAGCATGCCGAATCTGCGATGTGAGATAGCAATGACACTCATCCTCAATGAACACCCCAGCTAAAGAGTGAATCAGGACCCACGACAATTCATCCCTCCCGCAGGTCAAACATGGACCAGTCTCGCTCAAATGCGAGGCAAGTACAAAAACACCATCCTCCAAGATCCAGTACAAAAGCGAATGTGGTCCATCTTCACCGAACCCAAAATGGCGATCGGGCAACGTGCCGTATTACTCGAGACTCCAGCCGGCAATGCTCTTTGGGATTGTATCACGTATCTTGATGAAGAGACTGTCAAGTTTATCAATGACAAGGGTGGGTTGAAAGCTATTGTGATTTCTCATCCGCATTATTATACGACTCATCTGGATTGGGCAAAGACCTTCGATTGTCCGGTGTATTTTGCTAGAGATGATGTGGAGTGGGTTAGTCAAGAAGATCCGGAAGGTAGGAGGAAGTTGATTGATGGAGAGACTGAGGAGATTTTGAGTGATGTTCTGGCCATCAAGGTTGGCGGGCATTTCCCGGGTTCGTTGGTTGTGCTTTGGGATAAGAAGTTGATGATTGCTGATACTCTGGTTACGACGCCGGTGAGTACATTTATCGCGAAGGTGATTCAGTGCTGATAAAGCTGCAGTCTGGATTGTATCACATTGATCGACCGCCAGGGACTAACTCCTACGTCTTCATGTGGTCGATCCCAAATATGATTCCGCTTCCGCCGGATGTGATTCACAGCATGTGGCAGAGGCTGAAGCCACATGAGTTCGAATCTACTCATGGCGCCTTCGCGGGTATTGATGTTCGGGATAAGAATGTAAAAGTGCGCGTACTGGAAAGCATGAAGATTCAGGTACGAAGTGCAGGTTGGGAAGATGTAGCAATTCTGCGCGAGAAACTGTAGTTCAAATTAAATCACCAAAATATGTGCTATGTGAAACGCTAAGTGCTAGCACGTCGACCAGTCGAAGGGCTGTTCCGAAAATCAATATCAGGTCCAAAGAATTTCAGGAATTGGTCCAACTCACGCCATCTTGCGTCTTCGAAGCATGACCTCCTCGTTTCTGCGTAGTTCGTCTCTGCTTCGCTCGATAGCCCGGTCGATGCTCGCTTGGACGCGACCTGCGATCTCCTCGATGGGTGTCTCCATGCCGACCAAGCCAATGAATTTGCCTACTTTCCTCCTCTTGATGCGAATTCGCTCCTTCTCACTGAGGTTGGCATATGGGTTGCGGCTGCTGCCTTGGATTTCGTCGTCTGCTTGGCTGGGAACAACAGGTGTCTGTAGGTCCTCGACAGTCTTCATCAGGTCATCGAGCCAAAGTGCCTCGTCTTCAGATAGCGCCCTGCTGTGACGTCGCTGCTTGCCATTGCCATCTTTGCTGACAGCTGAAGTCGGTGTGTGGACTCTTGGCTTGGCGAGAAACTCTTTGTCCCAATTCATTGTAGCAGGGTAGTGGAGAGTGTACTTATGTGGTGTAGATTGGTGGTAGTAATGCGCAATGCTGTCAAGCTGGTCTTCGGTGAGGAGATGGAAGGCCATCAGAGTCTTTGGGAACTCTGGATGCGGAGGGCCATCAGGAAGAGGGACCAGCGGTGCCAGGCGTAGCTGCAGCGTGGCGATCTTCTTGGCCAGGACAGTGTTGTTGCGTGTGGATGGTGCCATTGCTGAGTGCAGTTCTGATATCTGTTGAGTGAGTTGGGCTCCTGCGACCTGCGTAGGATGATAAGTGGATAAGAATGGTGCGTGATGGGAGGCAGTGGAGGGAGTGCGCTGTTGATGCTGAATGGCGATGTCGAGGTCTATTCTGCTGCTATTATGAGCTTCTTTGTCCGAAACGGAAATGAGACTTCTTGATGCGTGTCTTGGTCGAATGTCCGACACAAAGAACGCTACGCGCTGCTACGCGGAAAGCTCATTCGCGGCGTGCTGTCTTTGTTTGGTCTCATCTGAGAGAGACTGCAATTTCATGTGGTTCTCTTGTCTAGACCAAGATGTCAAAATAGGTGTGATTCACGCAGTGCTTTAATCTTGTCAATCTCAGCACCGTGTCTGGTCTTTCCATGCTATTTCAGTACTGGGCAGGTGATTGCGAGTGTGCCACATTGTCTTAATCGTCTTCTCTCACGAACTTCGCTTCGAAACGAGGTACCGAGAATGCGCAGTGTGTTGTGACGAACAGGGTCAAAGTCGCGGTACAGATTGGGGGTCGCAAAGAGCGTGAGAGGGTCGCAGATTTCGACAAGCCAAGCGAGGACTTGAATCAATGTGAAGCAGTCTCTGGTAATCGTGCGTTCAGGTCACCGGCGAATCCGACGCGGAGATTCGGTAATGACGACGCTGGACGCAGAGTTTTCGCAATGGAATGGAAATCAAGGTGTGCGGCGGGCTCGTTGGACTTGGCGTTGGTCACTGTCGCGGTCGCATGTTATGATTGTCAGTGATGCCGCCTCTTCTCCAGTACTCAGTCGCAACTGAGGCATGATGAAAAAAGATGGGTCGCGTCAGCCGGAGGTAGTGCAATACCGGCGACACAGTGCCCTTGAGCATAGGCAAGCCCAGCGGCTCAAAGACTAATGCCAAAAATAAGTATAATCATTGAAGCCACCGTAGTGGCGTTTCAGAGATTAAACTGAACTGGAGTAGGTATTAGTTGGTGTCCAGTCGTGATGGTGATGGTTGACTTACAAGAACAGATCTGGTGGATGTCAGTTGATGTTGATGTGGCTTGAATCAGGTGTTGCGAGAACTCACACTACACTTGATCTGTGATAGCTGTCAGTACTGGTATCGATCTGGAGTGTTGAGAAAGGTGACATACCTAAGCCAAAAGGCAAAGAGAGCTGAGAAAGGAAAAGGAACTGGGGCGAGCTCCAAATTTGCTTAAGTAGTTCGAAAAAAAGCTCGAGCCTTCTGCCGCAGATCGGCGAGTGTGCTACGGTCTGTCCCGCGTGCTACGGTCTGTCCCGCAGAGTCGAGGGACAGCAGGATGCTCCAGAATGCAGAGCCGCACAGCTGCTTGTCTGTGTGGGATGCGAATTTAACGGTCCTTCGTGTCGTTGATTATCGACGAACTTGTGCTTCAACCGCTTCCTGCGCAAGAGCTCTCCCATACTCTCGTCGAACCTCGTCGATTGCATCGATTGGTATGCATGCAAAGTGAAGCTTTGACGCAATGCATTGAAAATGTAGAATTCCGGCACTGTCACGTGCAAGTCTTGGCAGGTGAGGTTGGTCCGCGCTCCCGAAGTCTCTCCCAACTTGCCTCGTTGCTCTTTCCCTGTGCTCTACCACGTCCCATTGCAAGATGTGACAGAATGTATTTTCGAGTGGCGAAGATTGAGCTGTCTTGTCGTGAACAGTCGGTCTCGTGCGACGGCAGCACCGCTCGAAGCTGCAACTGCATCGACACATAGTCGGGACCACCTTCACAACAACCACTCGTTAAGTTGGGGCAGCTGAGCTGGCTGATGCTCAAACCTTCCCCCTGTCAGCTGCAACTAACGGTGTCCATATCTATACCACTACGCGGCCAAACTGTACGTTTGAATATTCAAATCGTAGCCCTACTAATTAGCTACTAAACGCCGTGTTGCATGCATTAATTAGTATAGTTATTATCGTAGTATAGCTATATATAGTAATAGCTAATAGGATTAGAGTTTGACGCCTGTCTATTATAAGTATACCCGCGGACCTCTATAAAGCTAGCTTTTTATATTAGCTACTATACGCGTTTCTCCTACCTATCTATCTACTAGTCTATAGTACTATAACTACTTCTATATTATTTTATATTTAATAGAAAAGTAGTATAAGTCTATATAATACCTATATTAACTCTATAGAATAGAGCTAGCGTAAGGTAATTAAGAAGAGGTAGACTCTTTAGCTAAAAAAAACGTTAGAGGTATATAAATCTAAGATTACTAAATATTAGGTCTACTACTTATTAAACCTACGTTTCTATATATACTACGTCTTTATACTAACTACTATATAGCGCTAGTATACTAAGAAATATTAATTTCTAGATAGTAACCTTATAATAGCTTAGTAGCTTATAGTCTTTCTTAATAATAAAGTTATAGAGTATACTTCTAAGAACCTAATAGAGAGTTAGAAGGCGCTTATTATAGCTAGTAAGACTATAGAAGTTAGTAACTCTATAATTAATTAATACCTTTCTACTATATATAATCTATACTACTAATAGAAGGAAGAAAGTTACTCTAGAGTACCTAACGTAATCTAGACTTCTATACTAAAAGTACTAATTAGTACTAATCGCTATAAAAAGTAGTAGTAGAAGATTAAGAACTATAAAGACTATAGAGCTAATAGGCTATATAATATCTATAGTAAAAACGAATATTTTATTATTATTAATAGCCTATAGACTAGAGCTATATTAGGCGATAGGTAGTAGTAGAAGATAATAAAAAATCTTACTAACTTTATAACTCGGTATTTTAGTATATTATATAGCGATAATAGTTATTAAAGTAAGCTATATAATCTATCGATTAAATAGCTTCTAAATAAAAGCTCTTAGAAATATAATATATTAATCTTTAGTCTTATAAAGTCTAAGACCTCTAACGACTTTATAAGAGTTAAATATATAGGCTATATATATAATAAAGAAGTTAAGAAGTATCTAGTTAGAGCTATAGCTATATAGCTATTTTATTACTAGTATATATAGAAGGAGGCTCTACTTAACTTTAGTATACGCTCTAGTTAGTATAATATTAAGCTCTTTCTATAGGTAGCTAATTAACCGACTATAGAGCTAGAGTAGTATTAATAATAGTAATAGATAAAGAAGGTCTTTAAGATAAATAGTATTAAGTCTATAAAGATTATATACGCTAGAAGAGTAAATACTATAAAGGTAGGAGAGGCTAAAAGCGTCTTATATAACTAAATATAGAAAGTAGGTACGTATTTATTTATTTTTATCTCTAGTAGTTCTACTCTACCTCTACTATAATACTTGTCTCTATATTAGCTACTATATAATATAGTATAAAAAGAGAAGATATAGAAACCTAATAGGATTGCTCTAGTAATAGTAAGTAAAGTAGTAATAGCTTAAATTTAAAATCTATAGCCTCCTTTTAAAGGTAGTTTTTAGCCCGCTAATACTAGGAGTATTACTAGGCTTAGAGGTAGTCTAGCTCTCTCGATTAGTATAGTAATTAGTATAGTAAAAAGAAGGATAAAGTATCTTTATAGCCTAGTAGAAGCCTATTAACTAGTAGCTATCGAATAAGTATTAAATAGCTATATTTTAAAGCTACTAATCTACTATATTACTAAGCTCTAGAAGCTAGATTTAACTCTATTAATTAATACCTACCTCTTACGTAATACTTAGCTAATTATATCTATATTAAAAAACCTTATTATTAATATTATAATAAAGCTTAGCTTTTAATTTAGAGACGATCGGGTCGCTAGCGCTAGTATAGTAATTAGCTATAGTAATAATAATATTATAATACTTAGTAACTATTAATATTACAATAAGAGTCGCTTAAACCTACTAGATCGAGTTAGACTCTAAGTTTAGTATAGTATATAACTTTATATAAAGCTAGTATCTAGTCGATCGATACCTACCTACTACGCTATAACTACGTACTCTCTAGATATAAATAGTATATAGTAGACGTTCTACTTATTAAGCGCTATAACCTTATTAAAAAATCTCGTCGATATCTCTATTTTTACGCTTATAATACCTATTGTTTAGTAATATAGATACTAGCTAACTTTATAATAATAGGATACTAGAATAACGACTTTTTATCTAGTATATACCTTAATAAACTACCTCTATAGTTTATTTATTTACTAGTAGGCTTTAAGCTTATTTATAGGTTCTATTTCCTACTATAATAAGTAGTCTAGCTACTAGATATACTACTAGAATAGGTATTTCTATAGCTAGACTAGTAGACCGACGAATACTAGCGTAGCTAGCTAGAAAATAATAAAGATATAGCTATAGTTAAGTTTATTCGGCTACTATGCTTTCTATAAGTTATATTCCTTTAAGACTTTATACTACTATAATAGTACTATCTATAGTACTCTATATAGCGTTAATTAATCTTCTAGTATAAAGACTATAGCACCTTCTACGTAGACTCTCTATATAAGATTATATCTTATCTTAATTAGCCTATATCGATTAATATATAGCGTATTACGCTAGCTATAGCGCTAGAGCTAGCGGCTATAAAAAATATACTTATAAAGTCTATATATATTAATAAGTAACTATAGTAGTAGAATAATAATAGAGTAGCTACTATAGAGTAATAAATAATCGATACGACTATCTAGGCGATTATAAGCTACCTAGATAATAGTTATATAAATATTACGCGATTAATATAGTCGTTATACTAGTAGCTATTATTAAGGCTATCTACTATATATAGCTTTAGTTTATTACCTTTATTAGACTTCTATAGAGCTATTATAACCTTATTAGCTACGCTAGTTACTAGACTTTCTACTACTAGACCTTTAGTCGAGGATTACTTTAATCTTAATATAGACCTAATATAAGATATAGACTCTTTAATAGCTAACTTAGATAATAAGGCGTTAATACTAGCTTAGCAAACTAGTAGTTAACTATTATTAAATCTAGCTTAGTAGCGTTAAAATATAGACCTTTCTATAGCTATAGAAGCGTTAATTTAATAGGCTATCGAATACCTACCTCTACTACTCTTACTATATCTAGTAACTCTACTAAGTTATAGTTATCTATATATTACTATACTAGAAAGCTATACTATATAGGAGCTATATATAGAGTAGTACTAGGGTCGTAAAGGCTATATATTAATTATTTAAATTAAGCGTAAGACTAAGAGTAAATAGCGTTCTATAGTTAAAGCTATAAACTAGTTCTATAGCTAACGACTTACTATAATATAGAAGGTAGACGACCTAAAGGATAATAAGTATAGTAGTATTGTTAACTATATAATATAGAAGCTAAATATATAGTTAGAAGCTATAGTCGTAAAGGGTAGTAGATTAAATAAGCTAGCTTTATTAATTAAAATAGAAAGGAGGACCTTCTATAGTCTAGTACTATAGTAGTACGCCGCTAGGGACTATTATATACTAATTTAGTATATAATAGTCTCTAGCGGCGTATCTCTACGTTACTAGACTATAGATCGATCTCTTAGAAGCCTTAGAAGGTAGGTATATAGCTATATAAAGCTAGGTAGCTATAGAGATTAGATTTCTTTATTATTATATTTATAGTAACGTATATAGTCGTATAATAGATAAGATACTTTATATACTTTAAGACAACTATATTAACTATCTATATCTTTAATATTATATATATATATAGTACGTATGTAGAAAATGCGACTATATATAGTAAAGCCGGTAGCTATAGTACTCTATTCTAGCTAGAGTAGGCTTTATATCTAATACTACTAAAAATTACTATATAGTCTAAACTATAATTACTTTAGTAGATTAATAGATTAATATAAGATCTATCTATATCTTTTTTAGCGACTTTATATAATATAGTTTAACTATATTATAGTTAATTAAAGTCGCTAGGAAGGCTAAAGTCTAGCTTTATATAGCAGTAGGACTATAGATTCTAATACTACTAATATCTCTATATATACTATACTAATTAAAGAGCTTTTTATATCGCTAAATAGCTCTAATCTTATATATTAAAATACTCCTTTATAGTCTATATAGCGCAAAAAATCGCGCCGCTGCGCGGCGTTGGAAAACTGCACTGATTTTTATGGGTAGGGTCCACCGGCTGATTTTGGGTCACGTGTCCCGCCGAAGTGGGGCGTCAGCTCCTGCATCAGCTGCTGGGGTAAGTGTAATTTATTCGCTCGCTCTTGCCTAGCGGTGAGGTCAACCATATCATTCTCAGCTTCTGAGCTTGTGCTACTACAAGCATCTCAAGCACTTCGGTCGGTAATTGCTTATGTGCCTGCAGCTAGTGCTCAGCCTTCAGCCGCAAGAACAGGCTTATGTCTCAGAGCATGGCTGGCCTGGCCGCATACAGGTCGTACGACTTCATGTCTTGTGCGCTGATATTGTTCGCTACTCAGAACACGGGTGAGATCTGGAATGCAAGAGCCAGGGTTTCTTAGGTACTGTCGGAGTGTCCGAACGACAACCGTGCTGGCTGAGGCTGAATCGTGGAATAACAGACCAGCGGCAAGTCACGTCAATACCTCTGCGCAATTCGACCCGATTACTTGCAAAGCGGCTCCGCTGAATGGCAACAATTGCCCCGGCCCAACTGGCCTCCGAAGAGACTCCTCCACGACCGGTTGTACCAGACCTCGTTGATGGTCAATCATGTTGGCCTATTGACGCCTTGCAGTCGTACCATTCCCGTCAGCTCGCTGTGTATGAATCAGAATCTTGACTCTCCCACCCTCCTTTTTCGTCTCATGACGACTTTGTCGAAAGCGCATCCAAGGAGTTCACCAGGGTGATTTCAGCTACAAGGTATGCACCGTACTTACTCCTCACGTCAACTCCACAACGCGTTTCATTAAGCTAGGATATAGGCGATGCTTGACATTTGACGAGTCCAAAATTCGACTCGTACGCATCAGGCTATAAGTATCTTGGCCGCGCTTGTTCAGTGAGACCAGCATTTCTTTCAACACCAATCCACCCGATGCGATGTTCTCCATCAAGATCTTCACCTCTTCACTTCTGCTGTCCTCAGTCAGTGCCAAATACCTAGTCAGCTACAACGCCAGCGCTGGCGATGCAGCAAGCGTCCTTGGCCAGCTGAACCTCGAAGGCTGGGATCGCGAAGACTGGCCGTCTGGAAAGGGCGAGAACAGCTCGTGCTACTTCAAAACCTCTAACGATCCCGCTGGCATTCCAGCCGCCCACGTCCACAAAGATGCTCATTTCGTTCGTGCGGAATACCACATGTTGAAAGATGAGATCGAAGTGGACCAGACCTACTACATCGGATACAAAGTTCGCTTCGATGCTGTCGACTACCAGACCTTCGTCTGCCAGTGGAAGAATTATGATTCTGGTACTGTGGGAGTTGACAACGTCCCGATCGTCTTGACTTTCAGACAGGATGCAGACGATGATGATTATCATAAAATGTGAGTAGCGACTGAAAAGCGACCTCGTGTGTACTGACAAGTAATCAGTGTTCTTCAAGCCAATCCGAGCGCTAAAGATGGCGGTGCGACTGTGGTCTGGTCAAAAGCGTTAACTATGAGCAAGACGTATACCTTTGGTCTTGTCATCAATACATCGACAAGCAGTGGATATCTTCAGATGTACTTTGACGGCTCTCTGGTGACCATGACGGACGCTTCTGGAACCAAGACGAAGAAGCTTTCCGGAAACTTCTTCCCTGGCGCAGGAGAAGTGAGCCCGAAGGTTGGTCTATATGGAGATGACGCTGGGACTTGCGATTCGTACATCTACAATGTGATCGTTGGCACTACTCTTGCTAATATAAAGGATATCCCTGGTATGGTCGATGAATGATCTGAGAGGTGAAGGAGATTTTCGGGAGATATATGGCATCGTAATGTGGCATCACACATGACGATCTCATGTTCTTTTCATTGTCAAGTACTGAGATTATTCGGTCTGCAATTGATGATGGCACGCGACCACTGAATACACAACCTGTCCGGTAAACCAATCTAAACGACATAACTCGCAATCGCATCGATCAACCCATTGAGCCTTTCATTCAGATCCTCCACCAATTCTTTCATTCCTTCTTCGGGAATCGGACTACCATTTCCGATCCAACGAAACCTGGTCACTGTAGGACTAATCTCGTCGAGTACAGTCGTCCCAATTGCAAACATGCCCGGATAGTCAGGCCGCTCGACTTTGAATGACATGGAGTGATTTTCTGCATCGACGGCCGTCATCTCTTCAGTAAAGACATACTCTTGGCCCTTGTTCTTCCCAAAGACGTATTCGTATTCGAATCTTCTGACGCTTCCAATTCCAAAGCCCTCCAGGCTAAGCTTTTTGCAACCAGGGTACCAGGTCTTTTCGCCGCCGAATGCTGCAACGATACCCCATACTTCGCCAATCGGTGCTGCGATCTCTCGAGTGACTGTGATGTAGTGGACGAGTTGTTGGTCTGACATTTTGGATGTTTGGGTTTTGAATGGTGCTTGAATGGTGCTTGAATATTGTTTGAACAGCAGGATTTTGTGTTTAGCAATAAGTCTTGGTAGAGGAGTCGCACTTTATATCATGCTCATATGTTGCTTGGCATCAACCATGTCTTCCTGACCAATCTAATCGGGAATTCGGGAATACGGACATAGCACATTCAACATAGAAGCGTCTTTGCTTACAAAATTGCACAAGAACTTGTATCGAATTCCTGGAATGGTAGATCAAGGAGTGGGAAGTTGAAAGAAGCTACCTGGAGGTATCTGGATTGGCAACGAGCAGGCCGAGCCTCGCATCCTTTGCGAAGTCTCGAGCTCAAAGGACACCAGTGCCTGGCCAGCGCCTGGTCAGACTTCCCAAAAGTATGCCAAAGAATGCCATTTTCCGGAAGCAGCCAGTGTAAGGCTCATGCCAAAATAGCTTCAGACTTCGAGGCAACTGGTTGGAGTCAAGTGCAGTTGGCCATGTCACTCGCTATGAATCCATTCTCGAGGTCTGGCTAATTGACAATAGTGAATGTGTAGAGTCTGCAAACATTGTCATCAGCAGTACCCTCAAACGAGTCAGCCTGCGATCGCCTTTCGTGGCCAAGCTGCTCCTGGTGCATTTGAATCACCGGGTTTGCCTCCCACCGCGGAACCCGTACAGGTTTGCAAGTCGGTACCGCAGATGCCCGTAGACAAGTCTTGACGCTTTTCGGTGACAATTTGGGCTGTTTGGTATGGCGACTGAAAGTGTGAGAATCTTGGTGGAGGACACTTGATGCCAAGACGATGATGTTGTGAAACGCGACCAGCGCACGTCGCGTCTGCCATTCCACCTTCCATTTCATACACACACAAAACATGGCCGAACATACTCCAGTCCCAACTCACGAGACACCGTCGTTACCGGGCTCACCACTTCCCAAGCGGACAAAGTACACTGAACCTGCAGCAAACCTCACCGTCGCTTGTGCGTAAGCTACAAAACACCACATAGACACAGCCAGTTGACCATTCGCAGCCATACTGAACGACCAGGCTCCGACACCTACACCAGGCACACCGAATCCCGCTTCCCTCGCCAATCCGCTCTCACAAATGTCCGGCTCGACTCAGGCTACTGCCTCTTACCCACCGCCAGTACCTGGCAATACATTGCCTTCCATGCCACCGATGCCTCAGATGCCTCAGATGTCATCAATTCCTCCCATGTCATTCGAGCCACTCCCACCAGCCTTGCAGGTCAAGCTGTTGTCTAGTACTGCGAAGCCCCCAACAAGAGGCTCCGAACATGCTGCAGGCTACGATCTGTACGCCTCCAAGGAAGCCACAGTCCCAGCCAGGGGTAAAGTTTTGGTGGACACGGACATCAGCATTGCTGTGCCAGCAGGCACATATGGCAGAGTCGCTCCAAGAAGTGGACTGGCGAGCAAACACAGTATCGATACTGGAGCCGGTGTCATCGATGCCGACTATCGCGGACCTGTGAAGGTGCTGCTGTTCAATTTGAGCGATGTCGACTTTGAGGTCGCGATGGGCGAGCGAGTCGCACAGCTCATCATTGAGAGAATCTACACCCCGCAGGTTCAGGTTGTGGAACATCTAGAGGAGACCGTTCGCGGCGCTGGAGGTTTCGGCTCTACTGGTGGCTTCGGTGGCACCCTCCCACCCATCAACAGCTCCACAGGAGGCGCTGAGTTGTGAGCGAGCCCTCCTTTGACTGAGTGGACTATACAATACATTCAGACGCTGCTTCGTGTCGTCTTTTAAATTGTACCGACGGAACTTGTGCGAAGTAAGACGCATTTCTCCGCAGATATCGGTCGGCTAGGAGGCAAGTCAGGCATGATGAACATCACGACATTGTACGAAAACGACAGAAGTGGCATGGAGACAGACACGCAGGCTCCTTTGTCATCGAGAACCAGGAAACGTAAACCTGCAAAAGCTTTCCGCAAATTCTGGCTCATGGACTTAGAACCATAGGATACCAATCTAGCCTCAGTGCTATGTCATTCAAGCTCAGCTCCGGAATCCATCCTAGCGCTCACCTACTGAATTTTGATCACAACTTTCGAAAAGTGTTTCTGGTTCTCCAGCCAGTCGTAGGCTCTTTTGGCCTCACCCATTTCCCAAGTTCTGAAGTCAATCACTGGTCGCACATCCTTCTCCACGACAAATTTGACCATGTTCTTAAATTGGTCGCGACTGCCAAGGAGTATGCCACGTACAGTGCACGTGTGCCAGAGTGCCTTCAGCATCGGAACTGGCTCTGATTCTGAGCCACCAAGCAGACCCGTCAGAGCGATGACACCATCGGTTCGCACCGCCTCGAGCGACAGAGGCAGTGTGCTGTCACCACCAATATCGACTATGAGATCGAAGCCACGTTCCTCTGGCGTCAGCTTGCGAACGGCACTAGCCCATGCTGGCTCCTGGCGATAGTTGATCACATGCTGTGCACCAAGTTCTTTCAGCAGCTTAGCTTTCTCACTGCTGGACGTGGTCGCCACTACATTTGCGCCAGCAGCCACGGCAAACTGCAATGCTGCCACGCTCACGCCTCCAGTGCCTTGCACGAGAACCCAGCTTCCCGGCCCTATATTCTGGCCTTTCGATCCGAATACAGCATTCCATGCAGTCAAGCCACTACAAGTCAATGTTGCCATTTGCTCGAAGCTGAGGTCTTTGGGCGCATGTACGAGAGCGGATTCGTGGAAGTCGCCAACTGTGCGAAGTGCACCATGCCGCCACTGGCCAAGCCCGGCGGAGATATCCTTGAAGACCGGCATATAGTCATCGGAGGTGTGTGGGCACATGTGAGTGACCACGTTGTCGCCAGGCTTGAACTTGGTAACAGCACTTCCGATCGCTTCAACAACTCCTGCTCCATCACTGGCAGGCACCACTCCAGGCCGTATTTCACCAGGAGCACTTCCCTTGCAGCTTTCAGCATGCCAGCCTTGCACAGTCAACCTGGATTCATACCTTGGCAATCATCAAGTCTCGATAATTCAATGACGCCGCAATAACTTTCACTCGAACCTCATCTGCCGCCAGCGAGCCCAGCGTAGTATCTCGGACCAGCTCCAGCGAATTGATTCCTGTGGTCTTCGGCAGGATCCATTGCGAATCGATCTTTCGCTCAACTGTTTCAGTCATTCTATACGCTAAATCACTTGAATGACTGGAAGATTGCTGCTTTATGCATGTTATTGCTCATTGTGAAAACGGAGCACTTATGCTGTCTCTTGACATCAGTGTGGATTTATAACATGATCGCCGGCTTGTTACCGTCTCAGGCCGAAGCTTTCCCGATGGGGCTCTTAACTCCGCTTAAGTCATTCGCTGTCCTCGACGACAAGCAAAGCGCTTTTAGTCAAGTTATCACTGATATATACCCCTCATTGGATGTCTGGATAGTTGCAACGCTACCCGGAGCGTGATCAGCACTCGCAACTTGCATTGTAGGGCGTTCGTCCAGATAGTCCTCTACACAGAAGACAACACTGGCGTCACCCAGGTTCTGTCCACCACCACGATACGCCAACATCGTACCATCGTAAACTCCGATCTGAATATCTGGAAGTTGAGACGGAAGACATCTGTAAACGACCTTTACGATCGCTGCTTTTGTCGTCTTCTATATCGAGTTCCGAATGTTCTACGTCGCTGTTAACACTAGTACGATGTTGGCGTATCGGGGTGGTGGACAGACCCTGGGTGAAGACGGTGTTGTCGTTTGTGTTGGAGACTGGCTCCCTGACTTCGTTGTCTTCTGAGTCAAGTTTCGGGCCGCTGTCTACGTTGCCACGACATTTGGACGAAGTGGTGAAGGGTTTCTGAGCTTAGCGGACAAGACACAGAGCAGCATTCTTGCCTCTCGCAGAGCCACTTCTCCTAGATATGTCTTCTGCGACGACTTCTCTCGCCAGCACTCCAGAAAAAATTCTTCGCCGCAACATCAGGCAAGAGGACTATCATACCCGCCATCATTCGACGGTAGATCCGAGTATTGACAATCTTCAAGAAGAACTGGGTACGACCATTGAGTGGATTCGCCTGCATGGAGAAATGTAGTGGTCTCGGAGTTGCGTCCATCCGTTTATCAGAAGATGTTTGACTTGGACCTCGCGAATTTGCGAGGTCAAGGTTCTTCGAATTCGCGATGCCTGTCGGCCTTGGAACTCCAGGTCTTGGCCAAGCCCGTTATTGGAGGTCCACACAAAGTTCGTGAAGCTTTCAGATCCATGGGACTGGTGCGGATCGTATCGTACATCTCTCAAAAGGACGTCCGAAGTCCGCCTAGCAAGATAGAGACCAAAACGGAACCGGAGCCGGAGGCAATGATAGCCCGACGGCAAGTCCAAGCAGGTGAGGTTCCTGGAGTCCTTTCGAATATTCACCGCCGACTCGTACATCGTATCGCTCGCGGATATCGTTTCAGAACGCTCTCGGCAGATGTTCTCCCACTCCGACAGCAATGCCGCATGAAAGCTTGACCACTATTGCACACCAGCATCTCAGTGGCCAGTGGGCAAGCAATACGGTAGGGTCTTAGGACAGTCTTTCGACAGCTCCGGTGCTTACGAGCTCACCAGGATTGCGGATCAGGATCTGGGACAATCCTTCTTATCAAGAACAGCACTATCGTGTATCAATCAAGGACAGACCCGCATCCTAGGCACTGGCAGCTTTATATATATAATGGGCTTTGCTAGTTTTCTGAATCTATCGATCACAGTCACCCTTCAATCATCATGGCTCAATCAACAGTCTTGGCTATCACCGGCACTGGGGGCGTTGCAATTGCTGTTGCTCGCAGACTTGGATCTGGCAGAATCATCGCGTTGGGAAGTCGTTCAGAACAAAATCTTAAGAAAACGAAGGAGACATTGGAGCTAGAGGGTCACGATGTCAGGACATTCCGTGCAGATATGCTTGACCAAGGATCCATCGAGAACTTCGCAAAGGGAGCCGCTGCACTTGGTCCTGTAGAGGTCGTCGTGCACACATCCGGCATCTCGCCCTCCCAAGCGGGTTCCGTCGACGCCATTCTAGAGACCAACCTGAAGGGTACGGCATTCGTAATCGACGCTTTCGAGAATGTCATTGCTCCAGGTGGTTCCCTTGTGGTCGTGTCTTCCATGGCAGCGCACGTTGTAAGTCAGATGAAACAGCTGTATCACAACGGACTGAACACGCACAGCTGACTTCTTTCGCACACTAGACGTACTTACTTCCGCCATTGCCAGACGAGCTCCAAGGCTTACTAGCCACGGCTTCAGTCTCGGACTTCCTCCAAAACGAGCAGTACAAGACGTATGTTCAAAACATCATCGACAAAGGCCACGCTTACTGTATCTCCAAATACGCGAATAACATTCGAGTCGAAGGCAAAGCCGCCGCTTTTGGCCGCAAAGGAGCTAGAATCAATTCCGTCTCACCTGGCCTGATCATGACTCGAATGGGTCACGATGAACTAAGCGGCCCAAGCGGCGAACAGATCAAGCTGTCCTTTCAGGGCAGTCCTTTGGATCGTGCGGCCACGCCTGATGAGGTCGCTAGCTCTATAGCATTTCTGGCTGGCCGAGAGAGTAGTTACATGACGGGACGTGATCTAAGACTTGACGGAGGCACTGTCGCAACGAAGTGGATTAATAAAGCTAGATTTCCTGATCGTTCGGCGGGAGGAGAGAAATGGGGAAACTGACGAGAAACGATATCACAGCGGAAGGGGGCGACGGTGGGTTATTCGGACAGTGAGTCGTGATGATCCAAGGCCGACCGCATTGAAGTGTTTCAGATCGTGGAACCGATGGTCATGGAGGGAGGATCTGGCACCTGCCTAAACGCAGAAGGGAATGCGCTGCTCGAGATGTCAGCCGAAGCGAGTAGGCAGGATTCTGTACTCAGCACCTCAATCGTCATAGTGGGAGCGATATTCTACGAAAAGAACCCACTCTGCGTCGGGGCTTCACGAGTGTCCGTCAATCAGCACTAATGCTTTGAGTGATGTGAGAGTAACTTCGTCGCTTCCTTGCGTGATTGATTCGATTAAGGTTCGCGCTAGCTCAGGGCTGCTCTTGGCTGCCATTCCAACGGCTTATCGATAAGCTCTTTCAAAAGTTTGGAATGTCAGCTCGCGACACATGCAATCTGTTCTTCAACAAGCAGGCACACATCCACCAAAATGAGTCTCCCAGAGTGGAAACAGGATCTCGTTGTGCAAGCCCTAGAGGCTGAAATCCTTGGCTTCGGCTCATTCAAGCTCAAGTCTGGCCGAATCAGTCCATATTTCGTCAACTGCGGTCGTTTCTCATATGGCAAGCTTCCACGAACCATCAGCAAAGCCTACGCTCGTACCATTGACGATTACGCTCGCGAAAACAAGGACTTCGACTTTGACATTATATTTGGGCCTGCATACAAAGGCATCCCTCTTTGCGCAACCACACAATGCTTCTTGCAAGAAAGAGATGAGGAAAGATGGGCGAAGATCGGTTACAGCTTCAATCGCAAAGAAGCTAAAGACCATGGAGAAGGTGGCACTATGGTGGGCGAGAGCTTGAAGGGAAAGAGGGTCTTGATCATTGACGATGTCATCACTGCCGGTACTGCGATTCGCGAGGCAATTGACATCATTAATGCTCAAGGAGGCACACTTGTTGGAGTTGTGGTGGCTATAGATCGTCAAGAGAAGATGCCATCTCAGAGCGAAAAAGAGGGCAAAGGCGACGATGGTACACCCAGAGGCAGTGCTATTGGCGAGGTCAAGCGCGAGACTGGTGTTCCCGTACTTGCTGTTCTTACACTCAATGACATCGTGGAAGGCGTCAAGAAGCTAGGCAAGGGCGAAGAAGTCAAGCAGATGGAAGAGTATAGGAAACAGTACGGTGCCAGCGATTAGACGAGTGCGAATTACTCCAACAAGAAGAATGGCCTGAGGACATGGGAACGAACAAGCCGTCGGCAGTGAAACATTTAAGATCTCAACATGCTTCACGACTGGAGGACAAGTAGCGCAGGCGAACTCTCAAGCATAGAAGAAAGACGACGTACAATACTCGCTACCCCATCTCCAGCAACGAAGGAGTTCGAAAAGACGCGTTTAGATCACTTACCAAGGCCCGCCATTCAAACACGGCCTCTATGCCTGGTTACGCATAGCATCGAATCCATTGACTAAGTATTGCTCGCCGCGAAGGATACAACGATTATTCTTCCAGACTCCTGTCACCCTCATACTCGCAACCAAGCCGACCGTTCAAGCATCGAAATCTGATCCTTCGTACTGCGGACGCGCGCAGCCGCCTTCTTCAATCTGAACACAACAACAATCACTGTCCGGAGCAAAGCTCGCCACGAATCTGAGTGGTGGAGTGGGCATAAGCTCTGCTGTTTCACCAATTCGAAAGTCAGCCCAGAGGACTGCTGCTCATTGCTCTCAGCATACCCTAAATCTCAGAACTTACTCATCTCATCCCCTTCCAGATCCCATACGCGGCCGCGATGCATACGATCCCTCCACAGATCATCATATTCCTCATCGCCTTTTCCACGATCGGACGTATCAATCTCTCTTGATTTTTCTCAAATTCGAGTTTGGCATTCCCACTCGGGAACTCATCTTCAGGAACAGATACTCCAAGAAACTCACACAGAGGTCCCCAACCATCCTTCACATCGTACTCCAAAAGCTCAGCATTCCCATTCATCGCAGCACCTTTTACCATCGCGTTATGTTCTTCATACACTATCCTCGCATTGCGTCGAAAGTTGCCACGGAACTTATAATCAATAAGTTTAACCCAAGGACGACGAACATACCTGTCCCGAAGCAGGTCAGGTCAGCCAACGAGTTAAATCAACCAAGACACGACACAATACTCACGACCAATCGCTCCCAAACCATTCCAAGATCGGAAACAACCAATTCTCCGTACTCTTCAACATAGTCCTCTCAAAACTCCCAAACCATTTCCCAAACTCCCTCGTATTCAGCACCACCTTAGCCTCAGGATACGCCCGTATCAATTCCACAGGAAACATCGCGACCGGGAAATCCGTCACAGCCTACCACCCATCATCAGTCACCCTTCCCCTCTCCCCCTTCATCTCCTTTCACTTACATCACAATCCCCCAAAATCCAATCAAACTCTTCTTTTCCCCATTCCTTTTCCCCAAAATTCTCGAATTTGGCCTTAATAGCTTCTAACCATAATTTCCCAGCAATAGGATCAGTAATGGCGTGAAATCCATGGTATACGTTTTCAAAACCGAGGATTGTGAGGGCTTTACAGAGACTTTCTGTTCCGGAACGTGACATGCCGAGACAGAGGAGTTTCATGGGACGGGTTCGCTTGCGGCCGCGGGAGGGAGGGGAAGAAGAGGAGGAAGAAGACATTGTTGCGAGGTGGATGGAGGGTAAGATGGGACCTATGAATATGTGGGTGACACGACAGCTTTATTAGGGCGTATGTACAGCAGTGACTTTTCGATTACAATGTCGAACAATAAGGGTCAGTGATGACTTAAGCAATGTAGTTTCGTATCTCGTGTGGAAACCCTTGTTTAAGATTGGGATAGACTTCATACTTCCCAGGCTGAGTCTTGATGATTAGGTCCTTTTCAGCTTGGCAGTCAGTATACGGCCGCATTCCTTGAAGTCAGCAAACAGATCCATCAGAACATTCCGAGACCTTGTTTGACATTGGGGTAGAGTTCACATTCTCCAGGCTGAGGCTCAATGATTAGGGCTCTTTCGATTTGGCAATGAGTATGCAGCCGCATTTCTTGAAAACAACGACCAGATCCATGAGAACTTTCCGAGAGGCCGGGTAAGAAGGGAATCACGAGTACAATTTTTCGCATGCTAATCTTTCAACTACACAAACAAGAATTACCGCAGCAGATCACGATTGTGCGAACAATCACCCATACCGAAAAAGCGCCCGCTTGCTATCATAGCCTCGTACCATCGTTCCAGTGTACCGACTTCACATTGCGTGAGACGCGAGCCTCATACGTTTCTTACGATCCGCCATATGCCTTCTTGATTTCCTTTTGGTATTTCTCGGTAATGCCTTTTCGGTTGAGCTTTTGAGCAGATGTGACAAGCTGGTTCTGCGGCGTCCATTCTTCGTCGGCGAGGACTACACCCTCAATGATCTCGATGCCTGCGAGTCCTCCCTTCTTGCCAGCATCTTGCATAGCCTTCAGTACAGCTTTGTTGACCTTCTCATTGTGGCAGAGATCTTCAAGACCATTGCCCTGCACACCAATCTCGCTTGCAAGCTGTTTCAGCGCTGGCTCCGCTGGGACTACGATGGCAACGGGCTTGTTCTTATCTTGCTGAGCAAAGACGCAGATGTTGCCAACCACCGAGCAGGATCTGTAGACCGACTCAAGCTTCTCAAGGGCAATGTACTCGCCGTTGAGCGTCTTGACCAGGTTCTTCTTGCGATCAATGATTTTGAGCTGGCCATAGCTGTCAAATTCGCCAATGTCACCAGTCTTGAACCAGCCATCATCTGTGAAAGACTCCTTGGTCTCCTTCTCCAAATCGAGATAGCCAGATGTGATAGAGGCGCCGCGGATCCAAATCTCACCTTGAGGTGGGTTGTTCGTGGAGAAGTAGCCAGCATCTGCAAAGTCTACGAGCTTCACCTCGACGGACCCAGGGATCTCGCCGAGCGCAGTGTCTGTCCAGGACAACGGATCCATCAGTGCGCCCATTGCGGCAGTTTCTGTGAGACCGTAACCAGAGATCATTGGCGCAATGCACATAGAGATGAATCGCTGGGTCTCCTTGGCAACAGGGCCGCCTCCGTTCATGCAAATACGCAGTCTCCCACCAGTGGCCTCGGCAACCTTCTTGAACACGACATTGTCCACAATGCTGGTTCCCATGCCTGCAAGTGGCAAGTAGCTCGAGTTGTTCATCATGAAGCTCTTGGCGCTCAATGCACCCCAGAACATATTTCTTGAGACGGGGTTTAGCTTTGCGACCTTGGCTTGGATACCCTTCTTGACGGTCTCCCACACGGCGGGCACACCGACGAGGATGCTGGGCTTGAATTCGGCGATGTCACCTCTGCAGTTGCGCATCGAGTTGTCTGAGATTGTCTTTGGGTTACCGTACCCCATGCTGCCTCCCCAGTACAAGCATGCTGATTCAAAGACAAATTCGAGGATATGTGCGAGTGGTAGGTAGGTGAGCAGACCGTCGCCTGGGCCGAGGTAGGGCCCGACAATCACGTCGACACCAGCAATGGCTGCAACGACGTTCTTATGGGAGAGCAGCACGCCTTTCGGTGCGCCTGTCGAGCCAGAAGTGTACATGATGCAGCAGAGGTCTTCTGGTTTTGGTGGAGTTGGCTCCACCTTGTTATCCTTGCCCAGCTGGATGAAGTCGGTAAAGCTATGCACAGTCAAGTGTGGGTGAGCCTCCTTGAGCTTCTTGATATCCTGCTCTGTTTGGGAGGCATCGATCTGCCTGGTTGGGGCATCGTCGTCGTTGTAGACGACATGCTGGATGTCCTTGGACTCGTTGAGCGGCTTGATCAATTTAGTGAGGAGATGAGGATCGAGGAAGATGGCTTTGGCGTGTGTTTGTTGAAGAGAGTGCCTAGAAGTCAATGATTAGCATTCGTGTCCCGAATTGGATTTTAGAGTTGCTTACTTCAAACCCTCCTCACCCAGAGTATCATAGGCAGTCACAATGGGCATGCTCTGGCTTTGCGCGCCGTGTGCAGTGGCCAGCCAGTATGGGTGTGTAGCAGCAAAGATGTGCACGCGGTCTTGTGCCTGCATTCCCAGTGCGCGGAAGCCGCAGCCCACATTGAGTGCGAGCTGCTCATACTCGGCAAAGGACATGTATTCATATGGCGAGAGCTCGTAGTAGGTCCACTTCTTGTCCACTTCCTGCTCCTTCCCATCGATCATCTTCTTGACTTTCTTGTTCTCCACGTGCAGCTTGATGAGCTTTCGCTTGCCCAGCGCCTTCGCGTTGCCATACTTCTCGCTCGACCGCTTTAGGATGTCGAAGATGGTGTTGACGCCGGGTTCTGGTGCTGACTTGAGTTCGTCTTTGGTTCGAATATTTCGTCGTGGGATCGTTTCGCCTTCGACTTTCTGGATGCCGGCGACCTCGACGGTGAAGGGCGGCTTCTTGTACATCTTTGGTTGAGGCACCATCTGCTTCAGGTCTCGGCGCCCCATGATGTCTCCCATGTTTGTGATATTTGTCGGTGTTGTGCTTTTGGGTGAGATGTTGTGAATTGTCTGTGGCAAGCAATCAAACGACATGCACACGTGAGATTTGCGTAAGGGTGGTAGTGGTGGTGGCTTTGTGTCGCTGTAATAAGATGTCGAGCCTAACAACTATTGGAGCTTGGGCTTGCTCTCAACATCCCAGTCGACGTCACCGCGGAAGGCGGAAGGAGCCAAGGAGCGCTGCTTCTTGGCCGATGGTTTCTGGGGATACCAGCAACTCTACGCGCAACGAGGTCGTTGAGGAGGCCAATTATATAGACTTTTAGACAGGAGAAACACCTTACAATATGTCCTACAACGAGAGCGATACTACGGCCGGGTTGCAGAATACTTCCATAATGACTGGCTCGACAACCTACCGAGCTCGATGTGCCTGAAACCTCAATGATCTCTGGCCACCCCCTCGTGACCACAGCCTCTGCTTTCTCTTTGACACTTCCCGTGTGGCAGACGACGGGTCGACACGATAACGAGCGCGACTGAAGCTTGACACTTCAGCTCCAGCTGCAACTCTCTCGTCCTTTGTTCTGGCGTGAGCTGTATGTCTGGGCTCTGAAGTGGCAATGGCTAGGCAGGTTACGCCCGCGGCAAGCCACGTTTTTGCTCGACACGTCGCGCTTGCTCTGCCAAATCTTGCCCACCTCCACAGTCAGCAGTGACATCAACACGGCTGTATCACAGCCCCTTCTCACTGATTCAAGCATTGTCATCGTTGGCTTCAGCATCAAGATGACAGCGGCTGCAATTGACATGCTACTGGGAAAATCCGGAAAACTCGGAGAAGAAATCCAAGACATCGACGAAGGTCAGGAACAACAACCCCATATGGACGACATGTAGTGACAGGTAGGTATAGAGACCTTCGATCTCTTCTCGCAATCTATACCCTCGCAGGACCTTGGAATGCTCAATGCAAAAGCCAATGTTCTGGAAGTGACCATCGCAGGGCGAGACTTCGAGATCACTCAGTCACCAGGCTTGCTGCAGTCTCAGCGTCATGGCGGAACGACTGGCGCTGCAGTATGGCAGTCTGCTGTTCGGTTTGCTGAATGGATTATATCACCCCAAAACCTGCTCAGCCGGTGTGGTCTCCTGACTGCGGACACCGTCGTCCTTGAACTTGGTGCTGGTATTTCAGGTTTGTTGCCGAGCCTTCTCAATGGTAAGTGGAGCGACATTGCATACCATTACGGTGATGCTAGAATAAAGAGGCATATCTGATGAGAACTTCTCAAGTGCAACGCCGCTGATTGATTTATTCTTGACCTAGATCGAGTGCGGAGAATTATATCGACAGACCAAGCCTACATCATGACCGCCCTCAAGGAGAACATTGCAGCGAATACACGAGGAACGAACCATCGTTCCAGAAACAAGCATGGCAAGAAGCAAGAAGAGCACCAACACGATGCCGATGTCTTCTCACTTGACTGGGAGAAAGACGACATTGCGAGCGTGCTACGCCAGAATGACCTCGGCTCAGGCGTAGACGTTGTCTTTGCCTGCGACTGCATATACAACTATGCTCTGATTGACCCGTTCGTCCAGACTTGCAAAGACATCTGCTCGCTGCGCACCTCTGAAGATGCTTCGACATTCCCAACCATTTGTGTCATCGTCCAGCAACTACGTCAACCAGAGGTCTTTGAGCAATGGATTGCAGCATTTCACAAGTCTTTCCAGACCTGGCGGATACCGAGTGCACTTTTGTCCGAGAGCTTGAATGACAATACCGGGTTCGCTGTTCATGTCGGCATGCTTCGGACGACTCTCGAGACTTAACCATCTGGTGAGCCTTGCGGACGACGACACGACCATAATGCCTATTGCAGCTCTTCCTGTCTGTTAGTCGTTTAACTCGAGGAATGAAGGTATCAGCCGTCATTGCTCCATGGGAAGGCTATAGCGGGCCGTGTGCTACCAAAATTCTAACAGTGGGCATCTGTAAGAATTTCTGTGCGCCAAATCTTACAGTGAAAAACCTTTGCCTCACCAATAATTTGGCTACAGCACAATATTTACAACCTTCAAAGACTTCTTCACTGAAACAGTCACCAAATGGAACAGAGACTCACTAAAGTTATGCCACTGCAGCTTCTGGATCTTCATGACGATGCTCTCTCCGAAATCTGTCAAAAGATGCATGGCGCACTCCACTGGACTTCGGCTTGCCACGATGAATGCAGAATCTGCCCAACACTGCTCAAGGACTTCTCTTCAACATGCAAAAGACTGCGAAGCCTCGCGCTCCCACTACTCTTCCGAAAGTGCACCTTTGGCGTCCAGTGCGGAATGACAACCAATGTCGATCAGCCTTCAAATCTTGCGCTCGCCCTCAGCTTCGCGCAGCGGCTACCGGAAGCTGCGAAGCACGTAAGAGAGATCACATTTTACGCTTGTCAGCTATGTGACCCAGTCACGAGCATGCGCGCTCTCAGCCTGCGTGACTACCCAATCTACCAAATCATCGATGTAGCGAAAGATTGCGCTAAATCTCTGGCGTATTTCAAGAATCTCAAAACCCTCAGGATCACATATGGGAAACCGTGCTCACGTTGGCGCACTTTCAGTACAAATTACCACTTAGATCTAATAACGGAGTTTGAAAAATCCTTTCGCCAGAATTGCCCTCAGACCCCCTCAATAAAGACACTCATCCTGGACCGTGACCCTGGAACCCTCCTTACAGCGTTCCCTAACATCAAAGATCTCACCATCCACGGAGAACGCAACTACGACTACGACACAGGAGGAGACCAATACACATCCCCATACTTCCAAAAAGTGCAGCACCACCCGCCACGTCTACAACGTCTCGAACTACTCACGACCTGGAGTGCACTACTCCTTCGAAAGATCCTAATTTTAATCCCCACCCTTCGTGTCTTATCAATGCCCGCTCCCCCAGTATACGGCCGCCGCGTAGAAAAATATCTCGACGATTTCGAAACCTTTATCGAAGTTCTGGCAAGGTACTCAAAGTTAGAAATTCTGCAATTAGATCGAGACATGAGGATTGAGCCTACGGATGAGGACCCAGGGTGGGGCCTTAGGAGTAGACTTGAATATGATACGGAGTTACGGAAGAGGGTTTTTGACATGTGTAGATCTTTGAAGCGGATGCATCTTGGAGAGGAAGCTGAGTATTGGGTGGAGAGACATGAGAACGGTGAGGTGAAGGACGTGAGGATTATTTACCCTCCTCCACCCCCAATGACATGGGACGATGTTTTGATGGCCCTATGAGAACTTGTCCGATGGAGCTTGCCGTTAGTGGTGGTCCTCAATCACAGCATCGGGAGAAAGAATAGACGGCAGTTTTGAAAAAGGTTAAAATACTCAATACACAATTGGTCAAAAGTCATGATGAGCCAATACATACATCCATCCATTGACTTGCCGAAAATTCGATATCTGCGAGAACGCTATCATCCACTCTCCAACGCCGTAGCACCGTCCTGTGAAACCGGTATGCCAGCGCCTTCCCTGTCGTAATTCATTAAAGTCATATCGCTATGCTTATCCTCGTGCACCTCGTAATCGTCAGGTGTAGCAGCAGGTGTGTGGTATGAGCTTGGTGTTGAGCCTTGCTCTGGAGGGGTTGAAGGTCGAGGCGTTGCTTCTAAGCAGGTGCCGCCGCGCTCAATCTCGTCAATCATGGTCTCGTCAAAGCCAGAGTCGGTATGTTGAACTTCTGCGCGGTGCAAGATGTCCTGCACATAGGCGGATGGCGCAGGGTGTTGGGCAGGAGCAGCAAGCACTTCTTCCGTAGTGGCCGATTCAATGAATTTCGAACTAGTGCCCGATTCCATGAGCGTTTCTGAGGTCGACTTGCGTTCCAACGGCTTGATATCTGCAACGTCACTACAACCATCATCACCAAGTCCATATCGTCTCGTAGGTGATTCCTGTGTGAACGAAGTGGCGCTTGACACAGTTCTGCCATACGGGGAGCTTCTCCGTCGTCTGCTAGACACTGGAGACCGGCCTCGACTGTGACGTCGACTGGGAATCACCCAAGATCCTGTACTCTCGCATTGGTACGTGGTCGATGCAGGATTTGAAGTTGGATCGAGATAAGTGACTGCAGTTTCAAGAGCAAGTCGATCGGGCTGCGCCATGCGGCCTTCTCGTACATCTTCTATCGTGACGGCCATCTCTGGATCGATATACTGCTTCTTGGGTCGGTGTGTTGTTGTTGACATGCTGTTGTCAGAAATCTGTGATTCGTGCTGTGACTCTCCATAGTAGGCAGGAGGTGGTCGTAGGCCCGCAGATGCCGGGAAGCTGCAAAGAAGCTGTTGGGCACTTCTCCGACCTTGCGGCCGCTCGCTCAGGCACGACTCCACCATTTCCCGGAAGTAGTCGGGGATTTCTTCGTACACTTGAGGAAGAGGTCGCTCGACTCGCTCCGGCTCGTCGACCTCTTCTGCAAGCGCCCAGAGCACCATACCAAGTTGGAAGATGTCAGTCTTGACTCCAATGCACATACCAATTCTCTGTCCACTGTCAATCAGCCTGCCCAACTCAGGAGGTTCCCATCCAACTGGACAGCCACGACGGTTGATATCAATGATCTGTGCATTGTCATCCTCATCAATCACAATGTTCGACAAAGTGAAATCTCCTTGAACGAAACCAGCCTCGTGAATATCAGAGAGGCCGCTCACAATCTGCTTCGCCCACTTCTCACGTCGCTCCCAAGAAAGCATCGGAGTGCCGCGGAAATCATAGATCATGTCCACAAGCGCACCCTGAGACGCGTAGGAAATTAGGAGACCTTTTACAAGCTCGCCTCGGTCGTCCATGACCAAGCCTTCGAGCTTCACCACATGCTGGCTCTCCTGCAGCGAGTCGAGAGCGTTGACCTCGTAGAGGAATTCATCTACCGTGTCTGGACCAGGAATCTCCTTCTTGATCACCACTCGCCCATCTAATCGCACCTTGTAGACGAATCCGGACAAATGGGACATGAACTCCAACTGGCTCTCGTTGAACCTTGGACAGCGCACGTGGTCAAATAGTGATCTCGCCGGGTATTGAATGATCTCATTGGCATCTTCTCGCACATGGACATGCAGTTGCCCATCATCCTGCGTCGTCTCAAGCTTCAGATTAGTTACGGTCGGGTAGTATTGAATCTCGGGTAATGAATCTCGAATCGCTTCGTAAATGCGTAAACTTTTGTCGCGCTGGTAGGAAAGAGTACTCAAATCTGCTTCAAGGGAGTCCGGTGGTGCGCTCCGGTAGTCCAAGGACACCGTCACGCGTCGCCACTGGGTGGGCTTTTCTGCATAAGTCACAAAGAACTTTTCGCGGTTCGACTTATCTCGGAAATGCATGCTCAGATTGAGGATCCATCGTTGGTCATGTTCTTCTTGCAACGATGTTTTGTCGATTTGGCTGTCCCTGTCATCGCGTTCATCGTCTAGTAACGGACTTTCGTCGACATTTTCCGGTATTTGCAGAGGGGGTAGGTCAGCCGGGGATCGCGATGGCTTGGAAGTACTCTTATCAGCAGGCGCTGCGGTATTTGAAGGAAGGAGGGAATCGCATTCGTTCAAACAAGTAACATTAGGAGCAGAAGTGGAAGGGGTCGGCAGTGGCTGAAGAGAGGTCTCTCGATTTATAGCACTCGCGCTCAGTCCTCGTCCTTGCCGACGGTCTGCGCTGAGTGCCCGTCGCTCGATTGGGGTCGGTGGAACTTCCAAAAGTTTGTCCCGTTGTTCAGAGTTCTGTCTCCGGAAAGTCTGTGGTCGAGGCAGAGACGGGATAGCTCTCTTGGTCGTCGGGAGGTTGTCAGGCAGACTCGGACGGCGAACAAAGTACTCCGGTATATTGGACAGCTCAGTCGGAGCAGTTTGGGGCAAGGCAGCTTCGACCTCGTGTGCATCCGCATGATGCCTTCTCCATAAGCTCAATGGCTTTCGCAGCAGTGAGGATCGTCGCAGACGCTTCTGAGGCAGCTCCTCATGGCCCATCTCTTGCAATGCATCGCTGTTCGCATAATGGCTGGCGAATGGGAATAGATTGGGCATGTTCGTGTTGGGGCCAGTCAGCACCCAGACACGATGCCGCAAGTCACTTGTAGTGCAGCCTGCGTGCAATGCCTCACTCGCCGCCCTCTCTCAACAACTCAACAGCCTCCTGTCTCCTGCCTGAGCACGTTCAGGTGTAGGGTAACACACGCTGCCTCGTACAACATATACTGTGGGTTGCCATGGGATGTCATGCAGGTGGATCCGTTTGAGGGCGGCGGTTGTGTTCTCGTTCGGCGGCTTCTGGCGTGGGTTTGAGTGGGCTTCCAATGCCCGCTGACTGACTCGCAGATATTCACAAGACAGAACAGTCGATCGGCAGCAACTGAAACACTCCCAAAGTGATGGGCGGCAGCTGGAATAGGGAGTCGTATAAGCACAGGGTCGTCGGGGTGAACATCGGCGTGTTTACGTTCGAATGGTGCCACAAGCGGTGAGAGGTGAGGTTTCCAACACCGCACCAGCACGGCAAAGCGCACTTGTGCGATGCGCCGCCGGGAAGGAAGGAATCAGCAGCCAGCAGCGGTCAAACCGCCTGCCTGAACCTGAGCCTGCCTCGCAAGCCTCTACACAACTGGGCAAGTATCTGTACAACAGCCAGGCATGGATTAGGTTGTGAGATGGGGCGCAGCGCAGCAGTTCGCCGGCTGTTTGCGTAGCCTAGACGCTGCACGCGTGAGCTGAGCAAATTGAATGACAGGCCGTCAAAGACCAGGTGTGAAACACAAATGTGATCATCGCTCAACGGAGACCGAAGCGGATATTTCACCTCAGCTCGAGCTGATGAACCTCAGCAACGCCGCCATCGATGGAATGGTTGGTTTACGCCTCGTACACATCAGCGCCAGCCTTTCACTGCTTCCATCTCGCATCCTTGACGCCTCTCTGCGATCATCTGCGCAGCAGCCGGAATCTCACTTTCAAAATGCTCATGTGAATCGTCATGGTTCGGCTCGCCGACTTCGCCCTGCTTCTACTCTTGGCCAGCCTTTCATGTTCTGATGCCCAAACAGTCACTCTACAGTCCATAGAGTCCGGGCTCGACTTGTGCATCTCCAATACCAGGAGGCCACCTGTTTGAGCTGCAGCTAAGGGACGGCACGGCGTCTGCGTGGTCTGTACCCACTGGGAAGTCGAAGCGACGAAAGCCTCTCCTGCAGCTGCAAGGTCTTCCTCGCCTTGTGATTTCTATGCGTGCCTCAGGTATGTATGAGCGCCCAAAGCTATACTTACGGTACCATACTATTGCATCGCATTGAAAACAAAATACGAGTGCCAGAGTGAGGCGCAAGAGTCATCGTTGTCTTCTGTCTTCGTGTATGTGTTGTCAAAGCGGGCCTGAGGAATCCTGAAGCCTCTGCCAACACCAACCACCACAGCGATGTGCCGCGATGGAGCACCGACAACACTTACGATTAAACATGACGCACGAGCACTAGCATTGAGCGCGGGAGTTTGCCCCAATTACGGTGTAATGTCCTACCGCATTATTGTGGCCTCACAGCCACCCTTGAAGGGCAGCACAATGGAATATCGACCACCCAGCGATCAATGGCATTGGTCTACCGCATGATTGGACTGGTGCCACACACACCGGAGCGTGGTTTCCGACAATCAGCGATGAGATTCTGAAAAGTGTGAGAGAAGCACTATATTCCCAAAGTTTTAGGCCGATAATAGCCAGACCATCGCTCCTTCGTGTGTGAAAACCCTACTGTGTGTGCTGAGTGCTATCCTTCAACAAATATGCCAAATAAACACATCGAATTGAGTTCCTCTCCCACTCAGAACTTTGCGCACATGTGCATGATCATTCCTTGTTGAAGTGACAAGTGACATGTCACCGATCCCAAGGCAGAGGTCCTCGGGTAAGTGTACCATTGGCCTCACGCACGTGAATGAGATAGGTTCTCCGGATCATGCATTGAGCTGTATGAGATGCTGGGATGAGCTTCCAGAAGCCTGCCGCTAAGCAAGTAAAGCGATCTAGGTCGACAGTGATGGTTGCAGCACGCATAAACAAGATTCGATGTGCCAGCGATCCAGTGCGTTGGGTTTATTGCCTTGCCGTGGTGGAGTGAAGTAGTATTTCCACTTCGACCTTTTGGTTCCAATGCATATTGATCCGTCCTATACCAAGCTGAGGGATATGATGTATTATCGGTGTCCTTCTCACTTCGTTCTAGCAGATGTCAGCGCCACGTCGTCAAGAGATAAAGTCCGTCTTGGAGGATGTTTGTTGTGCCCAGTACCAACTCATCATGAGCTCGGTATCAGTCTTCGACAAATGTATCTATTGTCAATACGGTGCTGTCCACTGGCTTCGTACTTTCCCACCAATCTGCAACACAGCCAAGCGTTGTATCGTGACTGGTTGTAAAAATGGCTTCGTCGCGGTCCCAGTTTGCCGATCTCACCGTCCAAAGGTGTTGCCCTGGCGTCATACTGTTGAAGAGAACGCTTCTCCACGATCCTCCCTCATGCTTGCGTGTATAGATGTTTGTGAAGAATGCATCTCTGATGTGATCTTTGAAGTAGTCGAAGAGATACTTGTGCATCGAGAGGACAATGCCTTTGCGGTGCGGTGGGAGTACCGTTTCGATCGATTTGAACTGCTTGCACGCGTTCTTGAAGTCGAAGCTCATCGTTGTTGCTTGCTGTTGTAATATTTTCGAGCCTGCTATCGTATCTCGGAAATGACGGTTGACTCGCTGTAGAGCGAAGATCTGTCTGTTCGGCTCGTGGTATGTCTCGTGGACAACATCGAGTTGAAGCAGCACCGCTTCGACAAGCTCTGTTATGCCGAAAACACGCGCAACAGCGCTTTGCTGGGGAGGATTGGCCATTAGAGATGTACTCGTCCTGGCTAGGTACGGTAGTAGTCGATATTTTCGCGAGCCCTTCCTCCTATACAAAAGGTAACGCGTCGTGGAAGACGTGACGCGATGCGGACTCCAGAGTGTGTGGCTTCTAGCCATGGTCCCTGCTTGATGGGTTGGCATGACAACACGATCTTTCGGAGGCGTCCCCTTGATCCCACCGCCCACCGTCAACTCGAAACGTCCCTTGCTTTCCTGTGATAAGACAATTGCTTTGTGACATTGCACAGAACGAGCAGGCGAGAAACCAAGGGAAATCTTGCCATACAACACGATACAATACCAAGAGCGTGGAACTCAGAAGTCGCAATGGTACGTACCTGCTCTTTCCCTTTTCTGCCTGGGCCAAAATCCGAGGCGCGGCTTCCCAGGCACTCGCTGCGTCTCGTGTGTACATTTGAAAGAGGGGACAACGCAGAGTCAACAAAGACTGCCCAAAAGACTCCACACTACAGACCAGATTCGCGCGCAGGCAAACAACAGCACAAGACAAGACATCGAACTAACACACGATGGCGGACCAGGCGCAAAGCACCAACTTCAAGGAGGCCTTCTCTCTGTTCGACAAGCGCGGCCAGGGTCGCGTCCAACTCGACTCCCTAGGCGATCTCCTGCGAGCCTGCGGCCAGAACCCAACCCTCGCTGAGATCAAGGACCTCGAGCACCAAGTCGGCGGAGACTGTAAGTGGCCTCTTTCCACCCTCTCTGAGACGAGGACCTCCCACTAACTTCGCGCGCGCCCAGTCGACTTCGATTCCTTCACCCGTGTGCTCAACCGACCCGGCGGTTTCCGCGACCCAGGCGAGCCCGAAGAATACTGCCGTGGATTCCAAGTCTTCGACAAGGACCTGACGGGCTTCATCGGCGTGGGACAGTTCCGCTACATCCTCACGAATTTGGGAGAGAAGATGAGTGATGATGAGGTGGATGAACTGCTTAAGGCGGTGGATACGAGCAGTGGAGAGATTAATTATATGGATATGGTGAAGATGATTCTGCAGAATTAGGATCTTGGGTTTTGAAAGAGAGCGCAATGCATTATGAGCGGAGAATTGGCGTTTTACTGGATGATGGATAGGCGGCAGTGACAGGCATATGGGACTGCGCTGCTTTTGGAGTGGGTTGATATGTCTGTAGACGAGCGCTCTCACTTGGGCGACGTAGCCAGCACGAGGCCGAGGATTGCACGAATACACGCAATGTTTTAAGTACAAATTCCGACCAACTATCTCAATTCCGAACACCACCTAAATCCGATGCTACGCTCTAGCTACACCAATTGCACCCTTGGTGAAGATAAGATTGACATCAAGATCGCAATCGACCGTCTGTCACACCACCTCACCCAGCACCTTCTTCTGAGGCCGGTAAAGTCGACCTACACTTTGCCCTCTGGGTCTTGTCATGTCTCCACCACTGGTCCTGCAAATTGAAGATTACCCTTCTACTCATCCCAACGACCAACGAACGGTCTCCATACATCCTCCGGAGTAGGAGTAACATACGGAAGACCCCACGTCGAGCTAGGATACGAGACCGACGAAGACGCTCCATAAGGAGCCCCAGTCGATGTCGAGCTAGTATAAACCGTAGCAGTCGGAGTAGCAGAAGAAACCGAAGTCGTAATAGTAGTAGTATTCGTCCCATTTCTTGATCCTCCCCCAACAATAACAGTATCTCCCTGCGCGCTCTGCTCACTCCCACTTCTCTGAAACGGCAACTCAGGGGTAAGTGTTTTCCCTTCCCCAAAATGCGCATCCTCTTCCGCCTTTCTTGGATCTGAGGCTTGATCTTTCCTAGCCGCCCTCAGAGCTTCGAGTTGAGATTTCGCGGTGCTGAGTTGGACTTCGAGCTTGGAAATGTCGGATGAAAGTTGCTCTGCGGTCTCGGTTGGGTTCATAGCAGGGTCTGCGGTGGTTGAGTCCAAGGGAGGAAGTTGTCGGGGTTGGAGGGCACGGAGTTGTTCTTTCTTGTGGCGGAGAAGGGATTCGAGGTATTGGACTTTTTTCTTGAGAGGGGCGATCTGAATTTAGGTGATGAGTAGATGGAAGGATCATTCATGCAAGTGTAGGATAGATATCTGTTTCTGCAGCGCTTGAGGACTCATACCACCCAAGCCACCAGATTGGCGCTTCTCAATCTTGGCTTCCACTGCAGGAGAGATCTCTTTCTTGTTATCGCTCGAAGAACCAGAAGGGCTGTCTACTATAATATCACGCTCTCGCTTGCGAAGACGGAGTATCCTCCTATCGCTCTTGATGAACTGTAATGTACAAGTCAGACATGCGGACTGTGAGCTGCAAGGAGAACGAGACGCACAGAGAAATCACGCTCATCATCTGAAGAGTCGTAGACCACACGCTTGTCGATCTGTCCATCCTGGTTGGCGTCCGCGGTGACGCTGAAGTCGACTTGGGTTGGGCTAACTCCAGAGCTGAAGTCACCCAGGTGGTCTTGTCGCTTCTCTAGCTGCTCCACGGGAACATCAGATGGTATCATCACTCTGGCTGGACTTCTGACCTGAGCCCGCTGTCGACGCCTGAGCTTCTTTCCTTTCTAGCAGTAGACACTTTAGAATGGTTCAAAGCACCGGACTAGGAAGACTTACGCATTTGCCATTCTTATCTTGATCAGATGAAGAGCAACCTCGAGCAGAACTGTCGTCCAATATGTCGTCAAGCTTCCGCTGCATCCAATCTACGAGTCCACGGGCGACAACAACACCCTGGCTTTTCTCTGCCTGCTGTGTGGTAATGCTGGAGTCCTTTGTGGTTGGACCTGGACTTTCCCGAACAGGTTGAGCCGGAAAGGCTGAGGAAATGGTCGCAGTGGCCGCAAGGCCGAAGATGGCGATCTTAGAGAACGCTGGAGCCATGCTGAGTGTGAGTCTGGGGGCGTGGAGAGAAGGAAGAATGAGCGGTGATAGTAGCATGAGTCCTGCATTCTTTCCTGTAGGTTCCTACGCACGGCGGCTGGGTCGGAAGCACAAATGTTTCGACCTTACAATGCTCCGAAGAGACGTGCGGCCTGAGAGATTGGGAGTTCTCCTCAACACCAGAAGTTGGTAGCTTTCATAGATGATGCGGAGTCAACTCCATCGGCGTCAAGATTTCTGATTACCTACTTTATCGATGCTTTGGAACAACTTCAGTTGCGCTATCCATTCCGTGTGAGCCGTAAGAAGTGAGTTCGTCACAACCATTGGGTTCTCATGTCTAGAGAAGGTTTTCCGAATATTGGACTGAATCGTTCTTGCTGGCGTGAGTAGCGGAGGGGGCCATTGTCGCTTCTCACTGCTCGCACTAGCTGGATAGTTTGCCCAAGCAATGTAGATGTTTGCTTTCATAACGCAAGTTTATTGTGAGACCCCGGCTGAACGTGTGTGTGAAAACAATGTCTCCCACAATCTCGAAGATCATTATAACTTCTGGCCTTCTTCAACCTCGTCCTTTGAGATCTCATCTCGCAGCCAAGCCGCTTCCTTCTCCATCTCTTTCTTAGTCCGTGGCTTCCTCTCGTCGTCCTTTGGCCACTCTCCTGCCTTCCGAACTGCCTCTTCCGCAACGTTCTGGTGTTTGCAAACGTTCCCCTCCTCGCCCTCAAGCCACTCGTGAATCTTGTCGTCTCCGGCCGGATCCCCTTTCGTACGAGGAATCACATGACAATGCACATGTGGCACACTTTGGCCGGCCGCCTCGCCGTCTTGTACTGCGACATTGAACGCATCGGCCTTGTATAGTCGTTTCAACGTCTTTTGAATGCGCGTCACGGTAATGAAGAGGTCGGAAATCTCGTCTTTTGACAAATCGGAGAGGTGAGGTAGAACGCGAATGGGCGATACGAGTATGTGGCCAGGTAGTAGAGGTTTGAGATTGACGATAGCGAAGGAGTGCTTCGTAATGTGGAATACCTACCTCTCTGCCTTAGTCTTGGGTCGACGCTATGGGTTGGTTATGCAGGTGGTGTGTACTTGAGAAGTGACATTGAACGAAGCGAATTTGATCGCTCGGCCTGGAAATGGAGGCATTGCGCTGTCTGTTTGTTCGCTCATCACTGCACAGCGTATATGTCGAGACGTGCCTGACGATCATAGGATGTCTCGAAGTCGAAGTCGCTGATGGCCGAGGTTCATCTGATGACGCCATCCCTTGGAATTATCTATCAACAACTCATCAACCCCTGCTTCTCCTGCGATTGATAGATACATGCTCTGTGTACAATGACCAATTCTCCTTCCGTCGACATGCAGTCGGCCGCTGCCAAGTTCTTCAGCGCGAAGCAGTTCGCAGTCGCTGGTGCTTCTTCGGTGCCCTCCAAATTCGGCCATCGCATATTCGCGTGGTACCTCAACCACAGTCTCCCTGCGATTCCCTTGAACCCAACCTGTTCTCACGTCAAAGTCCGCGGCGCAGAGTACGAGACTGTCGCGTCTCCCTCCACATTGGCTGACCCCAAGAACACTGGCCTCTCAGTCATCACAACTCCTCCCGTGACAGCGAAGCTCCTTCAAGAGGCAAAGGAATCGGGAATTCCAGCTGTCTGGCTCCAACCCGGCAGCTTCACGGACAAAGAGCTCAACTACGCCATTGAAAACTTTCCTGGAGGAGCCGTGGGAGGCTTTGCTGAGGGCACAGTAGGCGGCGAAGGATGGTGCGTGTTGGTTGATGGTGACAAAGCCATACGCACTGCGAGGAGGGAGGGCCATGGCAAGACGAAAACAACAACAAAGCGGCAAGTCGAGCGCGGCGATAGGTACGATATTCCTTTCCTCTGACTGAGGCAGCACAGAACATCGCGTCTCTAAGCCCATCCGTCACCGCGACTCCTCCATTGTCGCACGCAGAAGCACAAGAATTGAGGCTAAGAAGACTCCGCGCGAGATCGGATCCAGCACAACGAGGCTTCCTCGACGCGACTTGGACCATGAGTGAAGAGCTAGCCGAAGCTCTACTATGCGCATATATACCCATAGTTGCTAGAACCACTTGAATTGGCCCAAGTGAGCGGAGATGTTGATATCGGCTAACCAAATGTCGGTTGAGCATTCGTATGACCTTGCCAATGCGAAAGACGCCACTGAGTATGTGGTGGTCGAGCCCACCAGGCCATCGGAACACGATACATCATGGAGAACGCACACAACGCTTTCATGAATCGAGACTCGGCAGCTTCCAGGAGCAACCAGTCCAGCTCAAACATACTGTAAGTGTGTCATGGTCTCACCTCCATGTCGCACAGCTATAGAAGTCAGACCTCGCAAATGCTCCGATATCAGGGCTTACGAGCAACAGATTGCCGTGCAATAGACGGGCCATGTCACACGCCAACGTTGTAACCGCTGTTGGTGGCATATGGAGAGAGTCTGGAGGCTTCGCGAGCAGCGATATCAAGGTAACATTGCGCATCCTTGGCGGGTCGTATATATGTTTCTCGAAGCGACTATGATCGGAAGTGTGAACCTGGCTAGATTTGGAAATTATCTTCAGGCTAAACGAGGTAGAGATTTTGGCTCATACTTTTGGCGGCACATGGACTCCCTATCAGGAACACAGACCAGGGTGCACCGTCGTTGACCAGTGCATGCCGAACATGGAGGACTTGCAGCCGATGCGTAGACCAGACCGAATGCCATGAATACTCGAACGGAGTCCCCATCCCCAACAATAACCTCATCATGTATCTCTTGCTACGAGATATTGGCTTAGCCGCCTGCTTTCTTACAGCCGCTCACTGTCTAGATTGGCCGCAAGGTCGGGCGCTGCCAAACTTTCCAGAGATCGCTCAAAAGGTTGATGTTGCTGATCTCACACACTTGAGTGGCGAAGAGCAGGGTCTCCTCACGACGTTACAAGGCATCGTCAATCGCAAACAACCTCGCATCTACCTGTACTGGAATAAGACTGGAGATGATCCGGAAGGCACCATTCCGAGTCATCAGAAATGGCTACAAGGCATCGCTGCACATGTCGACCTCCATGATTTATCAGATGCACCATTTCAGCTGGTTGATAAATACAGGTCTGAGATCAAAGGGGCTATTCTGTATGATCCGGACATGAGAGATACCATCAACATTGCGACTACCCTCGCCGGTATGCACGACTCTGTGGTCGCAAACGCAGAGCTGGCAAAAGCTCATGATCTTGCAACGATCTTTGATCTAAGGAGCATGTTCAAGAGTAAGCTGGAGGCGTACGAATACGCCCTTGCGAATATCTACCCGAAAGTCACAAATCGCATGATCACTGCTATAAGTCCCACATCCACAACACAGAACATGGCAGCGGTGTGGACCAATATCACACAAGACACGAACCACACGCCGGATGCTTCTAACAACGCGACATACTCCATCGACTTGACTTCTTATCTCAGCGATAAAGCTGATGGTATGGTCTATCTTCGTATCAAAGACGCTTTCGACGGCGATGGAAATGGGCCGACCATTTATCGTATACTCACGGTAGCTGACAATACCACTATCGCCGATTTTTCGCCAGGCACGTCGGATGAAGATGCTGTGCTAGTGGACTGGGGCGGATTCTATCTTGCTGACTATCCATGGGGTCATCGTACTGCAAGCGGCCACGCCTACATCGTCTATAGTTTCAACCCACCGAAAGGCACAACAGCCTTCAGCGTCAACTTGACCATGTATGGCCAGTATGATGTTGCAGCAACGATGGACATGCCTGTCACAACGGAGCTCAATCCTGTCTTTCGAGATTATATTGTTGCGACGAATGCTCCGTGTGTCTGGCTCGACCCGAACAACAAAGACGAAGTCCCTCTCCTTGCTAGAATCCTAGATCTGTTTGAACCAAATTCGGCATACTTAGGCTGGTTTCCGAACGGCGATGAGCAGAGTGGTGTGACACAAACTGCCGAAAAGAGTATATATGTCGTCGCCGCTGATTACTTCTTCAATGGTAGCCTGATGAGCGGACTGAAGAGACTCTTTCCCATCTCTTCCAAGCGCAAGGGACAGATCTCCACCTACTCCACTCCAGCATCCAAGCCGATCGAGAATAAGATCTATATTTCCATGGCCTGGACCGAAGGCGATAACATTCAATACATGCAACATCGTATGCGTCTTCTTTGGGACGATCCTACAAGAGGTCAAGTCCCAATGGGCTGGACAATCGATCCCCTCCTTGCAGACATTGCTCCCAATATGCTCAACTACTTCCAAACCACCGCGACAGAAAATGACACGCTCGTCATTGGACCGAGTGGAGCAGGATATACATTTCCAATCAACTGGCCTGCTCAAGATCTCAAATTGTTCCTTGACCAAACATCCCGCTACGCAGTAGAGACCGGGACAGGAGCCAATATCTGGATCTATAACCGCATCAATGGTACTTTGATCCCTTTGTCTTCAGACATCGTTTCCGCATACAACGAAGCAATGATTCCAAATCTCCTTGGCATCTCCGCCGACACTGCTCGAGGTGCCCCAAACCCTTACGGCATCAACATCACATCTGGTCTTCCCGTCGCCGGTCTCGCAACAATCGGCGGCGTCGGCCAAGGCTTCGAAAGACTGACCAACATCTCCCGAGACTTCTTCGGCAACGGAAGCCAACCACTTTTCGTAGCTTGCGCATTATACGCATGGGACACAACACCAGGCAACATCTCTCTCCTCGTCGACAAACTACCCAAAGAAACCTTCGAAGTGGTAGGAGTAAATGAAATGTACGAGATGATCAGGACATTCAACAAACTTCCTTAGTATACCTTAGCCAAGTCAAAAACGAACGGGTCCACTACATAAACGAAAGACCTCTTTACATCTTCTCATCCAATCGTCTCGTTACAAACACTGCGAATAAAACTCATTCTGGAATTTACATTCCGTACCCAGAGTACAAAACGGTGACCCATCATAATTCCTTCCACCACATTGTCCATATCTAGGAACAAAACCAAAAGGTGTCGGGAGAGGAACACATTGTGAGTAATAATCGTCCTTGTATCGACAATACGAACCTAGTTCGCAGTCCCTAAAACAAAGCACGAGCGTCAGCGAGTGTTCCCAATTCATTCGCCATACAAGTTACGTTTTGAGAGAAGACAGTGTTGAAAAGCTCACTGGTAGGGCCCATGAAAATCTCTCCCATCACATTGTCCATAAAGAGGGATTGAACCAGCAGTAATATGCGGGAATCGGAAAGGATTGCTAATTCCATGTGGGAACTGACCTGGGAATTGACGTTTTTGTTTGATTCTGCGAAGATCTTCGTGGGCTTCTTCATCTTCAACTTCAACATCCTCCTCCTGCTTCACCTCCTCCACCTTTTCCTTCTCGACTTCTTCATCCAAATGACCAGTATAAGGTAAAATCGCAATCTCATTATCAAGCTTTTCCTCCGGCTGAACGACTGTTTCGGCTGCTGGTGGCGAATTGTCCACGGGTACTTCCTCAACATCATGATCATGATTATCATTGTCGAAAACTTGATTCACAATCTCAGCCGGAGAAGGCAAGAGAGGTCTGGTGTTGCTAGCCGAATGCCAAAAGATACGGATATGTCGGAAAATTGGGATTCGGGAACTAAAAGGGCCAGCTTGATTGACATGTTCATGAACGGCACCTTGTTGTTGATGATGTTGCATTTGATGGTGTCCGCATGGCTGTCCTGGAGCGTGATGCTGACCTGGCCACCAGAGGACGGCACCTTGTGCTGTGGCTGCGCAGAAGAGAAGAATGGAAGCTTTCATGATTTCTAGGGTTGTATGTGGTGAAGTGAAGATTTAGATGTATACGTTTGCCGCTGAAAGAGTGAAGAGGCAAGAGCGATGATCGCAGGTTTGTTGTTTGATACAGGAGATGTTTCGTGATCTCTCAGGAGGAGGCTTCGTGTCATTAATATCAAGATGCTGGTCGGACCCTGGAAGGTGTTGGATGCTTAATGCTTCCATGCTTCCCGTTTGAGAGCAAGGTTGGGCTGTGTTCTTACTCGCTGATCTGGAGATAACGATACATGGGATGCTTTCCCCACGAGCTCCTATTCTTGACCAGCCTTGTCACTTTGCGTACATCTTGTCGCTTTCATAGTGTCTTGCTTGGAAATCGTCCAAATGATCATGCAATCATGCTGCCACACTTGTCACTCATGCCTTCGTATGCTTCTCGAACAGCTTCTCCACCATGCCTTTGCATATCGGGTGATAGAACTCTTTGTTCTTCTCGAATGTCTTCTTGGCCAGTTCAGGATCATTCTTGATCAACTCACGGTATAGAGGTCGTACGAACTTCATTCTGCCGACCTCACCGAGAAGCTTTGCGGTAGGCTCGAACACACTCTTCGCTCCAGCCTGCAAGCCCACCACAAAGTAGCGAGAGACCAGCTCAACGTTCTTGCTGCTATCATAGTCGTATGTAGAGCCCATGAAGTCGACGAGATCTGGCTTCAAAGGCTTATCCCATGTCTGTATCTTCTCTAGAAACACCACACTCTGATTTGCGTTGAAGTGCTCGATATCCTGCTTGCTCGGCTGGAACTCGCCTTTCCCTTCATTGAGCGATTGCCACTTGTCTGCCAGACTCAGTGGGATGTCTGCCAGCTCCGTATCGAAGTCTGGCTTCGGTGGGTAACCGGGCTTATAGAACCACGAATCCCAGTCAAGATCATTGAGCTTCTTGGACGCCTCTTTGTCAGACTCGAAGAACGATAAGAGTGTGGCCTTGAACTCGTAGCTGTCAACGCTCCGTTTCTTGAATGTCGTAAAGTAGTGTGGGATGAACTTGTCCCACTTCTCCTTCCCGATCAGCTTTTCCAGGGTATAGAGGAGGGTGAATCCTTTCTCGTATGGAATACTTGAGAAGGCATCGTCAGGGTCTTGACCTTTTAAGTCCGGAATGAGTTTCGTGAACTCGTGAGATTCGCCAAATTGCTCAATGCTATCTGTCAGCGCCTTCCATCCAATAATGGCAGAGAAGTCTCGGTGCTTGTCGCCGCCATGAATGTCGGCTTGCAGGCGTCGCTCAAGGTACGTTGTCCACCCTTCGTTGAGCCAGAAGTGCTCCCAGGATGCATTGCTGACCAGGTTACCAGACCAAGAGTGGCTCAACTCGTGTGCGATAACATCGACATTTTGCCTGTCTCCAGACACGACTGTCGGAGTGGCAAAGGTGTAAACGGGATTCTCCATGCCGCCTGAGAAACGAGAGGCACAGTTAGTATATTTGCCATACGCAAAAGGAATTTAGCCATATTCACTGACCGTAAGGGAAGCTGGGTGGCAGCACAAGCACATTGTACGTGGTCCAGGCGTAAGGATATACGATCTTCTCGGCTGCTTGAATGTAGGCTTCTGTGTCCTTCTCAAACTCCCACTGGCTGGCCTTGAGTTCTTCGGGGCCTGTCCAAACCGTTGATCGAGGGCCAATAGAAGCAGAGGCCAGGTCTCCGCTGGCAAGTGCAAAGAGATACGACGGCATTGGAATCTCCTGGTGGAATGAGTACAGAAGTGTGCCTTCTTTGCCATCTTGACCCGGCCGGAAGTCTCTAACTCCTGTTGGTAGTCCTGAAGCTAACACAGGTAGTGGTGACCGGATGTTGAAAGTGTAAGTAGACTTCACATCTGGAGTGTCCTGGCATGGGAAAAGCGATCGAGCATGGATGGCTTGGCATTGCGAAAACATGTAAGGATGCTTCTTGTTGCTGGTTTGAGCAGGTGTGAGCCATTGTAGGGCAGTGCAGTCCTTGGTGGTATTGACGCCGATACGAAGCTTAAGCGTTGATCTCGAAGATTGATGATGCTTTTCCTCCACTTCGATCGTCAATGGGCTGCCATACGGCTCTATCCTGGAGTGTGCAAGTTGCCAGTCAGCCTTGTCACCCTCCACCTCGACGCCAGTAATCTCCAGATGGCTAGTGTCGAGCACAATCTTGCTCTCCTTGGCAAGCTTTTCCAACGTCAAATGCACGACACCAGTCAACCGCTTGCCATCGAAGTCAACGTCGAAATCTGCGGTCGTGTGCTTCGTCTTCCAGGCATTGTAGTTTGCTAGCGTGTTAGGATCTCGCGGAGCATGGATGTTGGCTGCAGCCTCTTTGGCCACATCATCCGGGGCTTTCCTGATTGCCATCGTTGTAAAGCACTTGGAAGAAGAGTATGAGAAGGCAAACGAGGATGAGCAGCGAGGAACAGACGGGATGATTCTGCAGGCAAAGCGAAACGTGGTATTCATCCAGGAACACCGTCGATCTTTGAAACTTGACTCAGCATTTATGCTTCAAACAAGTTCTTGATCCGCAACCTTGAAGCCTTAGCAAAGCATCAGTAGAAGAAGGTCCAAAGAGGGAGGTGGTATTGCCAAAGTCACGAGACGTCGCCAGGAAGTCGCGGCTCGGCTTTCCGCTTCGGCTCAGTGGCTTGTTGTGTTTCTGCGCGTCATCCACACCCACCTTTCACTACCACGCGTCGCAAATCCCTCCACACGCCAATTCGACTATCCACATCGTAAGGGAATGCGCAGAGAGAAGGATCAATTCATGCGGTAGCAATGGCTCGATTGCGCAGTGCACCCGCGACGCAGGTGGCTGCAACGAAAGCGCCAGGCACGCGCCAGGCTTTGAAAGAGAAGACGAATACCACCACCACTACCACGACACGCGCAAAGGCGCCAATCTACTCGGACGATGGCAATACCGAATCTCTGGTTAAGGACGCGAAGCCGAAACGCGGCCGCCCGAAGAGATATCAGCAGGATGAGGATGAATTGGTTATGGCCGGAGGACTTGGTCTGGTGAGCGATAAGAACGCCAGCCAGAACAGCGAAGCGGCAAGCGACAGCGCACCTCCACCTCCTCCAAGGACGAATCGTCGACCTCCGCGTGCTACGAAGAAAGTCGCGCCTAGTGAAGCATCGACGAAAGTGCTGGAAGGATTGAAGAAGCGAATGGCGGCGACTGCCGAAGGACAGCGTGCCAAAACTATAGCGAAGACGATTGCATCCGATGATGTAGCAACATCGTCTGATCCACTACAACCTAAGAAAACACAGCGCGTGTCTACGATTGCCAATACGGAGCGCTCCGAATTCTCTCTCACGCCGTCACCTCCGCCACCAGGCAGGCTCAGTACGGTGAAGGGAAACCGCACATCGATCATGCAACCAGGCTCCGTGATGAAAATGCAAAACACCCCGCTCGTGGAGAGCAGTATCATTGCTCTCAAGAATTTCAAACGCCGACCACGTCAGCCTAGCATGCTGCAAATGGTTCAGCAAAGGACCGCAAGTGCCCGCCCATCACTTGCGAATGCAACTACTCTGACTATTTATGATAATGCTGTCGATGATTCAAGTCTATCCGGTCTTGATCTTGGTCTGGATCTTGACGGAGAGGACGAAGATGAAGATGACTTTGCGCCGGAAGCTGAAGGTACACCGCTCAATGTGGGCAAAGTGGTGCGAAAGTCAATTGGCAACATTAAAAACAGGGTCTTAGAGGAGGCAAAGCGAAAGGAAACGACTTCAGACTCGATCGCAAGGAAACGGACTTCCGACCAAGCAGACGTATCATCTGGATCTTTGAGCGCGTTGAGAGCGAAAAGACAGAAGACGGTCGTTGAGTCAGACGAGGATGAGGTTGACTTGGAGGAGTCTGCGCACGGATCTGCACATGAGTCTGCGCCCGAAGACGAGGGCGAGGACGAAGACGACGTGATCGTGGTCAGGTCTTCCACCGAGAGGCCTGAGACCCCACAGCCTGCACTCACATCGGATGTTCAAGTCATTAATTCACCATCGACTTCCACGCCGCCTACAGATCCTCCATCCTCACGGCCTCCATATCTTGCGAAAGGCGACAGTTTTGTAGTCCCGTCTACAGAGCGAGAAGACGACTATGTGCAGCCAAATGACGATGTTGAAGAAGACGACGTGCCAAATGCTACCATGGCGGATCCACTGAGTAGCAGCCCAGCACCTACTCGAACGCACAATCAACTACTGGATGACGACCTACGTCCTCCGGCAACACAAGTATCTCCCGAGCCAGTTGTAAAGAAGCGCAGAGGCAGGACTAAGCCGCTGAACACTGCAACACTTCAATCACTGCTGCCCAAGAGGAGGCGCCAGCTCAAACCTCGCAATCGGAAATCAGAGTACGACTTTGAAGAGTCAGATGAAGACCCAGATGCGCCTCTAGAAACAAGTCACTTGGACGACGATGAAGATGAGCTAGGTGACAATATAGCTGTGGGCAAGAAGACAAAGGCTGTGGCTACGAAAAGCCGGAAGAGTGCTGTTGCAAAGAAGGCCAAAGCACCGACGACGACGAAGAAGACGGTGACAGGGGCCCAGAAGGCATCTAAGAAAGTGCAGAAAACGTACGGGCGCCGAAGTGGACATTCCGACAAAGAGAACGAGGGATCTGACTTTGAGGATGCCGAAGAGTCTACGCTGCCAGAGATTTCCGTGTCAATGGAGGATGTGGTCAAGTCAAAGGAACTCGAGGCTGCAAAAGCCAAGTTCGCCGATATCGATTCGTGGGACATGGATTTCGAATCCATGAGTGCTGAGCATCATCGTAGCTCAAGTCAGAGTTGGAGATGACGAAGATGATGTTCGAGATTTGCGCGACGTGGCACGAATGAGATGATCAAAGGACACCTATAGAATTCTTCGCATGTCGGCCCTATGAGGAAACTTATGTAGTTTTACCTTGGCAGCGCCTATCTTCTGGCTATGGCTGCAGTGAAAATCTTTTCATGACCTACCTAAGACTTCTCCTTGATGTCTAGAGCAGTCCGCGATTTGGGTACTCGTCCACGTGTACTGCTGCTCCCGGTCGGCTCGCTGATCTCCGTGCTGAGATGGTGTCCGGATTTCATCGGTACGCTATAAACAATCGTGAAACAGGCCGACCGGGACTGCGATGCGACGGGATCTGTAGCCGACGGATGTCAGTTTCGCCTTCAAAAGGTGAGATTCGGGTCACGATAGACGCGGTATTGTCCTGGCGTCCAGACATGCCGGCGAATTCCAGGCCTCCCTCTGCTGAGTGATTTTGGCATATCGACCGACGGAATCGACCAAAGTGAACATGTGTGCAGCTCAGAATGACCAGTAATAACCATCAAGTCGGCTCATTCGTCGCTTCATATACTGCTCGCTTGCGGTCGAGCCCAAGGTTACACGACATGCTGATGGTAATTGTAGGATCAAGTAGATCTGTATTGCATATTGGTGTGCATGCTCGGTGTCCGGTAAGATCGACGGCTGAGTTATGCGAGATTCGTACAGATTCCTGCTGGTGCTGGATGTGCTTCGAATGAAGAGATTTAGCTGCACGAGGTCTGTTCCTAGTCTCAGGATCATGTGCTGTGCAAGCCACTATCGTCGATGGCCCTTGTTCTGTCCTGTCCACAACCCGTGCTGCGGTAGAATTTTGAAGGCGGACTTGCCAGGCGGAATTGCTCACTCAATATGCCGCGTGTGCAGCTGGGCTGTTGGACTGTTGGCGTGGCAAAAGGTCTGCTGCCTGATCCGTTCGCACCTTGGCGTTTGTAAAGCATGTTCGTGGACTATTGTTTTGTAGATGTTGCGGCTCAGTTCCCATTTGTAGAGAATCGTGTAATCATGCCACACTTCTTGGCCGATTGGAGGCAACGACTCTGCACTAGTCAGCAATTGGAGGCAGAACGTGGACGGCAGTGCATGACCGTTCTTCCTTGAACTTTTCCAACGAGGATGAGGGCAGCAAATGAGAAGAATTCTGCGAATGATTCGTGCGATCCTTTGCGGGTTTCAGGTACTTCTGCAGAGAATCACGTGTCGTAAGATCGAGAAGATTTTAATGCTCTCACATGCCGGTTGAGGTCAGAGGCTCCTTGTCTAGTGGGATGATGGTGTGCAGACTCCTCTCGAGAGCACGAGTTACTGGGTAGCTCTCCTCAGATTGAAGCAAGCTGGAGCTTTTCAAAAGCTGCCAGCAGGTGAGCTTGTGACTTTTTTCAGCGGTAGAGGCATGCGAGCCATTGGAGAACCATGTTTTCAATAGCTGCAAGCACATTGCATAGCCGCGGTCAACGCTGTGGTACTAAGTCTTGTGACAGGTATAGCACATGGCAGGTATCTGTATGGCGCCAGGTGTAAGCAAGCTTTGGGACCTTTGCCCGAGGCGACTCGAAATTGGATGAGGCGGATGAGTCCATGGTTTTGTTGACGAGGCGTCGAGGCTGAGCAGCAGTATTTGCGAATGCCAGCAGTTCGTCACAAAACAGACGCACAATCAATCACATACGGTCCGCATAGTCGCAATTCCTGTCCGAAGCTGCCTCTTTCCCGCCCGCTGTCCCGTCGTGCCGCGAGCGAGCGAAGTCGCATCATCACCCTGGGTTTGGGGCCGTTTTTGGAGTGACAGAGCGCATGGAGCGGAGGGACATCGGACGATGTGCAGAACGCATGCAGGGGAGGTTACTTGTTGAAGTATTCTGTGCCGGCTAGCCTCAGGCCTGCTGACTGAGGAAACTGGCAATGCTCGTCGTGGACACTGCCTGGTGTGGAATCGCCCTGATGAAGGCAACGTCGCGAAGCCTCACATACAATGGTAAATCAATGTGGCAAATCGCAATAATCCAGGTCCATGGTCTCGATGTTTCGTGTCAGGGCATCAAGCAGGAGGGTGTGGTCCGCAAGACTTGTTCGCTCGCGCCAAGTCCGTGCATCCGGATGATCACCTCACCTGTTCTGTGGAAAGAAGAACCGGCGCGCTCCGCTAAAGAATGGTTCTTACAATTTGATGCTGTCAATCTGCTGCTGTTCCGGACGGGACGTTAAGGTGCTTTTGCAGACGGTCTTGCAGCAGCCAATTTTTGATGAGCCGTACTCATCGGCGTTTCTCGAGAATCGGTGCGAGAAATGCGCACATGGAGGTTCGCAGCATTCGTTGATAGGTTACGGCGTGCATGAGACAGATCCAATAGCAAGGCGGCGCGTCGTCGATGGCGCCTTTGAAGGGGTTCGGGGTGTGCAACCAGCCTCCCTTGTCTTGTCGTCTAAACTCTCCCACGGCACCTTGCTGTAGCGCGCTATAGGCGGCTCCGTGCACGTCCTTTCAACGCGCGCGGCGTGGTAAGAGATCAGGAAGAGAAGCTGCATCCTCCTCTCGTTCATCCTCTGACTGTCCGATCCCGAACGTGCATACATTTCTCTGCCTGCCTCCTGCGACACCCGGCGTTCTACGATATTTCGCATTACCGTGCAGTGCCTCGTTGCGCCGTGGGATGTGTTCGCCACCGTCATTCACTGCCATGGCACAAAGTCAATAGTCTGCAGGTGAAGCATAGCCGACTTGCTCGCACCGCGCTTCACTTCAGCCAGGCATATATCTATTTTATGCACCAGAGCTACACTACAGCTGCTGTGCACTGGAACACACGTGGAAAGGCGTCGTCTGGAACCATCACGACAGATCTACCCAGCATCTCACGATCGATTGCATATACAGCTCTGCTGGCTCCCTCGCAATTCTCCCACAGTCGCCACTATGGCGCTCCATCTCCATCACCGACGCGACATCGATAACATCCGATCTGCTTATGACAGCGACCGACCTGAAGATTCGGACTACGACTTTGAGACACAATCCTACCAAGAATCACATAGCGGCAGCGACAAGTCGTACAGAACAGCACCCACAGAGTACTCGACTACGTCCTCGAAACGACCGACTCGAATACATTACAATACATGTGAGGTCGCGAGTGAACATGAATCACGTTATTTCGAAGACCGGCTACCTCAAGAGAGCCCACGTGCATCAGTAGAGTCTTATACTTCTACGATAGCTAGCGAGGAGGATCCAGCAGAAGAAGAGCTTCCAGACTATGATGTACCAGAGTACAGCGCACAGCACTATGGACCATCTGCAGTTGCAGCTACTCCAGCAGACTTCTCCGAGTTGTTTCCCTCTCAACGTAGACTTGCCATTCGGCATGACGACTCTACTTTGGATGGAAACATGAATCTGCGCATTGATACCGAGGTTAACATGCACGGTCGGAGACGTGACATGACTCTGTTCCACTTACGAATGCACGACCTGCGAGATCGCGAGTTCTCCTTGCGGCGGTATTGCAGAGACTCCGGCCGTGAAGTGTGCCACTCTTCTCGTAAAGTTCACAAGTCGCCTGTTGAAAAGCGACCTGGATTTCAGCGGTCGCTGAGCAATGCTTTGAGTAGTATGCGGACCAAGTCTGAGCAGAGAACTCCAACGCTGGCAAGTTTGAAACGCAATGACTCTGGTTATGGATCCTTGAACTCTTCCCATGACTTTGATAGGGATGCTCGGCCATATTCGGCGAGTACTACCCCGAAGTCTCGACAACCAGTGGATCCGAATAGCATGCACCTTGAGTTCTCCAATTATGCGCATGTCGACATAAGACGGACGGGAGGCAAAGGCAGCAAGCGCTACGAGTTCGAATACTGGGGCGCGCAATATGCTTGGAGGCGCACTGTGAGGAAGGGTGGCGAAGCCAAGGCGGTCTCGTATCAGCTCACCAAAACTGGACATGATAGACCTATTGCCCATATCATTCCTGCTTCGCTGACTCCTGCTCAAGTGGAAGAAGAGCACAGACTGGGTGGATGGGTACCGCCGTCCTCGATGTGGATCGCCGATGAAAGCATTGCTCGGGGCCAGAAGGACGTCGCAGAGTAAGTATCTTCATGCGCTATCTCGGCCAGTGTGACGTTGGGTCCTGCGGGTGGAAGCTGTGCGGTTTTGGATGAGCATACCAAGATCCGAGGCGACCTCCGCAGAGTCCAGCTTCAGGCTACAGAGTTGGCGTCAGCAACTTGTTTCGTATTGATACTGACTGATGTGACAGTGTTGTTCTCGCTACCGGCTTGCTCGCCCTCGTGGATGATTCGATCAAAACCCATTTCCATTCGCAAAATTCCAAGCAATTACTCATTCCCAGACTACAAATGGGTGTTGAGTATGTCGGGCCGAAACGATTGATCAATGAGATGTTCAAGCGCGACACCAGCGGTCATCATAGTCGTCAGTTGTCCAACAGTAGTCGGCCTACGAGTTCCGCAGGTGCAACCGGATCCAGAGCGGTCAACTGATTGTATGACCCGGCTTCACGGTCCGGAGAGCACGAGGCTACACACCAATCGAGCGGTGTGCGGATCAGATCGATATTCCTGAGGCGGTCAGGTCAACGTGACAGATTCTCGGTTTCACTGAGGCTTGATGCAACGTGCCGACGGAAGTTCTCAGTCTCTTACAACCTCGTCCCAGAACAAGCAAGATTTCGGGTTGGCCGTTTTTTGTTGTTGCGAGCATTTGACACCTACAGTACGCATCAGCATGGAATATGCACAGCGGGTGGAGCATAGTTACTGTGTCAGACAGTCAGCGGGGCATGGGCATCGCATTAGCGCAGTGTTTGCTAAGCGTTTGACGCTGGGACCTGTTCTGCACACACATATTGGCGGCGTTTGTGCGTTGATAAGACAGCCGTATGAAGTGTACCCTGACTCTTTCTAAGGGTCCAAGTCTATCGAGAAAGATCCAGTTGATATCAAGAAGATACAGCATGAAGGTGAGCTCCACGTCCGGCTCCTGTGGGCGTGCGGCAGTGCTCACTCGCTCTGCAAAGCTTCGCTACTTGAAGTCTGCACGGGAAGTCTTGGGGAGGTTCGATCCTGGTTTCTTTATGCATGCCGCCGCTTTGACAGGCCGCACAAATGCGAGCTGCCGCTCTCCGTTGCCCACATGTGCAGCTCGGGACTTATAATACGGCAGGAACCCGATGAGTACCAGCGACGACTGTACAACAGGTCAATGTGATTTGCAAGTCAACAGGATTTTGTTCACATCAGTTCATGCACAAACAGCGCCACCTAGTTTGCTGTCAACTGTGGAGCGAAACCGTCTGCGTACGGACGTCATAGGCTCTCCAACCACTGAACTCTGGCCTTGGGCTGCTGTGCTTCAGGCCATCGACACGTCACGCAGTAGTCTAATGCACCTTGTTGGTCCAATTCTCCGCCCGCGTTGAACTCATGCATGAACGCTCCCTGAGGACGGCAGTCAATCGCATCGTCTCGGCGGCCACAGAGCTTCGTAGCTTCCATTATGCCTTGGATATGCGCAACGACCACGTCCAATGCCTGTCCAGGAAAGAGACCACAGCTCTTGATCTGTAGTTCATGTGCTTCGGTCCTCGATGGGACCCGGCTCGGTCCAAGGCTACGCGCGCCGATCCAGCGGGCCTTATGCAGACAAATGCACGAGCAGGACACAGTCCATGGGGGTTCGACGGGGTGGTATTTGCTTGACCCTGCAATGCGGGTGCCCTTTCGGCTGCTCTCTTTAAGTGGGCGGTAGTCGTTGGCGTGGTAATCATTCCAGCGAGAAAAGACCTCTCTCACACACCATCTCCTCTGAACACCGGTATGGAAAGGCACATGTCTGACAGCTTTCAAACGGGAGCGTGCTGCTCTCAACGTTGCCACGTTTCTTGTGATTGACAGAATGGAAACGCAGCACTGCGAGCTGAAAGTTATAAGAATCGTTCGAGGCACAGCTCTCGAGACGTATCTCACCTGCGCTAAGTCAAACTTTCTTGTCCTTGATACCCAATTCGCAAGCCCTTGCTTTTTGGTGCGTTGTTGCTCAACTGAGGCATAGCTATTAGCCTTCCTTACTCTTTCCTATTACAGTCGACGCTTCCGTCCCTTGGAAAGCCACAACATGTCTTCGGTATCTACATCGTCTTCAGGAACTGCCGCTGGCGGCCAGCACCCAACACCGCATCAGGACCGACTCACAAGTTCGTGATCCTCTCCAGGCCCGTCATGGTACCCTGCTAACCAGGTCAAACTCGCAGACTTCTGCCGCAGTCAAGGCATCCGGGCTCCCAACTTCCAGATACTCTCGGACAGGAGAGGTGAGCTCCCTTGCCCCATTGCCGTTCGTGTGCAAGTATTGACAACTCATGACAGGCGGCCGCACTGCCTGGACTGCTTCCGTCACTATTTCAGGAGCTGGATCCATCGCTGCCCGCTTCTGGTACGATGGAGACTACATCCACAACGCAAAGGAAGACGCCGCAGAGAGAGCATTGCAGGTCCTAGGCGTGATACCAACTCCGCCACCTCCAGCCCAGCAGCAGTCTCAGGGAAGACAATATTCTGGCGCGATGCACAGCTGAACTGTGCTCACATCGATCCCGTGAACAGCGACTTTTGTTCACTCCATTCCCTTGGCCAGTCTGCTGTAGGATAGCACATTCAATCATTCGACGTCGATCCACACAGGAGAAAAGTGGATGGATGGTCTCTTTTCCTTTTCGGAGAGTCTTTCATGGAGCGTCTTGGAGGCATTGGTGGGTGGATCTGTGAAGGTGCATAGCGATGGTCGCAGGAGCACAGAACGGACAGATCTACGGGTGCAAGGCCTAGGTTCATCTTTCATTTCATTGGGTATGAGGCATAGCGATAGCAGGCATTGGCAGTTGAAAATTGATGGAGTCTTGATGACGCCAGATACTCCCAGTCTCTCCTTCCTCCGAGTTCGTGCGGATGGTTTCCGGTGCGCGTTTGTTGATGGCGGTTGCCAAGTGATTCGGAGCAGGCCGATAAGGGCAGTGGTGGACGGATCTCTTTAGGGCTGCAAGCCTGGCGCCAGCGACCTTCTGCCGGCTTCCGACAAAAATACTAATAACTCACGCAAATCTTATCTCTATCATCTCTTTCGCTGCTCGCCGGGCCTCCCGTCTAGAACGGTAGAATTTCGCTCGGTGAGATCCATCCATGGGATGGCGCCGCGAACAGATGGAGTGTTTCTGTATGACATCAGTTGTAAGTTCTGCTAGTTCATACCTTTCCATCAGCATCAACATCCCCGACTCTTCGGTCGTTGACGATCCTCCCTGCGAGCCGTCAGCTGAGATTTCTCCTTGTTACACACCAGCAGCAACTTTATCTCTTGGTCTCTTGGCGAACATAACAAAAGCAAGCGAAAGAGCTGATTGAGTACAAAACGTGTGACCTGCAGCAGCAATATAGACGACAGCAGATGCGATTCGAGCTGAATACTCCACACGACTGGAGGTTCGAGCAAATATTCTCATAGACAGCCTCCGAAGCGGACATCTTCGAGGAACCCGTACTACCAGACGTCAGAATGACTTCTACCGACTATGTCAAGGACGATCATCCTGATCAAATTGGCCCCGAGACAACACCAACACAGAGCCTGTCCGAGCGTGGCAGACGCTTCTTCAAAGCTTTCACCACCAAGGAAGGGCTTATTGGAACCTACGACTATGCCTTTCTGTTCACGCCGAACCTCCCGTTCATGAAGCGCCAGCGAAGGGCAGCACCATTCTTTGGCCTCCACGATCGCATGCCAGTCTTCCTGGGACTGCTTCTCGGACTTCAGCACTCTCTGGCTATGCTGGCTGGCATCATCACCCCTCCGATCATTCTCGCGAGCTCCGCAAACCTTACGAGCAACCAACAGTCATACTTGGTCAGCACGTCACTCATCGTCTGCGCTATTCTGTCCACTATTCAGATCAGTCGATTCCACATCTGGAAGACACCTTACTATGTTGGCACCGGACTAATTTCCGTGGTTGGAACATCTTTCGCCACAATTCCAGTCGCAACCGGAGCCTTGAGTCAGATGTACTCAACGGGATTTTGCCCAGTGGCTGCAGATGGTACTCAACTCCCTTGTCCTCGCGGATATGGAGCGATTATAGGTACACAGTGCGTATGCGCTCTTCTCGAAGTCTTGATGTCGTTCATACCACCGAAGACTCTGAAAAAGATCTTCCCACCGCTTGTCACTGGACCTACCGTCTTGCTGATTGGAGTTAACCTCATTTCGACTGGCATGGCGAACTGGGCTGGTGGTTCTGGCGATTGTTCGGCCAGACCAGAGACTGGAATCTACAGGCTTTGCCCGACCATTAATGCACCACACCCTTTGCCATGGGGTAGCGCAGAATTCATTGGACTAGGCTTTTTGGTGTTCGTGACTATCATCTTGTGTGAGCGATTCGGTTCACCGATCATGAAGAGCTGTGCTGTCGTTCTTGGCCTCTTGGTAGGATGCATCGTTGCCGCTGCTTGCGGCTATTTTGACAAATCTGGTGAGTCTCAAGCGATTGTGTATACACGATTTGAGGCACTGACAGTGTTCTAGGCATCAACTCCGCTCCTGCCGTGAGCTTCATATGGGTGCATACTTTCCCATTGAGCGTCTACGGCCCCATTGTATTACCGATGCTCGCGGTATATGTGGTTCTGGCCATGGAAGCCATTGGAGACATTACCGCTACCTGCGACGTTTCCAGACTGCAGGTCGATGGAGCAATGTTCGACAGTCGCATTCAAGGAGGTGTGTTGGCAGACGGGCTAAACGGAATACTTGCTGGTCTCTGCACCATAACCCCAATGTCCGTCTTCGCACAGAATAACGGAGTCATCGCCCTGACCAGGTGTGCCAATCGCAAGGCTGGATACGCTTGCGCCTTCTGGTTGTTCGTCATGGGCGTCTTCGCAAAGTTTGCCGCTGCTCTAGTGGCCATCCCAAGCGCAGTTCTGGGTGGTATGACCACTTTCCTATTCGCTTCTGTGGCCACCTCCGGTATCAGAATCATATCAACAATGCCATTCACAAGACGCAACCGATTCATCTTGGCCGCAGCTATGGCCGTTGGATTTGGCGCTACACTCCAGCCAACATGGTTCGACTATGTCTTCACATACTCTGGTGATAACAGGGCACTGCTTGGCTTTTACAATGCTATCGTCTTGGTCATGGAGACTGGCTTTGCGGTAACCGGATTCTTGGCCCTCATCCTCAACCTGATCCTGCCGGAAGAGATCGAAGATGAAGATGCCCCAGAGCTCACTGCTGATAATGTTGACGAGGAAGAGGACAAGGAAGAGTGGGATAGAATTAATAATGGTCCCAAGAAGATCGGCGAGACCCACGGCGAGACAAAGGTTTTGTAGAACGACGACCGCGTTCGATTCCAGGATATCCTTTCATAGGTGGAAAAAGCATTTCGGCTCTCATGTCTAGCTGTGTACCTTTCTCATTGCTAGTTTCCAGCCTGAAGTGAATGGTGTCCGGCTGTCCTGATTCGGCAATCCGGTATTCGGCCTCTCAAGGTGGAGGCACCTTGCATCTTGCTCCTTCTGGCCTGCACCCCTCCCCAAGCTCTTATAGAAACACCACATGGCTGCCATTGTAGATGCAGAACGTAGGTCTAAGTCCGATTTCGTTGATTCCTAACCCCCAGTCATACCTATCCTCACTCCAACTCCCCATTCAGCACCCGAGACCAAAGCAAGACAACTCAACCTCTAGAACCACCTTCAACTCCTGCCAATATGGCCACAGAAACCGCTCCCAAACCTCCACCTCCAAAAGAGACCTTCCATTTCATAAATGACCCAGCAGATGCGATCAACGAAGCTCTCACAGGCCTCACACACCTCAAACCCAACCTCTCCTACAACGCCGAATACAAAATCGTCTACCGCAACGACCTCCCATCCTTCTCCTCCTCCCACGTCACAACGATCGGATTCGCAGGCGGAGGGCATGAACCCATGTTCGGGGGCTTCGTAGGCCAAAATTACCTCTCCGCATACGTCTCAGGCAATATCTTCGCATCACCGACCGCAGCGCAGATCTTCGAGGCGATTAAGATGTGTCAACCTACTGAGGGAACGAGTAAAGGGACACTTGTGGTATGCGGAAACTACACTGGCGATATTTTGAATGCTGGGTTGGCGATCACAAGAGCGCAGGCGGCGGGGTATAAAGTGCATTTTTGTCCTGTTGGGGATGATGTTGCTGTGGGTAGGAAGAAGGGTGGAAAGGTTGGACGGAGAGGATTGAGTGGGCATCTCATAGCGCTTAAGAGCGCTTGTGCTTTGGCTGAGAGGGGAGAGAGTTTGGAAAGGGTGGCTGAGGTAATGGAGTATGTTGGGGGTAATGTTGGGACGATTGGAGTTGCTTTTGATAGGTATGGCTTACTTACGAGAGGTTGTGCTTTACTGACTTGTTCCTATAGAGTGGCTCTGCCGAATGCTACCTTGACAGATCTGCAGACTCTACCGCCAGCTACGATTGAGCTTGGTATGGGTGCTCATGGTGAACCTGGACTGCAACAGATCTCACCTATCCCCTCACCAGATGCACTTGTCTCGCAGATGCTAGACCTTCTGCTCGACGTGTCAGACAAGGACAGAGCTTTTATACCTTTCTCGAAGTCAACGAATCCAACCAGTGATGCCGAGGTGGTACTGTTGCTCAATAGTCTCGGAAGTACTTCAGACGAAGTTCTAGCACGTTTCGCTGAATTGGCAAAGGTCGAGCTTGAGAAACGAGGCTTCACTGTGCGGAGATTGACCCTCGGGCCATTGGTAACGAGCTTGAAGATGAGTGGTTTTGGCATTACTGTTTGGAGATTACCTCCGGACAGTGGAGAGGCATTAGATCGAAAGCTTGCCATCGAGCTTTGGGATTCGCCCGTTGACGTCGTTGCATGGCGGCAATAGTTTCACTCAACTCGAAATACCTCTTCCAGTGGCTGCCACCATCCCTTCTCATCCGTGCTACCGGTGCTACCTCTTACTAGCGATTCTTGCATTTCATCTGTCATTTGCCACCTGGATCGAAGATCCAAAGGTCAGCATGAATTCGATGCATCTCAGTAGTGACCCACCATCTTCGCACTTCTGGATTCGCCTTCATCTTCTCCATATCTCCTTCGAAATCATCTCCGATGTATTTCATGCTTGCGAATAGTGTCATTGAAGCCTCGTCAAGGAAGATGGAATAGTCCACGATATTGCAGTCTTTGATCTGTTGAAGCACTGCGGGCCAGACGGCGGCATGGCAATCTTTGTAGGCTTGAAGCGATTCTCGTTTCAGACGCACAATCTGTGCAATCCGGCGTGGTTCTGAAGGCATCTTGAGATGGACTCGTCACTTGCGATGATGGGCTACAGTTGACGGCTTGGTGGTCGAATGCGAAAATGCTTGGATTTGCCATTGAGGAGCTTTGATGGGTCTCGTCGGCACAATTTGTGCCGAGGCCCTCAGGAGCTTGGCTCATAAGTTTATGGCATGGCATAATCATTATCAGTGAGCGAGACTGAGCCACCGGGCAGCACTTGCGAAGCCTGTGCTCGTGTCCTCGCCCTGTGCTCGTTTTCCTGTCGAAGTCTGACCCAACTGCGCCCTTTGATCGCATGAACACTTTGCCCTGAATGCGGCAGGAAGGAAGGAAGCTCATCGCAGGCTTTGTCGTCGGTTCAAAGAGGAAGAGTATCAGCCAGTATACGATCCAAACACCAGTGACCTTCCAGTATCCTCCATCACTCTGCTCTGTGCCTCCTCAAGCATCAGTAGCAAATGGGTTGTCTGGATCAGGACCTCTAGAGCAAATGGTCAGTCATTCCACGACACCTGCAGTCACACTCGCTCACCTTCAAGTTCTACTTGATAGCTGACTGGAGCGTCCATTTCACTTGCAAACAGTACAGGGATGTCTCTTCGCCATTTCTGCTCCTTCACTCTGAATTTGATGCCAGCGTTGCCTCCGCCTGTGTTGAGCCAGAGGACTGTCGAATCCTTGCGTGGATCTATTGCGCTGGCTGCAAGATCAGATTTGGCCTTGCTATTGCTGCTTGTGCTATCGTCGTGACGTATAATGTTCACAGTCTCGCCATCCGACCACTTCTTGCTCTCGCAATGATCGGCAAGCCAATGCCTCCATACGCGAATAGTGCCTCTACAGACTTCTTGCACGCTGCAGAGGACACCTCTGGTGCTCTCTCGCTTCCCCAAGTAAGCCATTGTTTCAAGCTGGGAGAAGGAGAAATCAGCATCAATGCCAATCGTCCGAGCCACTACACTCCCAGCGTCGGCGAGTTTGGCTTTGACAGCTTCTGCAGGCACGTATGATCTTGAACCAGGAATATCGCCTGCGGGATGAGGTCGAGGCAAACTAAGCCAGTCTGGCTCCTGGTTGACTGGACGGAAGCGGGTGTACAACTCGCCCATGCGCCGCACGATGCCAATTGGGTCACCTTGCTCTTGCACATCACGACTGAGCTCCTCCATGCCTCCAGTGCCTAGCGAGGTACATAACACTTTTGACAGTGTCCATTTCGCACTTGGCGGGCCGCATTCGAGATAGAGGGAAGAGTGGCCTTCAAGACACGCAGCAAGCTGTAGCCGGTGTTGCAGGAGCCGTACGATCAGGGAGTGGAAGTGGCGACATGTCGGCGTGAACTGTACGAGATCTTTGGTTGCGAAATGGCCAAAGATGTTCAGGAGTATCTGCGGTCGATAAGCGGACTGCTTGGTCAATGCATTGAAATGAATCGTACTTCATTTGGCAACGCGAAGATGCCATGGGAAATGCGTCCTGTATCCGCCATGGCTTCGGTTCATATGTGTCTTATATAGTACAAGTATCTGTTCTCTACAAAAATACAGATTGATAAACGTCAGCGGTCCAAAGGATGATCGCTACATGTCACGCTGCGGCGCGTAAGGTTCGTGTGGGGCGAGACGCGGGACGCGCTTGCCGAGTTTCTTCAACTCGACTTCGACCTCACTTCTTCCGGCTGGTCTGTGTATGAAACCAACAAACACCTCAAAGTGTGCACCACGAGTGTGCCGATGACTTGATTGCCCAGAATGGCGAAGGGTAACGAGCACAACATGCACAGCTATGTGATCCGCCAGAACACTGCCGGTGCCTTTGACGGACCAGCTGATACAAAAGTCAATACCACTGGCCTGAAGGTGTCCACTAGCGGCAAGAAGATATCAAATTCTGCAAACACGCAGACAGCAAGGTCAAATGGTCACCCTCCAGGTGGTAGGGATACCAGATCTTCCGCTCGACGAGCTTCGGCGCCTCAACAAGCGCACCATGTGTACAGCACTGACGCTAGCGTTGCTGACCAGATGTCGGCTGTTGAGAACATTGATCCGGCTCGACAGGTGAAGACCAAAGCACAACTTTCAGAGTCGCAGCCTAAGATGAGAAATGGAGCAGGCTCCGGCGAACACGACGACGGTGACGGAGAGGGTGACTTCGAGGATGAACAGAACCTCAACGCTCATTCCATGAACATGGGCCATGAGGAGATGCCTGTGGGTATTGCCAACCGACGAGTTAGCGGCGACACTTACCCTGACACAACTTCTGGGAGCCCATCTACCGTAGATCAGAACGCCTTGCAAGATCGTCATGGTATGGCCCACGGTCAAAATCCGAACTACCAACAACCAGCTCCTGGTATGCGCTCCCGTGGCGCAGGCTCCCGGGCCATCCCACAGAACTCTGAGCAGTTGCAGGCTCAGCAGCTTCAGCAGCAAATCAGTGGACAGGGCCAACTTCCTCCACCTGGACTATACGGACAGCCTGGGCCAATGCCTCATTCCGAAATCCAGGGCTTCGCATACGGACTAGCCAAACCATCTCTCCCAAACATGACGAGACCTGGCCAGCAGCCTCAGCAATCCCGTACGCAACAGGCAGCGCAGCATCAGCCTCCACAGCAGCAACAGAATCAACCACCTAAGCCTCCGCACCAGCACAACCTGCAGTCGACACGACCTCTGTCGCAGCATGGGAAGAGATCTGAGCCAACGGACCAGGCTCAGCACGGTTCTGACGTTCCTCCCGATCAGCAGCTGCACCTTCTCAGGGAGCAGGGACAACAAAAGCACGCCCAACGTCACGATCAACGCGAGACACGGTCTTCACATGACTTCGCACCACCACATCTTCCATCCAAGCAGCGGGCAAACCGCGCTATGACTCCGTTGAGGCCTGAAACGGAAATTCCATCGACGCAAGACCAGCAGTATTCCGATGACCCAGACCGCGGCTTCAATGGATACGCTTCTGCCAATGGACACGAGGAGGAGTATCCTGCTGAAGATGACAATAGACTGGACTACGAGCCTGAAGCACTGTTCAACATGGACTATCACACGCTTAAATCACACCCATTCGACTCCGATCCAAACGCGGGACCATTTGAACTACCCAGCCAGGAGCAAGCAGAGACGCTGGAACAGAAGCTCCAAGTTGTGGCTCGCCTAGAGCCACAAGCTCAAGCGAACTTCTTTCAGTCTCTGGACCTTGACCAATGGGAAGAAGCTGGAGACTGGTTGCTCGCTCGATTTGGCGAACTGGCTGGCCATTTCAAGGATGCTCGCAAGGCTAAGCGTAAGGCTGCTCGGGAGTTCGAAGACGAAATCGAGCAACGACATGAAGCAGTAGCCAAGAAGCGAAAGCTCACGCAGATTGCTCTGGACGAGATGAAGGAAAGTGGTGGAAAGGTACTTCAAGGCACCCCCAAGAAGAGCAAGAAGGCCAGGTAGGGACGGGTTGTCGACGCCGTTGACCGATCACTGCTACGAGCTGCATGTGTACTACGATGTGGATTTTGGACTCTCCGATCATGAGAGACTACAAGCGTGGCGTTTCTGGCTGTGGGATGATGCATGATGGTGAGGATGGCTAATGACGATTGACGCACTCGCATGATATAGCTGCATTTTCTGGCGCACGATACCCATTTGCATGTACTTACTTGTTAGCATTACCCGCCATGTACTCAAGATCATGAGACCGCACCCTTGTCTTGAAGACATGTCGTCAAACTTGCTGCCGGCAAAACATTCTCCATATTACCTACTTCGCTTAGGTACGTACTTCGACCTCGTCTCCTGCTCGCTCGCGGCAACGAGCCCCGAGAATATGCTTAGATGCTTATCTCTCCACACTGCACTCCACACCGAGATGGCTGCAGCCACTTCACGGAGTACCGTTTGTACATGACCACTTTGCGTCAAAGCCTTACACAAGAAACCCCACGCTTTGAGCTGATGTGTTCCAGGTTGCGGAATTGCAGTAATCCAACAATCCAAGCCCACGCGAACACGAGGCATAGGCTGACAGTCGCCCCCCTTCTCTCCTTATCATCCTCATCAAAACAATCATCATGTTGGAAAAGCCGAAGCCAGCAGTAGTCAGCGGCAAGTGGGCCTTGAGGCTGGGTTCTAGGCCCTTTCTGCGGCCCTTATCTAAAAGGAATGTACGTGTGAAGTTGCCTGAACCGGGAGATTTCCACCTCTCCACCTCTCCACCGGAGGCCGGCGAGATAAACATGCTTCCATATCTGGAGTTTTACCGTGGTGGTAGTTGTTCCGTCTAGCTATGTCATCCAGATGGGAAGCACGATGAGCGGATGATCTAATACTACCTATTTGTTTCTTTCTGCAGGAATAATTAAAAAAGCGTTGAGAGCAAGGCAGGATTCGAGGTTGTGCGTCGATTGGGCGGCGGCATTCCGGAATACAAGTTGGTGATGTTACGCCAGGATGCACATCCTTCAACCCCATGAAATGATCACGATCCCCAGGATTTTTGGAGAACGTTCGATGTGGAGTGCATGGCACTGGCACTTTTTCAAACGCCGATGGTACGAGGATCTGCCAGCAGTGGAGTTGTTTGAGCATACCAGTCGCAAAGAGGCAATCCGAGGCCTCGGCATGGAAGATTTCGTCATTTCATTGCTCGAGACGGTGATTGTGGATTGTCGTCGGGGAACTGCTTTGGTGTACGATACGTGTTCATTTATTTGTTTATTAGACCCACTGGTAGAATCCCGGTATACTGTTGTACATTGCATGAGAACGAGGAACGCAGTAGTGGCAGCCACGTCGATCGCAAAATCTGGGGGAAGCCGAGGAGGCGATTGAGATTGATTGAAGCGAAAGAGGCTTGCGGAGTCTGACAGATGGGATGGGGAACAGAGTTTCGACCTCCACATGTAGTACCACATTCGCGAGAAATTGAGGTCTGCAAGCACGACATTCCAATAGACCGCCCAACCGAGCATCCGCGGCTGTTCGACGTGGCAGTCAAGATGCGCGGCAACGCACTGATGCAGTAGTCTGACGAAGTCAGGATCGAGTCAGCTGGCTGGCATCAACAAGTACTGCCAATGATCAATTTGGTGTGGAGAGAAAGCCAGAGTGAAGCAATTCAAAGCAGTCTATTGCCAGTGCTGTCAAGGCGCTGAATGGTGACTGAGCAGAGTCACGCACACAAAAGCAGTTTAAAAGCATCAAATCAAACTCAGCCTTGCTGGTCGTCGACCGACCGCTGGTATCATGGGAGCACTTTCAGACCCATTGCCATAGTCCTCGCCATATCGCCATTCTAATCCAGAGGCAACCCATCCCAGCAGGTCTTGCGACCGCGACTTCTTTTCCCCTTCGCCATATTTCGCCATTCCGATCTATTCGCTAGAACTCCTCGCCATCAATAATAATATCAAATAGTACTGTTTGAAGCCGTGTTCCCATAATCTAGCCGAGACTGTGTCCCACGGTATCAGGTCCATTAATCTATCCATTCGCTGGGGCTGTCATGCCGTTCATCGTTCCAGTGTGCTTGACATAAGAAAGATCGCAAACATTTAGATTCGTTCCGAAAGGTCGTTGCCTGCCTCACTTTGCCGTGCACTACTTTGGCCACTGCTCATGCCACTGCCAGGATTGGATATGTCTTTGATCTCCCTGACTTGGTAAGTGCTTTCCTTGTTAGCCACCATCGGTACCGGGAGCTTGCGCTGGGCACCGTCACCAGCTTCCATGATCTCGCTGATCCGCAAACCGCTGTGTTGCGCTGGCACGTACGGCTGCTGGCCGTCCGCGGATGGCTCCACAGGAGCAAGCGCAGGAGGTGGTTGGTGGGCCAGAGAAAGATGGTGCAGAGTCGGAAGCTGAACGCCATTGTGAAAGAACTGCGGTCTGAGCCGTGGAGAATGTGAAGGTGTCGCAAGTGGCGTGTGGTCTGGCGTTGGAGAGGTATCCGGGTGCGAGAATGAGGGCGACGGTGGCGCCGTGGATTGAGGAGATCCTGGCCTCGACTTCTTGGATGGCCGATGGTCATCTTCATCGTGCGAGTGTGACCTCGACATTGGTTGCGAAGTTGGATTTGAGGAGTAGTGATACGACGAAAGCGACGGCATCCGTCCCGTGTTGTATGGATGGTGGTATGGAGTATGCCTCGTCGGCAGGTTCAGGTGCTGGTTTGGCAATTGCGTGTTATTCTCGCGCTCCACTTGTGAAGCTGCCGTTGCTAGAAGATTAATATCCATAGGCCGGTGGAGACTACTCTGGGCGGGACTGATATCGCCACTGCTGTTGCGCGTGAGATATGAGCTTGGAGTACTGGTGTATGTAGACGAGTACGAATGTGGCGGCGATACATTGGGTGAGCTCAGCTGTGAATTGGGAGCAGAGTGGGCTGTCTTCTGAGCCGGCGGAGCCATGATGGGATTCATGGGCGGTGGAGGTTGGTGAATGGGAGTCTGCATAGGCGTCGACTGCTGGCTGAAAATGCCAGGCTGCTGGTTCATCTGGCTGAATCCGTTCAATTGGCTGAGCTGGTTCATCTGCTGCATTTGGTTGATCTGATTGAGTTGGTTCATTTGGTTCATCTGGTTGATCTGATGGAGCTGATTCATTTGGTTCAACTGCGCCAGCGCTGGGTTGTCGTACATGCCGCCCTGGATCGCAGCGGCTGCCGCGGCGGCGGCGACATGTTGCTTGTTACCGCGACGAGAATTGGGGTTGTTGTGTATGCGAGAATGACGGGTCAATTCGTCGGATCTGCTGAAGCGTTTCGTGCAACCGGGGAACTGGCAGGCGTGTGGTTTCTCGCCAGTATGTGTTCTGATGTGTCGCGTCTGATGCTCGAGACGGTGGAAAGCCTTATCGCACAGCGGGCACTTGTATGGGCGCGGCAGATCTGGACGATGTTCGTCTTGGTTTTGCATGGCGACGCCGATGGCGGGCATTGTCGCGGCAGCGCCAGCCATAGAGACGGACGGTGTCGTCGATGTGTTCGCGTTGGTTGGGAGGAGCGACGCAGCCGGCGCTGGAGTGCTGCTGCTGTCGGCGGACTGCTGCGTTTGCGAGTGAAGGAGGTCGCCCAGGTTCATTGGGGCTTGCGGGCAGGCACTACCTCTATGCGTTGCGCTGCGCCTGCTAAATTTCTCTTGCGTGGAGTGACGCACGGGATGCAGTGCTAATCCGGGGAGGAAGGCGCAAGGGTTTCGGTCGTGTGTAAGGAAGGGGCGACTGGGCAGGCGAGGCGAGGCGGACTGGACGTGGAAGGTGGTTGAGAAGAATGACGCTGCTGAGAAAGAAAACCGAAGAAGTGCAGCAGAGACTGGTCTGTCGGAAGAACAACGCTGCCACTGCCACGACCTCCTTCGTTCCACTCCACACAAGCCCAGGGATCGATACTATCTATGCAGTCTCCGTCATGCAGGAACGAGCCGCCGCCCGCGACGCGACATCGTGGTCCACAAACTCCTGAGTGTGGGTGTGGAAAACCTACCACAGGCCACGGAACCTTGCCAGGCCTCCATCTACTGGGGCTCCATGGGGATTCTTTGAAGTCATCTCTCTGGCCGTGGCCATCGACTCGCAGTCGGCTTGTGACTGTCAGACGTGGCGAAGCTTGCCCTTGCTCTGTGTTATTCTATGCGACTCTGCGGCAGGCGAGTGATCGGTATGCACCTGCTCAATAGTTGTAGGGCTGAACAAGCACTGCAAATAAATCCAGCTCAATTTGGCCGAGATGGAGACCCACCCTCGGACCGACAAGAAACCTCTTCTCTGAAAAGAGTGTAACTCCCAGACCGGATACGGTGTACTAGGCCCGCACGTCGAAGAGCGCAGTTTCACCGGCCATGGCAAGGCCGAACAGCGAACGTCCACGAGTCGCCGCCCTGAGCTCTCTAACATCGACGGTATCACAGGCGCCAATTTTAGTCAGGATCGGGGAAGTCGTTCTGCATCGCAGAGTCATCTGCTGCCTCCTATTGGGAGTGTGCCTGATGAACGTTTGTCTCATCCCGCAACGCTGTTCAAATTCAACAGGGATCCTCCAACAAATCTGCGATAAGACAGAAGCAGCAAAAGGTGTGCAGTGCGCTGGCCGAATGGCTCGCCTCACGCCATTGTTTGAGGGGATCTGTATTGTATATCCCACGGGATCATCGTCTGGGGAAGCAGGCTATAGGAGCTGAGTCCGTGCCACGTTTCTTCCAGCTTCAAGTACAGAGGAGATACCTGTCCAAGTACCTCTATCGTCGACTGACCTTGTTGCAAGCCTTCATGGGTGAATGTCTAGCAAGGCGGTGCACTGCGCGCTGAACTCCGAAAGTAAGCAGAAGGCGTCAGAGCGTTGCCATGAGGTGGCCTATCTATGGCCAAGGAGTCGCATCACAACGGCAGCGGTCGCTCCATGGACAAACAGAGAATACTACCTTGGACAAGCTGCTGCCTGCCGCGTTACAAGCATCTCCAGGCGCCTCACTCACACTGCTGCTGCACAGTAGATGAAAGAGTCTATCTGCACCTTTGCGGATCCAGACATCTGGGACGCGGCTGTGATCCGGCAAGCCCTCCCTTTGGACCCAAGAAATGAGCTCCTCCACCGGGCAGGCTGGGCGAAACAGTACGGCTGAAGATCGAATGTTGTTCTTCGATATCCGCCGTTAATTGCCGTCAAGTGTCCATCCTCTATAGCCAGAGCCGTGGCAGACTGTTCTCGGCCACCGTAGCAGGACGCCCAATTTGCGCCATCTTATCAAGAATGTCGCGACTCGTGTTACAGTCAGGTCAAGCCACATTTCACATGCTCTTCTGGAAGATACGCAAACCCCCACGGGCTGAAACCCACGAGGCTGTCTACGGATACTCCATAGGCTAAATTTCCTGGTTGGACGGAGTATTACAACAGCCCTCCGTCCTGGATGTCGCGTCGCCAACGTGTCAGCATCTACTACTAGGCAAAAGTGGGCACACGCTCAAAACAGTAATTGCAAGCAATCGCTGCACGAAAGAGGCAGACCGCTGGAAGGTGCGTTGCGCAGCTATCGTGCGACTGCAGTGCTGATTGTTCAAACAACCACAAGACATGCCGGACCTGACCTGCTTCGCAGCAATGTGGGGGCGGCTGTCTCCTTGTACCACAATCATCCACACTCAACGAAGACTGCTGAATTGGCATCACGCGACATCTGTTACCATCCATCCACTTCTACTTCCACAATTCTCACCTTCTTGAGCAGCGCCGCGGTCATGCGCAAGCCGAGGTCACACACAACAAGTCATGATGAGAAACGGTCCCTCCGGCAGGTGATGAGGAGAGGAGCCCGGTCTGTTCCGAGTGTGGAGAAGAAGCACTGTTGAGGATTGTTCGCGGCCCTTGTAGCGGGTACTTCACTTTGGCCCAAGGTTTGCACGGGTAGAAGGTATCGGTACTTGCTCTATCATGTGAGAATTGACGTTGGCCTCCGCGAAGAGACCGGAAAACGTTTCCTTGCGGCCATCTTCGGCTTCTGCTTCTTCGTCTGCTTAGACATCACCACCGAAATCCGAGTTGGGAACATTGCGATTGCGCAAGTGTCCCAGCGGCCGCGATTCAAGCGATAACACCCGCATCATCAATGACCTTCTCCCAGACATCAATTTACATCATCCACTTTTTTTCTGTGTCTTTTTTGCAATTGTTCAATTTTCTTTCACATGATTTCATATGCAAGACAAGACCCTTTCCTCGATGATTGCACATGCCATTCTGACTGGCGCGGACCTGAGCCGTGCGAAACCTTCTCTTATCGCAAAGAAAATGCCACGAAGGAATCGCCTCCACATTCTCATCTCCAGAAATCATCAGCACCAAGCACGTGGTGACCGAAAGTCTAGTCTCCGAGCTATTTCCGCAAGACCATAATCCACGACCAAATCCACAGGCCCGATCTTCCGCAACGGAACCGCTCCTTGGATTCTGATGATGAGAAATACATGTGAAAGAATTAAGGTAGAGATGAGACTTTTCTCATATGCTAGGTACCTCTTTCTTTGGATTCTAATTGGTCTGTCGACCTGGATTCTTTCAGCTGAGAGTTCTGGATGAGGCGGTAGACAGGCATTGATTCTTGATCTTTGACCTTCACAAGCACGGTACGAGGCTCGTAGACATTAATCGTTGCCCTCTCACATTTTTGGCGCTCGAGACAAGCTAGCTAGGTCTTACACAGAGGCAGCCCAAAATCTGCAATTAACGAAGCAAAGCGAGACAAGTGATGTTGTAAAGGGTCACTTCTTGCTCGGAAAGGTTTGTTACTCTCATCAAGATTAAACCGACGAGACCCTCCACATCGGAGTCGGTGCAGCGATCCCTCGGTAGCGACTCAGAGGCAGCAGGTAGATGCTGCGGAGAAACGGCAAGTATTTGGAGTGAGAGTTTCAATGCTACTGTACTTTGTCCTGTTATGCGGTATGTCCTTATCCGGAGCTGTGAGCCAAAAACCAGAGACATGCGAGATCGGATTTCATTCCGCTGTGCGCAACGATGACCTTCAATATGATCATGTATTGAATTGACCTGGGATCTTTAGGCTGTAGCAAAGCCTTTCTCCTTCATAAAAATCACCATATCTATCCACACACACAATCGGCTGCATTCACCAACCTTAAGCAGAGAAACATTCTATTGCCAACTAAGCAATATACAGTAACAGTAGCCCTACGATCAACCACCGTCTCGAGGTCGACGGAATTCCTATAGCGTGAACATGGACCATCCAAGAACCGGATATAGGAGAGTTTGCGGAGTGCATTGATAGCTTTCCTTTCTCTGGGGAAAGGGAAATGGTTCAGCCTCATTTCATGACGGACCTCATATTTTTCCCCGTGGAGATAGATCGGTGCTTGGGGAAAAGGAAATTACTACTGATTCCTAACCGCTGATACTCGGGATTACCTGGACAGGAACGGATATCTTCGCAGCTTCGCTTCCTTGTGTCCGGATGGAACTTCATAGTTGCGGCCACTGGAGATATGGACGATGATGATGATGCGGAACCGCTCTTGACTTTATTAGATCTTGATTGTGACGATATCGAGCTCATGCCCGGTCCTTGCTGATTGAGACCATTTCGAGTTTATCTCCATCAACGAGGTCCAACAACACACGCTTTCAAGATGATCTGCCGAGAACAAGCTTTGTATACTGCATCTATGTGCCTGCGATTGTCTTCGACAAACTCTCCTGGAACGCAGCCTTGGCTTCCTCATGCCCAATATTTCGCCCAATGATAACGATTTTGCCATCACCGCTTTCGCCACCAGCGATGCCGTCGACTAGTTCGAAGATCTCTCGAACACCTTGCAGGATTTTGATCCCGCCGTTCTGAAGTGGAATGCGACCCTTAATACGATGGATTTCCCATCCAGAGAGGTTCGTATTCGTACTTGGTAGTTCAGATTCCCACAAGACAGTTCGTAGCCACTGGTCCAGATTCTCTAATCCCGCGGACGTCAGAGCGGGGAGTGTCAAGGTGATTGTCCCTATGGCTGGATCGAGATGACTGTGGCCTTTACTTGCGAACTCCAAGTTCTCGGCGGATACTTCATCGTATGCGTGGAGATCGAGGATCAGACCTTCGAGCTGTGGGACTTGGGAGTGGTCTGTTGTTTCGATTCTGGCTAAGGCGTTGATGGATCGAACGCGATCTTGCACAGCTTTGAGCTCGTCCTCGCTAACGAGATCGGTCTTGTTGATGATCAACACGTCCGCGTGCGAGATTTGAAGATGTGCGGTGGAGAGGACTGGCCCATTGTGGGAGGTGTGGTCTTCATTTCCATGTTGAACGGCTTCCTCGCTTTCCGGAGCATCGAGACTTCGCAAGATGTTCTTGCCGTCCACGAGAGTCACAATTCCATCAAGGTAGATTGTGCTCCCTAGGCCTTCATCGACCCAGAACAGAGGCGCGATGTTACCGGGATCTGCGAGTCCGGTTGTTTCAAGCAGGATGTAATCGAACGCGCCGCGGCGTTCCATCAAAGATTCGATTGCGTTCACGCCAGAGTCTTTGACGGAACAGCAAATGCAGCCATTTGCCAGGTCGAGCCACTCTTCGGCTTGCTGATCACCTTGATTGACGGTAAGGGACTTTTCAATATCGCTGCTGTTACCAAATTCTAGATGTTGTGAGCAAACGCCCCAGGAAATTGATGACAGCTCATTTGGTACACTGACCCACCGTTCAGAATGACAGCTATCTTCTTGCCGTGGCGCGCTGTGAGTATGTAGTTCAACAGGGTTGTCTTTCCAGCTCCAAGATATCCTAATGAGTGTCAGTTGAGGTTTCCTTACATCAATGAATTTCTAGGCGCTGAAGGATTGCAATGCACAGAAATTTCAGTGGAAGAAGTATGCCTCGACGAATAGCCTGTCTTCTGCTGATACCCAAGGAGTCTACGCAATGTATATTCCACAATATGAAATGGTCTCTGAACAGTCCAATCTCGGCAAGGCAATGTCGTGTGGCTCACCTGTGATGATTGTTATGGGTACTCGAGCAATCTTTACATCTTCCATCTCAGAGCTGAGCCCAGCCTCGACAGCATCAGTTCCATCGGCTGTCACCAGCATGGGAGGTGCATCGTCTTCGTCATCCATGTTTGTCTTGGTGGCTGATGGATGGAAAGAAGAATGTTGTAGTAGTGTAGGAGGGAAGCAGTCGGTTGCACTTGCAGATCTTCATCCCAATCCGAACCCGACTCCAGCCAGCTGGGTCGCGCAGCTTCACATGAAAGTTAGCCAGACAAGCACTTCTAATAAGCGCTGGAATCTAACAGGACAGGCACGGTGAAGGGGAAGCGCCAACATTGTATACGTGGAGGATCAATACATCTACTTCGACACAGCACAGGATGGCGGCCGCAGCCTCGCCGTCGTCGTCGCCGCGACTTCCATCACCACCGCCCATCGCAGAGGACCAGATCGGGCCAACATCGCCGGGTGTATCACTATTCGAAGACCAAGACCAATTGCTATCCACCCAAGGCATTGATGCTGGAGCTTCAAGGCGCATTCGACCTGGTACCAAAGCAGAAGACATGACAGAAGGGCCACCGCTTGTTGAGCTCTCAGAGGTACAACAATTCACAAACATGGCACGCGAGCAGGGTAAAGAAGTTATTACTGACACTCAATATGGACAGATTGACACGGCGTTCCAGCTCACCGAACATCTCAAAGCACTATACTACCACCATACCCATCCACCCGACTCCAACAGCACCACACCCATCACCGCCGACGTTGCGCGCCAGCTCTGTAGGCCGCCTGAAGGCACCACACGTGAGATCTGGCTGTATGAGCTAGGTCGATTCCTCATTCAGAAGACGAACGCCATCATCGTGCACCTGTTCGCCGACAGTCCGCCATGCAGTCCGCAGACATGCTCCGAGATGCGTGCAAGTGAGTGGCAGTACTTGTGCGCTGTACATGATCCACCTAAGAGTTGTTCGGCCATTGACTACTGCTGCCATACCCTCGACTGGGCCGCGACTTCCTTGACTAGTAGCAAGATGTTCCCGTCCCGATTGAATCTGGGCTCAGGTGGCATGGGAGGCAGCCACGACAAGACGATGCAGATGCAGCTGAAGGAGATTACAAACATTTTCCGACGCGTATACCGCATCTTTGCGCATGCATGGTTTCAGCATCGCGAGATGTTCTGGCGCGTCGAGGGTAAGACCGGCTTGTACATCTTCTACAAGACTGTGTGCGACGAGTACAATCTGATCCAGCCCGAGAACTACACAATACCGCCAGAGGCTGAGGGCCATGAGCCGGACTCGTCTGTGTCAGAACACGACAGGACATCGGCGCCTGTCATTCTGTCTAGGCCACCTGAGGATATTTCTCTCCCAGATCCAGCCAACCCAACCGCTGGCCATAGCCATACCACAAAGCGGACCCACACTAGAGATCCATCCACCTCTATAGCCACTGTCATCCAGGAGGAGGCCGAGCCGGAAGACGAGGAACCAAGCCAGCCAAAGCGAACACTTGACCGGTCGAGCACTATTCTGCACAACAAGATCGATGAACAGCCTTCAGAGCCTGAGGTCAAACTGCCAAAGGATGATGAAGACGATGATGAAGAACCTATTCTCGGAATAGAGCGTACCGATACTCTGAAGCCGGAACCAGTTGCGGAGGAAGCTCATGGAGCAACCGAAGCAGAGGACGAGACTACCATCCTAGCCGACCCAGAAGTCGAAACAAAACCGGACGAGCCAGGCGTTCAGGTCAAGGTGGAGCCGGTTGACCCAACTGAGCCTGAGGAGTCGCCACCTGCGAATCCGGAGGAGGCCGGCAAGACAGTCGCTGATTGAGAGCTCTGGCTTCCACGTCTTGGTTGCGCCTTTCGTGTTACTCTGCTGCAGGTAGATTCTATCTTGCGTGTACACATTGCGCCCTAAGCCGTTGCTGTGCTCAAATCAAAGCATTCCAGCAACAAAATCCACAGTAAGTGAACCAGAGAGTGAGACCATTGACAGAGTCGTGTGCTCGCATAAGCAAGTCTTATGTAGCTTTCGTGCGACGGCGCATGCAGCAGTCCTGTCAAGGTCCTCGCGCAATAAGGATGGACTTGGCGACACATACTAATTGCCATCATTTGCCAGGCATCCAATGTCGCGAGAACTTCTCCCTCGAGACTCGTTTGAGATTCTCCGGGAGGCGATCGATGATTTCCGCACGAACGAGCTACGCATCAATCTTCTGCAACTACCGACAGAGTTGAGACTCGAGATCTATGATGCATGGATGCTAGCAGAGCCACCGATAATCGATGAAGAAGGCGAACTACGCCATCCTCTACTCCACAGTGCCCTCCGTGCAATTCAAAATGAAGCTTATAGCGCGTTATTTCATGCCGCTCCACTTGTCCTGTCACCATACTACCCGTGTGACCGACCTCACATCACAACTCGACCTCCATTCTTACAACTTCACGACCGCGTATGCAATCCCTCAACTACATCTCGAATTCGCACTGTCGAACCGTGCCAATATCGTACCGACTACCTGTTGCCGGAGGTGTCGCGCGCTCACGAACCCGGCTCTCGGTGGTGGTACACCCGATTTTGGGGGTTGGCAGAGCGACAGTATTACTGCAGGCCCGCTCGCCCTGACGAGAAAGAGCGATTCGTTCTGCTATATCTTCGAAATCGCAAGGAGGCTCATGAGCAAGTGCGCAAGGCAATACAGCGCGGGACTGGACCGAATTTGCGGCCAATGACGAAATGGAGTGATCACGCGAAGAAGGTCTGGAGGATGTTCAATTGGAAGTTTCGATAAAAGGATGGATGTCCGTCGGCACGAGGGTGGTTCAAAGAATGCAAGAATGCGGCAAGCAAAAGGTGAATTAGCACTGCAGATCCTCCCAGCTCGGGCTCGAACGCGCGCACACTGGGCGAGCAGAAACAGCAAAAAGAGAGTGTGACCTGCCGCACACCACCAGAGAGAGAGTGTAAGCTGTAAAGGAGTGGTATGTGGTGCACGGCATTAAGAATGGAATACTTCGGACTGTATATAATGGATGGGCCGCAACCTTGGCCAATTCAGACTTGTGGTTCTGTCAACTTGTCCTCGAGATATGCTGTAACTTCGGATCTGATCACAAGCTCCGCCACCCCATCCATCGAATGTCAAAAACATAACTATTCAAATTTTCTTGCCTCTACGACGCGAACCCCGCCTGAAAGGCCATGTTCACAGTCGCAGCCGCTGGTAAACTCCAAGCAACCACATGCCTCTTCCACCTCCTCCTTATCATCCTCCTGAAGAAAGTCAGATTCCTGTATCTCTACCGTCAGTCTATCCACAGCTGAAACGCCTTTAGGTAGAAAAAAAAAACACCAAACTCACAAGACCAAAACAGTCCCAACACCCATAACCGGAATCAAAAGCATCGATAAACCAACTATCCATCCCAAATATACCCAAGCAAAAACCACCGGAATGGCGAATATTATAAACATGGACATGCAAGTATAAATCAGCAACATCACAGTATCCGGTCCTTTCGGCGGAGGCGGATTCCAGAGTTCCAGAAATTTTAGTCGTATCCCAACTTTTTCTCCGTACACGAAGTCTTTCCATAATTGGAAATCGTGGAACCAGATACTGAGGTGGATTGTGATTTTTTTCTTCTTTTTATTTGGGATCGAGTCGGTTAGGAAGGTTGGGGATTTGAGGCGGTGGAGGCGATGGGATATGTTGTAGTGCCAGGGGGGGAATTGGTCTAATTTCAGGGGAACTTTGTAGAGGAGGATGTAGTAGGATTCGTTTGCGATCCAGGCTGGTGCGTCGTCGAGGAGAAAGTGGTGGAGTTTGAGGTTTTGGAGGCAGATTTTTGGGGGTGAGGATGGGTCTAGGACTTCTTCGTAGATTTTTAGGCGGAGTTCGGGGGGGAGGTGGGTGAGGTGGGTGTAGATTTGTTGGCGCGTTTGCTGGAGGAGGGAGGAGGTGGTGGTGTCAGGGCCTTGTTCGAGGTCTTGGAGTTTTTGTCGAGAGGGTCGGAGACGATTGAATAGGCCGGTTTTGTGCTCGGCACATTTTTGACATTTTTTGACTTTGGTTCGAGGTTCGTGGACTGCTGTTCTGATGATAGGTTGAGCTGGGTTCGAGGAGAGTTGAGCGCCCATCGTCGAAGAGTAGAAGTTGTTTTGTGGCTGCTCGCTGCCTTCGATTGTTGTGCGATTGAATGTGATATTTTGCGACAGTACGAAAGAGCCTGAGTTACAGGTGTAGAATTTTGGTATCACTGCTTGACGTTTCGCTATCTTGGAAACGCTAGAGCGAGGCGCATCCGGAAGTGCATGGCCAAAGCCGGCAATAGCGTTGGTACTGAGAAGTGGAGGAACTTCATTGTCACGAATTGGCGTAGTGAAATACTGGTTGAGATGGAATAAGCTTCATGAATTGGAGAGAGTGTACCTGCCTTTGTCTCCCTACCGTTGGCCAATAATGTGCCGGGCAGAGGCGGATCCCATAGAGCTACCGTATATCTCAGCAAATCTGATACTCCTTCCCGCGGTTGCTCGGGATCGTAGGCTTGAAACCGAAAAGATTACCGATGTGGCCATTCGCAGTTACTGTTGACCGCGCTTGACATGGGCCGATTCTGTCGTATGTAGCAAGCAGAAAACGCCATCGGAGCTTTCACTCATCGCTCCCAGCACCTGAACTGACGATGCTCTTGTCCCTATAGAACATACAGATCATACCCTCGTCCCCAACACCGACCATCCAAGTAGCATCAGGACTCCAAGCAATCTGGCGAATAGCAAACTCTCTCTTAGGATGCTTGACTTGACTGTGAGCCGCTAGTCTCTTGAATGGATCGCCAAGTGTGTATTCTCTGTCTTCGGGCGAGGTCGTGGTGGACGTTTCAGCTGGACTCATATTAGTCTCGTCATCTCATCACGGAATGTAGAAGACACCTACGAGTCTGCGTCCGACTTGATGAGCTTGCCGGGGCCCTTCCAATTCCTCTCAGATCGCTCAGCATCATGGCGCCTTTCTTCGTTGGAGCCTTCTTCTTGGACTTTGCCGGCTGTCTGGCCTGTGGGTCGACCCCTTCCTCGAGCTTCTGCAGATCCCAGAACAAGAAACGCGAGGTCTGAGTACCCATGCAAAGAATTGGCCTTACATTGGGTTTATGTAACAGACCGAATCGATGATAGAAGCGGTCGGTGTGGGGTATGGAAAATGTGAGCAAGCGACGAAAGCCACGGAAACTTTCATCGTGCGGAAAGGCTGATCTGGTCTGCACCTGTGGCGTGGGGATTGGTGGCTTGTCCGGTGGCGGATCGTCTGGATAAAAGCCATCGATCTTCCAAAGCAGGATCTCGTTGTCGATTCTAGGCTTTACTTTTACTTTGCCCGTCTTGTCATCCGTTTCTCCCTGGGGCCGAGCTGCCTTGGAGAATATGAGATCGCCGTAGAAGGCGAAGCAGTCAACATAATCCGGGTGCAGCTCTTTTGTGAAAAAGTGCGGATAGTAGACGATCAGCGGCTCGCTGGCTCTCCCAGAGTCTCCCTTCCGTTCCAGGTCATCTAACCCAGGCACAGACCAGAGACACACGGCGGTATCATGACCGCCCGAGAGTAGCCATTTCCCGTTTGGATGGAAATGTATCGCCAGGATTGATGCAGTATGGCCAGCACCAGCAAATATAGCCACACATGGTTGTTTCTCGAAGCGTTGTGTGAGGTTCCACAACCGAATTGTTTGATCTGCCCCGGCAGATGCCAATAGCTCAGAAGACAATGGCGATACCGCGAGGTCGTTGATGGCTTTGCCGTGACCAGTCAAGGTACGGACCGGTTCTCCTGTCTCAATGCTCAATATCTTGATATATTTTGGTATACATCCAGCGATACAGAGCCATGCCGAACCAGTGTCTGGGCACTTCGTCCACGCCAGGCTGTTGTATTCGCATTTCTCCTGCATGTGAGCGCTTAGTGGCCTGTGGGGTTGTCACATGAATGCCAATATCACTTACATCCTCGTCTTGAAAGCACCTCAATATCTCGTACGGGGGACTCGCACCACGTTTGGTTCGACAAACAACTGTCTGCTCCAATTAGTTCCATCCCTTATGATTTCCTGGTGGTGTCGGCACTCACGTCTCGTTGTCCCGTGAATGCAAATATCTGTTCTCCATCTTCGGTCTCGCCCGGATAGAACTTGACGTCAAAAATGGTATCATCTAATAATGATCAGTAAGCAACGTGAACAAGATCGAGATGCAAAATTCGCCTACCGCTGTGCCATTTGGTGCATGACTCTAATTTCGGGAAGACCTCGTTGGTATATGAGGCCATTCCGTCTCAGCGCACTGCTTTCATTGCGTTTATTACGGTCCCTGGCGCCCCACTGGCTCTATTCGCAAGCACAAGCGATATGCGAACAACAGGATGCGGGCCTCGGAAACGTAACAGGCCGACCAAGCGACACACACAGGCTCTGTCGAGGATGATGCCAAGTACCACCCTGTTACAGAGCCTAGCTGGACGAGACAGGCACTACAGCACGCGGGGACGACTGCCGTAAAGACGAGCACAGCGTGAAGGAGTGATTGCAGCGAATCAAGTCCAGGGCGCGGACTTGTTCGGGGGTTGCGGGCGAGGCAGCAATCCTGTCAAGTGTTGCGGATAGCCGTTGAAACGCCGTTGAGTACGCAGCTCCAGTGAGCGAGCGTCACACACAGCGAGGTCAATCGACGATGAAATGCAAAGGTTGCTGGTTGTAGAAGCTAGACGTGGACCCGTGGCGGTGGCCTGGCGGCTGATCAATGCATGAGCTGCCGGGATTTAATGCTTGATGCTGCAGTGGAACGAGAGCGGTATTGCACGCCGGTGAAGGGCTGGCTGTATTGAAGCTTGCTGTCCGCGTGCGTGCGTGGCGAGAATTCGTTCTGGAGGCTGGCAAGCGCAGTCGACTGCGCTAGAACAAGCGAGGTGGTGTTTCCGGGGTCCTGGCGTCAAAACTGAGGTGTTGTTGTGCGGCATGCACGAAGTCTGTATGAACGTGAAGACTGCAACAACAATAACAGTCTCGGAGGCGGCTGGTTTGAGTTGCTCGCGGGCACCTGCATCCGTCGAAATTAGCGACTCCCGAGCCCATTCCTGTATGATTACGCATTACGTGCTTGCCAGGCATGAGTTCCACCAAACCATCGCTGGGGTGCTCGTACTGCCCCAGGACGCGTAGAGGCCATGGTCAAGCGAGCATACGAGGAATATACCAACGGAGAGTATTGCCTGTCAAGTGAGCGGTGTCGCGTCGCGCTAGTCATACAGCAGAGTTTTGCAGTTGTTCGTGTGTGGGCTAGATAGCAAAACACCAGGACCCTGAGAAGGTCATGTAAAACATACATTAGAGCGCGGTCTAGTCGCGGGGAGTCAGTAGCCCTGCAGCAGTCGTCTTATGGCGGAACTTCCGACGGCGCTCGTCTGCGCACGGTGGCGTCGTTGTACAGTAGCAGTGTAGGTCCAGGACGCCCTACCGCACAGCAATGGCGTAGCCCAGAGCTTATCAGTGTCTGCTATACTGCTAATTACTGCGTGCGAGCATTCAACACGACACTGCCGACTGCTGGCGTTGATATGTACATGTGATTCTGCAGGTGAAAACGTGGTTTCCATTTCTCGAACAACGTGGTGGGGCGCTCCTTCCGCTGGGCAGGGCAGGCAGGGAAAGCGTGCCTGTGGACTGACATCACTTGCGCACAGACAGTTTGTCGCGGACCCTTCACGCGAGTCTCGAGAGCTTGGTACATGGCCTGGATTGGTCGGTGTCTTGAGGAAAAAGACTCCCCTCTGCGACACAACTGACCTGGTCGTATACCGCCGCACGAACAGCCGAACACCCCTTGCGCTTCGAACCTGAAGTGCGACGAGTCGCGTGGATACCCGGCGGCGCTTCACGGAGACCTTCATCTCCTGGGCCAGCACCTCAAAAGCTGCAGCGTCGTACGCCTTCAGCTGTGCGAGTCCCGTCCGACTGACTGCCCACCACACTTGCAGTTCTCGGTCCCTTCAACTCCAACCCGACCAGGTACCAGACTCTAATATTAAGCTTCACTGCCCGACTAGGACTCGCCTGGCCTCCATTGACTTTGGCACGGCCGTTGCCATCATCCACGTTTCTCACGCCGAATCAACGACCGCAACAGCGACAAGGTTCTGCTTTCGCGGAGGCACGCTCGAACCTTTATCAACGACTGCCAGCGAACCTCCACCTCTACCCTGTCCGGCAGAGCTACCGTGCCCGACCACAGTGTTGGCGAACGAGTATCTGGGCTGTCACCTGCTTGGGTGGCGATGTGGTATCTGACCAAATAATTCTTTTCTGTTTCTCTTCCATCCAGTGGCAGTTCTGCTTCAATTGCCGCCAACATGGAGACGACCTTCATATCAATCCATGGTAAGCCCTGCAAAATTCCGTCCTTTAGACCAGTCTTCGCTCATCTGTCACGTAGACTTGACCGAGAACGCGACCATTCTGTACTCATCCGACTCTGTTGTCGACATCTTGGGCTTCACCCCCGACGAGATCGTGAACCGTTCAGCATGGGAATTCTTCCCAGAAGACGAGCTTCCGCTGGCTCGCAAGTTTCACCAAAAGCGTGTTGCCACGGACAAGGCTGCTGTGTTGGCCTACATCCGTGTGCGCAATGCTGATGGTCAGTGGATTGGATGCGAGTGCTGTTTCACCATCGTCTACGATGTCATGGTGGTCTGTACCAGTGTCTATCGTCGTGGTCTTAAGTCCGACAGTAAGTTCCTACCGTGCATAGCAGTCAATTGGACATATCGCTGACCGTCAGCAGAACGCGCCATTGAAGCTCCAATGGTTCGCCGTATCTTCTCTTCATCGCCCAAGGACCCGAGATATCACATGTTGTCTCACTTGTCGACCAAGTTCTCGCTCCCTGTTAAGAGCAAGCAGCACGAACCCCGAGCAGCACTGTTCCTCAACAGGTTCACGCGCACATTGACCATCATGTATGCCACGAGCGGCCTAGCTGAGGTCATCGGCATCCCTGCAGAGACAATGCGTGGTCGCAGCTTCTACTATTGCATTTCTCAGAATTGCCTTCAAGATGCTGTGAAGTGCCTCGAGAATGCAAAAGGCAACGACTCCATCGCCTATCTTAGATTCTGGTTCAGAGATCCGCGTATTGATGATGAGGACGCTGCCTCTGAAATGAGTGACGAGGAGATGCCCAGTACGGATACTACTACCACGAGCGAAGAGGGCGGCGTCCATCTTCGTAACTCCCCACCAAGCGAGACCCAAGCCGGTGCCATGGACATCGATAGCGACGAGTCGAGGCATTCTTCTGGCGATAGCACTCGTACTGCGGACACCCATGAAGCGATTTTTGGTCAAGCTCGACGCGCAGAATCGTCGACCTCCTCCTTGGCCCCATCTCCAGAGCGTGAGAGAAACTCACCAGCTGTGCAGCGCGATCCGATCGAGCTCGAAGCTGTCATATCCTGCACTTCAGACGGCCTCGTCGTGTGCTTGAGGAGAGCCCGTCCAATGATTCCTCACCCAACTCAACGCCCATCGCAACCAGTCCACCAAAATGGTCTGTTCGCTGCCCCTTGGGCTATGGAGCCTATGCTGCCACCTATGGAGACCAGAGCCGCTGCTGGCTATGGCACTACTTTTGCACCTTCACTTGGACCTCAAGGTGCCCGGAAGGACAGCTCGAACGTGTCGCCAACGGCTGGACCAGATCAGGTCGACTTCATGGCCGCAATTCGCGAACAAGCTGTGTTCGCCTGGGCGCTTACTGGTATCAACGGCGTGTTGGCAGATTACGCACACGGAAAGCCCAGCGGAGAGTCCTTGCCACATGAGGGCTTACCCGTCTGGTCTAGCGACCCACGTGCTCAGCCGGACGGCAACAAGGGTTTGCCTGGTCTGACTCCTGATGGCGCAGGACCTCGCGGCCCTCAGATCTTCGGCGACCCTGGGCTCGATAGAAACAGCAACAATGGCAGCCGTGGTATGGGCAGTAACAGCGGAACAAACAGCTCTGGTGGTACCCCGTACCAAGGCCCATACTGATCTGCCTCTTCGGCTCGCGTGTCTGAGAAACACTGAGACGACAACTAATGGGATATGACGCCTGACGGTCTTTTGGCCTCGCGTGCCATCCGCCACGGCTGTGCATCGGCTTTGCTTTGATTTCTCGCGACGGGCGTTCTACTACCACTGTGCGAATTACGAAGCAATGATACGCAAGATACCAAGGAGAGAATTGCTGCAGCATTTTAGCGTGTATGATTTGTTTCGGGACGGATACCACTCTGCGAAAAGGGGTCGACATCATGGTTGCTGGGAGTTAATGAGTGAATTGCTGTTCGGAACGTTGCTACCAGATGAGATGCGTAGCTCAGTGAGAGACAACCCAAAATCAAAGACTTGCACATGTCACCTGTATTGTGTCCTAAGATCGACCACTATAGCTCCCATCAGAAGCCACGTGTGAGGATGCCGTCGAGATGAAGTGAAAGTAGCGTATGCTAGAGAGAAGTCAGATTACAAGTGGCTGCGGAGGCTGCGGTAGGTTTTTGACTCGAAATTGATTGGCTTTGATTGCCGCGCGCGGAAGGAACAAGCGACTTGAGCTCTAACCTGGAATCCATGAATGTAACCTGGCCTTCGCAACATAAGTTAATCACTTTCTCGCACCACTGCATCTAGTCGTACAAGACTCTTGCGTCCCAAGTCTGAGACAAAATTGTCAAGATTGGCGAGCGGAGGACGGATACCATGACCAACGTCACGGCAGACTTCAACATTTGTCTCAAAGAGAAGGGCGCGCCGCTTGTCTTGAAAAGGGACTATGATATCCAGACAATCAATTCTTTCCTACAAGAAGCCTACAGCATAGTATGCGCCCATGACATATGATAGTCGTTCGCAAGGCTGATGAGTGTGTAGAATGCGCGAATCGTAGATCTGACCCGAGAATTGAGAGCGATTCGACCGAGCTACCTCTCTGCTGCTCAACCATCCCGACGCCGACCTGTCGGCTCTGAAAACGATCGCACCCGGCCATGGACGGACAGCCAGCGAGAAACCTTTGATGGAGAATCGAAGCGGCTGCTGAAACAGCTTGGTGGCGCCATTACCGCTCTTAAGCAGGTAGAGGATGCAAGAAACGAGACTGCCGATGTCATCGCTCTTCGCAAACGAGCCAAAGGCGGCCTCGGTGCGCTGGGAAGATGGGCCGCAGGAGGTGCGGTGACGGCAAAATCACCCGAAGAAGAAGTCGAGGAGGCCGCGAGGAAGACAATCACAGCCGTGCGGGAAAGCATCATTCTATACTTGACAACGAGGCTGAACGAGGCGAATGTGATACAGCGCGAGATGATGGAGACACGTTTGAAGAGGGCGGAAGAGAAGGCGAAGTCTATACTGGCCAAGTCGCCCGTGAGTGGGAGACTTCAGCACTCGATCGACGAAGAACTTTCACGCACAGGAAATGTTCCCGGCGGGAAGCAATACTCGGGAGATCTGGAGGACCCCACGACACAGAGATCAACCACAGAGCAGTTGACACAAGAACAACTGCAGATGTTTCAGGAAGAGAACCATGAGCTGCTAAAGCACTACGAGGATCAGCTTGACCAGGTGCGGACCGCAGAGAAGAGCATCATGGAGATCAGCGGGCTGCAGACTACGCTCCATGCCAACTTGATGCAACAAAGTGAGCACATCGACCAGCTCGTGCAGGACTCATACTTAACAACGGAGAATTTGGGCCGAGGCAACAAAGAATTGAAAAGGGCAAGCGAGAGGCGAAGCTGGGCCCAGGGACTGTTCTGGTCTTCTGCCGCCTTCTGTTCGTTTTTGGTCATCTGGGATTTGATTATCTGAGACCTATGCTACAGCACAAAACTCCCATACATGCAAAGCCGGTTGTAAATGCTGCACGAAATGCATGAAACCCGATCTTCCTCCTACAACTGAGGATGCCGCATGCGAACGCCGATGTAAATGCACAGTCGCCAGAAAAGTCACTCCGGATCGCCCGCTGGTTGCTGGCCACTCTGATCCTGCATGCCATTGATCACCTCATCTATATACGTCCAATCGATGTGCGGAGGACTCGCCATAACGTCGAGCATAGGATCGAATACCATTTGCTGTGGTAAGGAGCTTGAGCTCTCAGCTTCGAGCGTCTCGCGTGTCAGTTGGTCGCTAGGGCTTGGATTGTTCCTTGGTGATGTCGTACCGCTCAGAGGTCGCGATATAAGGTCGTTCAGCTGCGCAGCGTCCTTCTGCAAGGTCTTCCATTGCTCCTCCATGGTGGCCTGAGATGTCGCTGTACTTTCTCGTCTCGACCCCGATTCCTGGTTATCAGAAGTCTGCGCTCCCTCGCCTCCAGACTGAATCCGCAGGTCCCTCGTGGTACGTTGAATTCGGTCGATGAGTGTTTCGATGTCCTCCAGCCTGTCGCTCGGCACTTGAGAACCTGCTGGTCTCTGTTCTGGGACCCGACCGGGCATCTCTTCTGGATACCTGTTATACTACATCTTCAAAGCTAAAGCACAATGGCTAACTTACCTACGAACTGATATTCGCGACCTGTCCTTGGGGCTTGGTCCTCATAAATGCACTAAAGGACAATCAATTAGCTACACTCCACAAGCACATGTTGTTTGACTGCATGTCAGCCCTGGAGTCACCTCCCGCCCGTCAGGCTCGGGGAGATTAATCGTAGTCATGTCTCGAGGGATCTTCGTGAGGCCGGGATCTGGATCCAGCGAGCATCGTCCTCGATACCTACCAAAGACTTTCGGCCGCGAATGATCTCCCCCAGCCTGCATTTGAGCTTCCAAACATCAGGCCTGACACGCAAGCAAGTGGTATGCACTTACCGAAGCACCGCTCTCCCTGCATTTGTTACAACTCGGCCGGCCTCGATCACACCGGATCTTTCGTCGCCTGATGAGCACGCTTTGTCAGTATGTTGTTGATCGCCCAAACGGATGGATTGGGATCCGTACCTGCATGGTCGACAAGTAGTGATACTTCTGTCCGTGGTACGCGATCGTGGAGGCATCCCGTGCGTACAATGCAATACAATGTCCGATAATGTTACGAATTGTCGTTTGGCATTGTGTCTCAGCCCAGTCCGCCCGGTAATGTACCCATCATATACAAACAAGACATGACTGCTTGCTTTCATGATCATCTGCGCTACATTCAGTAGTCAGAGTCGAGAATCGTAGCGTTGAACGCATCAAGCCGCGTCTTTCCTTTACTCTTCTCCTACGCTCCGTGTTGCGAGACGCTACAACATTCTAGTTTGGTCCCGTACTTTCACGAACCTCCTTGATTACTCTAGCACTTCATTGGTGATGCATGCCTTCAATGATGCTTGGCTTTGGCGACTTCGCCGTGATCTCGCACTCACGGACGAGATCTCGGAGGCCGCGGTGTCGTTTTCGCCGATGACGTCTGCCGTATTTCCGAAGCGAAGAAGCGACACCCGGGCCGTGAACTCAATGGGATGACTACAGTGTTGATGCAACTGTTTACAGAGCGAAACCATTTCTTCGATATAATCGCGATGTCCCACAGAGGTTGAGACCGCGTCGAATGTATGCCTTGTCACGATTTGTGTAGATGCCTCGGTATAGCCAGACTTTGATGAACCAGGCAGCAGCAACCCCTTACGAACTTACGATGGCAGGATCGACATACCAAAGCCCTTGTGAACACCTGTTCCATTGAAAACACACAATAATACCTGAGCTAGGTCACCATCCCAGCATTCAACGCTCCAGCTTGCACACACAAAGCACGCAACGATAATGTCTTCATACACCGCCCACTACATAATTTTCCATTTCCTTTTCGCCTACGCAGGCATAAGTTCACGTCCTTGGAAAGTCAAGTATGGCATTGACCATCAAGTCTCGCCGAGAGGAGATACGGTCAAATATGGACCTCAGGCTGTTAAGGATGGGAAGTTGTGAGTCGTGGCCTTCATAGGGTACTACTACTTGGGCGGCTCATTTTGATGCGATTTTTCTTAGGACTCAAGCACAATTGAATCAAATTATTCGTGTTGAAGGAGGTGAGTAAGGGAGTAGAATTGACTGTATATGCTGCGATACTGATATAGGTATGCTACCAGCTCATGCCAACTCGGTTGAACATTTTCCATTGTTCCTTGGAGCTATGATCTGGGCACATGTGGCTGGGGTGCCTATTGCGACGATCAATAACACTGCGCTGGCGTATACGATTGCGAGGCTCGTATATACGGCCTCGTATATCTTCATTACGGATGCCAAATTCGCATTGTTGCGAGGAGTGGCGTGGTGGACGAGTAATGTCATTTGTCTGAGAATCTTGTGGTTGGGTGGAAAGAAGGTGAATCAGAATCTGGTGAGACCGGGTGATCATATCTGGATCTGAGGGAGAAGTGAAAGCTCTGATTCGAGCTGCAATGCTTTTGCTCTACCACTTCAAACGGAACAGTGAGCGCCAGGCTCTGTTTCCGTTCTTTCTCCATGCTTATTTCATACATACACACGTAACCCATGCAACCTCGTATAGACCTTTGCTCCAATGGCGTGAGCCACTGTCGATTTCCTGCTCCAGTCTTCTCTCATGATATTCACAGCAAGCCTGCGTAGGGATGGAGCCGTCCCTTCTATGAAGTCTCCCGCACCACGCTGTCGACTGACTTGGCGAAGTAGTCGACGTTCTTGGTGTTGAGACCGGCCATGCTGATACGACCGTTCTTGGTCATGTAGATGTGGTACTGCTCGCGAAGCTTGCTGACTTGCTGCTCGTTCAGACCTGTGAAAGAGAACATGCCAATCTGGTCGGTGATATGATTCCAAGTGCCTGGAGTACCCATCTCCTTGAGCTTGGAGTGGAGAGCCTTGCGCATCTCGATGATACGGCCGGACATGGTGCGAAGATCTTCTTCCCACTGAGCGAAGAGCTTTTCGTCGTTGAGAACCAGCGATGCAATGCGTGCACCGTATGCGGGTGGGTTTGAGATTTCAGAACGCTGGAGAATGGCAAGCTGGCTACCGACGCGGGCGACGGTCTCGTTGGCGTGCTGTCCTGGAGCGGTGATGAAGTGGAAGCAACCGGCACGTTCACCGTAGAGACCGAAGTTCTTGGCGTACGACTGAGCGATGAGAAGCTCGAAGCCCTGCTCAACGAAGTAGTTGATGGCCCAGGCGTCCTTCTCGAGTGATCCGGAGGCGAAACCTTGATAGGCAGTATCGAAGAATGGGAACTGGTGCCTCGCCTTCATCACCTCAGCGATCTGCTTCCACTGCTCTTGTGTTGGGTCTACACCTGTCGGGTTGTGTGCGCATGCATGTAGCAGGATGATGGCGCCCTCTGGTGCCTTCTGAAGCTCGCCAATCATGCCATCGAAATCGAGGCCCTTGGTCTTCTTGTCGAAGTATGGGTAGGTCTTGACTTGGAGGCCGACATTGCCGAAGATCTGGTTGTGGTTTGCCCATGTTGGGTTGCTCACGTAGACTGCCTTGGCCTCGCTGTTGGCTGGGCGGTAGAACTTAGCGAGGAAGAGACCACCGAGATGGACTGCTCCAGTGCCTGAGATGGTCTGGAGTGAAACGGCGCGCTTTTCGGCGATAGCAGGAGACTTCTTGCCAAGAATGAGCTTTTGGGATGCGGATGTGAAGTCGGCGAGACCCGCGATGGGCAGGTATTCGTGGTTGAGGTCTGGGTCGTTGCGAAGAAGCTCGTCTGCCTGAGGTTGACATTAGTTCGAGTCATAGAGTCTCTCCAACATACGCAGTCTGCTTTGCCTTGCTCTTCAATCAACTCATGGCCCAATTTGATGGCCACACTCAACGCATGTCGCACGTTTCGTCAATGGAAAGTGAGATCATCAACGCCTTCACTTCACTTCTGTCGGTGTGAATCACCTCTATGGCCACGCCAGAGCGGATTAATAGATATGTGCCTCACACCAATGCAATTGCCACCGAAGATGTTCGCCTAATAGAATATGATATGCCTTACCTGCTTAACAACCGGAAGCACCCACGGCTTTGCATTGTCGTCTCTGTAAGCGCCAATGCCTAAATCGACCTTGTTCTTGTCGGTGTCGCGGCGGTAAGCGGCCATCAAGCCGAAAAGCGGATCTTCTGGAGCTTGAGGGCACACATCGTTGGTGAACGATGTGGCCACAGTGCCGTTACTAATGCTACCCATTTGGCCTTTGAGTTGCTGTAGTCGTTGGTTTGGTTGTGAGGTGTTTGTGTTTGTGCTGTGGTTTGTAGCTGACATCTTTCCACCAAGTAATTGGCGTGATCTGAAAGCTGGGGTTTAGCGAGGCAGGTGCGGCGACTGCGGTGCGCGGTCCCTGGATTGGTCTGTGCTTCAAAGGCGGTGTTTCGATGTGTCTGGAGACGTGCGGGTCCTGGATGAAACAGTGATCAAGGCAATGTGAAGCGAAACGCGACGATGAGGTGGAAAGAAGTCATGGAGAAAAGGGAGACTGTTGCTTTTGATCATCCGTATCATTTTCATTGCATGTGATATCACCATCTCATAGTCTCTCAGGTACACCCGTACTGTACCGTATCGGTACAGACATGCCGAGGCATCGCGGTCCACCCCTGTTTCGGTCTTTGACAGATGAACTCCACGTGCTCCCATCTGTCTTTATTTTTCCGCAGGAATCACTCTCATCAGCGCCATTTGCTCCAGAATAGCCTGGTGTGGCCTCTACGGTGACGAGCCGTGTATCAAGTCTTTCATTCTCAGGTGAGCTTCGGCTCAGACATCCGTCGACCACGCCTCTTCCCATAGCTCAGGCTGACCAGTGACAACGAGCGCAAGTGCTTCTCCTTTCCATCCCATAGCCTTGCGATATGTTTCTGTGGCCACAAGCATCGCTTCCAACTTCTGCCGAAAACCAGATGGTGCGTCATTGAGAACAGTAAGGTGCAAGCCTTTTTGCTCTGAGAATTCAACAACCATCTCAATTTGAGCTCCCCAAGGCCAAGGATCTGCTGAACCAAGCCAGATGCACAATCGCCGCATCGCTCGACGCTGTCTCCTGGCGATCGTGAACATCCACGTTTCAAATTCGTGAAACCCGGCCAGGGTCGAATCTGCGTTCACCCGGAGTGAGATGTCGAGTATTCGTAAAGAATAGTATATGGGAAGGGCCTCGTGTCGTAACTTCGACGAGGCGTGGACAAGCGGCGCAAAGCGATCGCGGCGTGTCAATTCCTCGTCCTCCTCCTCATCCTGAGGACACCAGATGCAGTGGGATCTTTCTCGTCCTATGGCCTTCTCGCACACGCGAACTCTCAGCTCTGACGGAAGCTCCATCAGACGGAATGGCTTTGCTCGAGCTTCCAGGGCATCAATCAGCTGGAGAGGCTTGTCTCTGAACTCGTGTGGCGCTCGGTCGAGAAGCTCGTCGCTAACGAATGCGCGCACCTTTGCAGCTGCGCGTTTTTCAGTGCTTTTGCGCCAGAAATGTTTTGACAGATCACATTGGTCGTCGATTCCAAGATGCAATCGTAACATCGCCTCGACTCTGCTTCGCCATGCTGAGTAGTCGCTGCCCTCGTACAGAATGCCGCTGACGGTGAAGTCGCCGGGCTTTGCCATGTTGTCACGTTGTTTGCGCGACGGCGTCTGGTCGGTGTTGCTACGGTTCGCTGGTTTCTGCTAGCGGTTGTCAGTGTTGCGGAGCGAAGTCGCAGACACTTGCTCGACTCGAAGTTTTGCAGTGCGGAAGCGGTTGCCAAGACATACATGTGAAGCGAAGAAGCAAGTGCGACCGACATCATTTTACTTCATCTGACTAGGAGATGAAATGTGAAGTCGACGGCAAAAAGAACAGATAGTCACATGCCAGTTTGTGCTCTTTGCTTCCTTTTCCAGGTGTGATATGTTCGGCACCACGTCTTCGAGATATTTCGCTCGCAGGGAGCTCTCTACTTTCTACTTCTCAGAATCTGCCTTACTGTAAGCCCTCTGCCGCTGATTCCGAGAATCCATAGTGGTGATGTAATCCAATGTCTCGTCTGCTACAGTGTTGAGACGACCACTATTCAACAGCCCCTCCGACCTACGGTCTCTCTTAGCCAAGGCTCGAGCACCCAGAAAGAAAAGGGTAGGAGCGGTAGCAAAAATCGAACCAAGGTCTAAGCCAGGTGATCGTCTAAGACACACTAGTCGCTTCAAGAACAAGTGCTGAAATGCGAGTACTTTTACGACATGCAGTGCGCGGTATGCTCACAGTCGTAGAGTCGAAAGGTTGAGGTAAGGGCTTCTACACTTCACTTCACTTCACTCACTATTGACGATGTTCCGTATCTGTCGACCATTGGTCTTAGCAGATTTCTTGCAGATGGGCGATCTCTTCAGGTCGGTCATAACCTGTCTTCGTTTCTCAATTTCATCATCAGGTCTCGGTGTTATATGTGCTCTTTGTTTGCTTTTCTAGACGTGACATCTTTGGGCACTACGTCTGGCAGAGTTTCGCTCTTAGACAACTCGAGAAGCTCTCCAAGATATCATTTTTCAAAGTCTGCTTCATTGAACGCCCGCTGCCGCTGATTCAGAGAGTCCATAGTAGAGATGAAGTTCAACGTCGCGTCTGCCACGGTCTCGAGGTGATCAATATTCAAGCCCGTTGATCCAACATCTCTCTTCGCTAAGGCACGAGCACCGTTAACGATGTTTCGAATCTGTCGGCCGTTGGTCTTGGAAGCTTTCTTTGTAATGGATGATCGTTTGAGGTTATTCATCAGCTCCCTTCGATCCTCGATCTCGTCGTCAGGGACGGCTTCGAGACGATTCTTGTAGATTTGTAGACGTTGTTCTGGCGTGAGATCATGGTATTGAATCGCGAGATTAATCCTAGACTGAACAGCCATGTCAATTGCTTTGACTCGGTTGGTGGTTAGTATGATGATGCCTGCCATTCGTTAGCGTGGTGAACTTTTGACTGAGTGGAGACCATGCTTACCGTCGAAATATTCCAGGCAACGGAGAAGGACCGATACCAACGCATTACGGTCGAGATCACTCTTTCTTCTCTCTTCGACGAATACATCGGCTTCGTCCATCAACAACACAGCATCCCACCGAGCAGCATCTGCGAAAACACTCTCGAGCCGTTTCTCGGCCTCTAGGGGAGAGATTCCTATTTCTGCCACGGAAACAGTCAGTAGCGGTCTTTCCGTAGCAAGAGCAATCGTCTCCGCTGTCAGTGTCTTGCCAACGCCAGGAGGGCCGTGTAACAGGATTGCAACACCCCTTCCCTTTCCTTCGATCACATCGGATGCTTTGGCGTCTTCGTGGTCACCAGCTTTGCGCGGCCTTGGAGACTCACGGCCTTCGACAAAAGCCATGAGAAGATCCTTCGATTCTTGTTCAAGCTGAAGCTCTTTGAAGAAAGGCTGTGTCTGCTTCTGGTCGGCATTATTGAAGTTGATCTTCTTAATCCTGTCCACGGAGAACTGAGCCCAGACTTTTTCTTTTAGCGCGAAACCAAGCAGTCGTGGGGGTAAGAACAAAATTTGATCCGAATCGCCAGCCGCGAAAGCTTTCACAATGTCGTTGGTAGCAAGTTGTGCATACGAAGGGCTTTTTCGTCTTAGAGGAGAAGACTTGCAAATCAAGCAATCACATTCTACCTCAGGGAAGCATGATCTCTTCCCAAGTGGTGGATACTCCCCTCGGCTGTCTGGATTGGTGTCCGACTTGAGGAATGAATAGTTATCGATGATGATACGACTTTGCGCTCCCGAGATGTCGATCTGAACAATGTCAAGCTCGTCGCTGCCACGATTTCCAACATCAGTATCCTGCCGTCGACGATTCAATTTGTGCAGACTTGATGCCTTGACCAGTGCTGTTCCCTCATAGCCACATTGAAATGTCGTAGGCTCAGCGCCACAGAACTCGCTGTAGCGGAGACCACGCTCTCGCAGCCTCCGTCGCATAGCAGAGTCATCTTGGACCCCTTTCGCATCAACATATAACTCTGTCGGGAAGATCGCGAGGCTATTGATGGCCTCATCCCCGGCGAACTTTTTGATTGTGAATAGGCATTCGTAAGGTACGAACTTCGATCCGTCCCAATCGAAAGCGGTGCATAGAATTCGAAAAGAATCGTCGTGAATAGGTGGTAATGAACAGCTTTTGACTTGGAACATCTGGAATTCGTTCAAGAAGGACCTGGCGTATACGAGGATACCATGGCCGAACAAGGTCCACAATAGCTCGAACTTGATTTTCTTAGAAGTCTTAATCGTCTCTAGCGATCGGAAGTAGCTTTTCAGTGTGTCAGAACCACGGAGAGTGTCGAGAAGGTTCTTTAGATCTCCGCGAGCTTGGCGCTTTTGGGGTTCATCGCCGTCCTGCTGCTCACAGGCGTTCTCAAGTCGATCCCTCCCCCAGACAAAATCACAAAATGGACTTTGGACCGACAAAACGGTGATACCGTCCACAAATAACTCCCGCCAACGATCGTCAGCACTGCTGAGAAGAGCCCGAAGCTCTGCGGAGTGAAGCTCAACTTCCTCATATTCCACTTTTCGCACGTTGTCCATGTCCATATGTCTTCGAAAGGTGACGGCGACATTTTGGTCTTCGCTTGGATCAGCTATCTTGTTCTTTTCAGAACTGCCTTCCACGTCCTCCCATTGATTCTTTTTATCATTTCACTGCTTGAAGTCAGCAAGATTGAGTAACAGACCTGAAAATACCATACTCGATTGGTCACAGAACGAATGCGACTCTGCTTTTGCGCATCCTCTCCGCCTTCAGTGTCGCACTTTCCTGGATTAGATGACTGATCTATGTTGACTGTGGGATCTGACTTCTCGCTCGCATCTGCCGCCGCGGTAGCCACACTTCGGTCTGAACTGCGACTCGTCGATCGGGTCTCGGCAGGGGATGTACTGCGCTTCCTGCTGACGTCTTTCGGTTTTGGGCCCGAGGCTGCTGCGGCTGCTACAATGGCCTCAAGCTGAGCAATGCGTTGCTCGAGGATGTGGATATAGCGTTGCTCAAGCTCACTTCTGGCGGTCTGCCCCTGAGGAATATAAGTACGAGCTCACATAGCATCTTTGAAAGGGACCTTACGGATGCTTCGACAGCATTTCCCTCATTTTTATCACTCATCTTGACATCGAAAGGCTAAAACTTCGATACAATGCTGAGTGGATATTGGAGAGAAGGACCCGAATGGAGGCACTTCGGAGCACAAAATGAAACAAATGGATCAATCGCGCGCGTTTTGGGACTGCCAGTGCGCAATACATAGGCTTGGAATGCAGCCGCGGGTAAGATGCTGCCCTTTTAAAAGAGTGAGGCCGCGTCAGGCGTTAGCTATCGCCAGAAACAGCACACGTGCATGAACGCCTCGGCTGTTGATATCCGATCAGGTTGGTCCCAGTCTGGTGCTCCTGCCGATAGAAGTATGCGTAAGAACGCCTGAGTGGCTGCGGATAGATTGCATGGGCATGTATGAACCACAGATGTGTTCAGCTGCACCGCTTGTTCCGCCCACTTGGCGTTGGTAGTGAGGTGGTCAAAGCCAGGAAAGTGCTGCGTCCAAAGCGAATGGCTGACATTACTTTTGCACGTGCAAGGTCTGGACATGCTTGGTAATAGCATAGCAGATACCTGTGGTGCGGGTGTAGGCGAAGTACATCCTTGCTCATCCAGTGCTTCGTGCATCTACCAAAGCTGCACCGAGCTAGCAAACGTGCTCGTCACGCGTGGAGGACCGGTGAATCCAACCCACGGAACTCCAATTCACACGAGTCTGAGCTGCCGATATTGACAGAATCGTAGCGCTGAAGTCGGCAGCGAGTACACACTCCAAGTACGCCCAACAATCATGACGCCGTTTGTCGAGAGTAACGGCACATTGTTGCGGCCGAAAGCTGATCTGACGACTTGGTTCGATGATCTCGACAAAACTTCGAAGTATTCACCCTCTGTTCATGGTGCTATCTTGCAATCTTTGCTAAATGCTTCTCAGCCTTTTAGAACCGCTCCGTGCCCTCAATAAGGATCGGAAAAGATGGCTGAACGAACTTTCTATTCCGGAAAGTAAGGAATACAGCTCAGTGCTCGCACTTCAGGGAAAGCCAGCAGATCTTTATAAAGTGTCGAAGGTCGAGATCAAAACCCGAATAGAGGAACTCCTGGAAGACGAGAAAGAGGATCCATTGCAGGTGGATGCGAAGCAGACTCTGGACCAGGCCGTTCGAAACCAGAAAGACTGGAGCTCCAGACGCAAGAGTGGCTGGTTGCGGAAGACCACAACAGGGACACAAAGTATCCTGACAGCCATTGGAGAGTTTCTGGAGAGCTTCTCTGGCATTGCTGAGATCGTGAAGGCGGCTGATCAACAATACGGTGGACTTGCATACGGTACGATCTCAATTCTTGTCAGTGTCGCCCGTCACAAGTCGCAGCGGGAAGACGCCATCCAGGGAGTCTTTGAGGAGCTTGCTCACGCTTTCCCACGCCTCGACACATTGCAGAAGCTGAAAGCCAACGCTAGACTGAGTGCTCTCGTCGTCAGCGTCTTTGAATTGACCATCATCTTCTGCCGTGAAACGACAGAGTATTTTGCTTCGCGCTTGCAGAGATTTAAAGCTGCCGTGTCCCCCAAGGAGCTGAAGATGCCAACCATCTCCCAGCTTCGAACGAAAGTTCTAGAGATAAGCCGTGAAATCGAAGTGTTGATGCTCGACAAGATCGTTGGTATGGAGAGGCAATTGAGCCGAATTGAGCTCGTCAGTTTTGACACCAACTTGCGCATCAGGGAGAACGAGTCGCGTGAAGGTGAAGAATTTCTGAAAGAGCTGATGATGCTGACTGGATTCAAACTTCAGGCGAATGGAATTCCACCGCATACCGATGTGCGCAAATATAAAGAGGTACTGAAGATAGCGTTCACAGAACAGCGACGGAAGCATAGAAGCCCAAGTCTGTTGACACCACAGTTGCTGGAAACGGAGCGGTCTTTCTTGGAATGGCGACGGCGTGAAACATCGTCAATACTGCTCTTCGGAGGTACCAACTGGCTGGATGACGACTCCCAGATAAGTCTGAATTGGCTTTCCCCGGCAGCTTGTTTCGTGGGTGAAGAACGATTGGCACCACAGAAATCCGACGACGGATCTTCGAAACCTCTGCGATACGTCGCTCGCTTCTTCTGCCATCCAAGCTACTCGATAACGACCCGCTTGAGGCCAACGCTCCAGCATGTGGTTGGCTCGCTGGTCTATCAGTTAGCTGAGCAGCATCCTGGTCACTTGCGTGTGCTGCGCCAGGAGATCCAGAAAAGCTTGTCATCGGATACATGGCGAGGCCCACTGGATGAGCCTGTCTTCGAGCTAGTAGCTGACATGCTCAAGATGGTGCTCAACGCCTTCGAGACCGGTGCGGAGATCCTGCTGGTCATCGATCGTCTAGACCAGTGCCGATGGACTCCAGAGGAGAAGGGTGACGAGCTTGTTGATTCAATGCGAGCGCTTCTGGACGTCATCAGAGATCCATCTCTATCCCACATCCACATCAAGATACTGATCGTAGCCGAAACAGCTCCTGCAGAACTTGTCTCAAAATCATTGAAGAGGGAAAGAGGCCGAGCGATTGACTGGAAAGTAGCATGGCACCAAGAGGAGGAAGAAGACTGATGACAACCAACATTGTGCATACATGATAGAAGCCGCTGTATCGCGATCCAAGCTGGGCATAATCAAGGCGCCACGCTTCTACATGTGCTTCTTGCGTAGCACCTCGTCGTACTCAAGTACTGCTTTGCCAAGGACCAGCGCACTCTCTGCACAATCCTCTTTGCTCGACCATTCTTTCGCAGCATGCGAGATTCCGTCCTTGGCTCTCGCGAAGACCATCGCTGTAGGGCACATAAGCGTAGTCATGGTGCTATCGTGCGCGGTCAAGGTGTCGGCTCCCATTCCCTTGTCACCGCAGGCGCGTTTCACGCAATCGACAGCCTCTGACCAAAATTTACCAGGCTCCAGATGCATGATACGAGAAGTGTCAAGCGTAACTTTTGCCGCACTCGCTCGGGCGTTTGCTCTGCTCTCCATGTCTGCAGACATGGCTGCGAGCTTCGTAGAGTCAGGATGCATGAGGCAGAACACGATCTTGGTCCAGCTTTGAATGTTGCAGCAGCCAACAGGTCCTGATTGGATGTTCGTTACAGTGGTGAAGCCGTCGTGCGTCTCAGGCAGAGCCTCTATGTCAGCTATCACTTTCGCGGCCGTGACCAGGCTGTCTTTTCTCCTTTCCATGGGATAAGTGTTTGCATGACCGTCCTCGCCATGAAAAGTCAGTTCGAAGACAGAAATGCCTTGCCAGCCTTCCACCCAGCCGACTGGCTTGCCTGCTGCTTCCAGCGTGGTTTGTTGCTCAACGTGGATTTCGAAGTGCGCAGAGATCGGAAAGTCTTGGAAAGTGTTTGGTCCTTCGCCAGTATATCCGATGGACTGCAGCGCAGCGCCTAGGGTGTCGCCACAGCCATCATTGGCCTTGCTTTCATGCGCAGCGTCAACAGTACTTTGACCTGCGTAAACACAGGATGATCCGAGAGGTGGAAAGAAGCGCGCACCCTCCTCATTCGTCCAATTGATGAGGGCGATCGGAGCGAAGGTCTCGATCTTCTGTTCTTTGATGGAGCGTACAACTTCAAGCGCGCCTAGAACTCCTAGAGGGCCATCGAAGCGGCCACCTGTGGCAACAGAGTCGAGATGAGAGCCCATGGCAATGGGCGGCAGGCTGCCTTTACCTGGAAAGGTAGCAAATTGTGATCCAGTGGCGTTGACAGCATACGTTTCAGCACCAAGAGCTGCAACTTGATCTTTGAACCAGTCCCGCGCCATCTTGTCGTAGACTGTACCGCTCAGCCTGGATAGTCCGCCTGCCTCGGTCGTCGCGTTTGGAGCAGACCATTGTGCTGTGTAGTGAATGTCATTCCTGTTTCCGGCTTAGTAAGGACATGTATGACCGGAATTGCGTGCCGCTACCATAGTCTTTCGCTATTAATCTTGAAGCCCTGGGCTTGCGAGGAAACGAGGCTGCTGTATGCACGATGTGCATTCCTTCCGGCCCGTGACGAGAACAAGCTCTGAACGCGAAGAGTGAACATTTTAATACACGTTGATAGAGTTGGTGAGTCTCGTCTTGTGTAGGTCCGATGTCAATTGCTATTTCTTGCAACAACATCCAGCAGTCGTCGGCCATGGACGCGACTGCCTATCAGCGTCAGCCTGAAGTGTGCATATCCGGACCTATCCACTTCGGGCAACATTTGGTATCTTCGGCCAGTGTGTTTAACCACATCCTTTCCACTGGCGGTGCTTCGATCTCCGAAGTGCTGTCGCTAATTTTGAGCATCAAGGCCGCCTGCAAGGCGGTGCTCCAAGGCAAGACCAAAGTGGGAGATCCAGTCCTGGTGGCCACATCATAGAGTCAAGGTGACACGAAGTTTGCGCGGCCAGCGGTCCCGTCGCAGGGCTGGTGGTTTTCTGAGGGCCTTGTCATCTCCACAATCCGGACAGACGTAGCCTCATTGAGCCACTGTCGACGAGATCGAGAGGCTCAAGAAGAACATGGCTTGGCCTGGCTGCGTGATGTTTGAAAGCTCTCTGTTGAGAGAGGTCGACCTTGCCGATCCCCGCCAAGTCGCACCCTCGTTGTCAGTCGATCTTTCCAGAGAGAATGACTCCACCAGTAATACGTGGAGCGAGAAGACGCGAGAGACATCGATCTAGGAGATGCTCTCTTGTATCTGCATTACGTTCACTGAGCGTCCACGGTCGGTGAAGAGCTAAGTGCACGTGATTGGTCTGTGCTCTCCTCATCTTACCTCCTTTTCTCCAAGCTTGTCGTCGTCTCAACCGCGAACAACAACAAAGAATACCAGCCATTGCCGGCATATGGAATGGCTCGTAGAGCATGGCCGCCAAGCAGTAAGATAGGTGAATTGGCGAGGTGACATTCCAAGCTGCAGTCCACGCATTGGAACAGCCAGCTACCTGATCAGGACACGGAAGTCTCAACCTCATAGAACAAGGCCACCCAGTCTTGCAAGTGTGATGGCATATATCATTCCCACATGACTGGCTGTCGGAGCAGACTTAGCTATTACACTTGCTCACGCCATGTCTCCAGCCAGAGCACACTGTCTTTGGAGAGTACAATTGCAGTACCCCAGCTGATTGTTCACAGGACCGACTCGATTCAAATGGAGCAGACACGCCGAAACGCAAGCATGTTGCCCAGAGATTTCAATGCCAATTAACGCATCGGCGCGCTCGGGAACAAGCTGAGACAGGATTGAAGAGATGGAAGAGGCAATTTCAAATATGAAAGGATACTGCACGGCAATCGCTACAAGCTGTTGCTCACAAAGGATATGTCCGCGCTCTGCTCTGCGATCACATCGTCAAAATTTGACACGTGTGGATGTCCTTGCGGAAAAGCGCAGGATGGTGCTTACCATAACTTCAACGTTGTAATGAAGCAGATTCCTCGCGCTGAGTATCTTCTCCAGTCAAGGTCTCTACATCTTCACGGATGCGTTGACCTCAGCTTTGTGAAAGTGGATCTCGAGAGCTGATTCTACTATGCATAAAACAAAACATCTTAACAATTACTCGTCCGGTTGCGTTCTTCGCCGAAACTAGGACTCTAAATGACCTGGGTCTGATTGCACGAAGGATGCACTTTGAAGCCGTATACGCCTTTGGACTGGAAATTCTTCTCCACTTCGCCTACTGGGCAGGTCTTGAATGGACGCAATTTCATGTCTGTGTCACCTTCGTCGGATGCAGCCTTGTAGAGTCAATATCACGGCGGACTTAGCCACGGACACGGATTTTACATGACGTAATCAAAATACATGGATTCATATACTTCCAGTGTCCCTCCCTCGATCCATTCCATCGACTAAATACTCCATCATGGCACGAATCATCATAACTGGATCAGCGGAGGGACTGGGCTCTTTGGCTGCCAAGGAACTCACTACCCGGGGTCACCAAGTCTATCTGCATGCGCGATCTGCATCCCGCGCAGAGGATGCTATGAAGAATTGTCCCAAGGCACAGAAGTGCTTCGTCGCGGACCTCTCATCAATATCCGAGGTCAAGAAGCTCGCCGACGAAATCAAAGGCTTGGGATCTGTGGACTGCATCGTGCACAGTGCTGGAGTCATGCATGGAGTTAATGGCAAGAAAGCAACAGAAGGCGACTATGGCTTGCTGTTTGCCACAAACACACTGGCACCCTATGCTCTCACGTCATTGGTCGCAGGAGCATCGAAGCGACATGTTTTCCTTGGGTCTCAATTGTTCAACGGTGGCGATGGCTCTCTTCGGAATTTGAAAGAATGCGGTTATGGAGACTCCAAATTGCACAACATTCTGCTAGCATTCGGCTTCGCAAGGCATCTGAAATCTGAAGGAGTCGAGGAGAGTAACGTTTTGGATCCTGGGTGGGTGCCTACCAAGATGGGAGGCGCCAGTGCAACCGACGATATCAATGCTTCTGTGGAGACTTACGTTGCGCTGGCGGAAGGCGTTGGCAGTACGGGTGAATACTATGGTCCAGGGGCTCAAAAAGGTCGAAGACATCAGAAAGTCGCCAGTGACATCGACACGCAGGAAAAGCTCTTGAAAGAGCTGGAGCAGATTAGTGGGATCAGCTATCCGCGTGAGAAGTTGTAAAGTGACGCACGCTCCAGGCCTCAAGTACGACCGACTGGGGGCCATCTCTGCAGCCTTGCCGAGAGTCATCCATACGGCGAGCTCAGTGCTATTCGAAGATATGCGGCGGTCGATGCTCCACTCTGTACATGTGAGTTCTGGTGCTGCGACGAGGTCTCGTGGATACTACGTTTGCCAGCTGTATACAAATAATGGCTAGGTAGATACAAGACCAAGGTTTCCCACGCGAAGTAATTTCCTGGCAGATGTTCCCAGTGCGATTGAAAGCGGCAGGCTTCGCAGTGAGTCGGCAACTGCTAGAACGGTACCTTATCAATGACATTCAGTTACGGATTCAACGGATCTCTCGGCAGCGCTTGATCACAGCGCTCGAGCGTTTACTAAGCACATGTATCAAGCCTCTCGAGCAAACACTTGAGCGAATACTGCGGCGTGGAAGAACCTGGCTTGTGTGACGCCTGTCTCCCGTGGTGTCGTTGTCGACGCTAGTGACGCTCGAGTCCCTTGCGGTCTTTGTGCGCACCAATAATCTTGATCGGCAGACACCTCGACCGCTCCCGACGTGCATCATACATATCGAACAGCAAACAATCGCAACACACGCACAAGTCGCTCAGTGATGGCGGCAAAGAAGGAAAAAGAAGATCGTTAGTACAATTGCACGCCCTCTCACAAGGGATAAGACAACAATATCCTGCTGTTCTTCGACGACACGGCAAGAACAACTAAGCATCCAAGGCCATTGACCACAAGACTCCACGAAATGGACTCGCACTCCAGCTATCATGAGCCTTTGGCTCTCATAATCATCTCCTCCATCTCCATCGGAATTGCTGCGGTTGCAGCGTTGTGGATTGCCATCGATATTATCCTCAGACGAGGCTGGAGGAGCATGATGGCTGTCATGTCAGAAATTATATCGACACTCGTCGTGATGACCAGAGATGCTGACTGTACACCTACAGGATCCCTGTTTACGTCGTGAACGCTCTTTACCTCTGGCCACTCACACTATGGACATATCTCAATTACGGCAGGCCTCCGAAACCACAGAAGAACAATGGGATGCCCTCTAAGACTACTGACGACAAGTCGGACGAAGAAGCGCAAACTCCCACGCGGCCTAGCTGTCATTCGAAGCCCAAGAAAGAAGAGCCTCCTGCACATAGTTGCCATTCTGCTGCCAAGCCTGAATCCAAGGACACTTCTGCCGACAGCCATGCTGGCCACGAAGGTCACGCCGGCCATGGCGATCATGCTGGGCATATGTCCGAGAAAGGGGACGCTTCAGAAGGCGGACATTGTCACAATCATGGCCAAGAAAGACCCATGTTTGCAACCATCACCGTTGCCGTCTGCCACTGTGGAGCTGGATGCGTCTTGGGCGACATTGTCGGCGAGTGGCTCGTGTACGGTGCTGGTATTACCATCAACGGCGAAATGCTCTGGGCTGAATATCTGATTGGCGAGTACTCGACGCGTTCAGTACACACATACAAAGCTAATCCAAGACAGACTTTGCCTTCGCGATTGCATTCGGCATCGTCTTCCAATACTACTCAATTGCGCCGATGTCTGGTGATTACAGCATTAAGTCGTTATGGCGTGCCGCCAAGGCAGATTTCTTCTCACTGGTGTTTTTCGAGGTCGGATTGTTTTCATGGATGGCCATCTTCCAGATCGCAATCTTCAATTACAGGTTGCCGATGAATACCGTCACGTATTGGTGGATGATGCAGGTATGTTCACATATTTCCCGGTAATTATCAATTCCCCTTGCTAATTATCAAGCAAGATTGGTATGTTCTGTGGTCACTGGACTGGCATCCCCATAAATTGGTGGCTGATTAAGACCGGAGTCAAAGAGCCATGCGCATGAGAGGCTTTCTGTATCGAACGGGTTTGATCGCGAAAGATTGACACTGGATGGGTCTCCGCTGCCCAGCGTTCTGGCAGAAAGGGCAGGCAATATGATAATCACGGCTGGCTTATTCCGATACAAGAAGACTTATCAGGTCCATGAATCGCATTGATGAATATAAATTTTTCAAACTTCAAATTATCCGGAGCCGAATAACTCCTCACCACCTCTACTTCATCCAAGGATTTTATCGAACCTCTTGCAACCTCTCACGAGCATCGCTTACCAGTCTCGAAGGCGCGCTTCTCAACAAGCGGTGAAGAAGTCGGTGCCCATGCAGGCTCGTCCTGATTCTGCTCCTCCGCATCAAAATCCTCTTCTGGATACAGCTGACGCACACGAGCAATGTCTCCAAAGGACGGTAGTATACCCAAAGTACCGCCCATCACAAGGTCTGGTGTCGATGCTCTATTCCTGTTCTTCCGCAGGAGGACGGGCAGACCGTCTCTACCGCCATCGTATGATCCATAGATCATGAGACTCTCGTCATCAAATTGTTTTGACCACTGCGCTGAGCCCAGCACACCAGTCGCGGCTGGTAAGTATGCCCATGCTGAAAAGCCGTACTTCAGGGCTATATAACGGTCTTTGCAACTTTTGATCGGTCAGCTATGCTCGAACAAAAAATTCGATACCATTCTCACGCGTCTTCGATGGTGTGCCCTTCGTCACATTCTTCGATTCTCTTCTTGACCTACGTATCTGTCAGTCGTTGAAGCTTTTCGATTTAAATGACAAGGCGGCTCACATCCTCATAATCAAGAAGATTCTCACATCGAAACTCGATCCATTGTGCTGCGTCTGGGCGGGAATGTTCGTGGTCGAGGCCGATCGCATGCCCTAGAAGATCAGCATAAGCGTACGAAGACCATCGAAAGTTCTTTGATATTCTCACCGATCTCATGAGCCATGAGCGTCTACTTCGTGGTTAACAAAGGTTACTGAATTTTCAGCCGTCAGTGCAACTCACCACGTCGACCTGGGATACTTTCCCGCCTTCACTCTCGGTCCTTCTGAATTTGAGAATATGTCGGCCAGCCTGAGCGTTTCGATATTCGTAGCCCATGGTGGTAACACCTGCCGAGCCTTCATACTCATCTTTACCTGTGATGTCGCTGACATACAGAGCATCAGCATTAACTCCAGATTGACCACATATGCATAAAGCATGTGGACTGCCTTCAGTGCCTGTGTCGGAGCGGATGCTGAGAGCGGACTGCGAAAATATTACTTCCCAGATTTCAATCGCCTTTTCGAATACTTCGTGAAGGCTATCGTAGTCATCTTGGCTAGTCCAGCAGTATCGGATAGGCTGAGACCGGGGAAGTCCAGCAGCAGTCTGAACTACCGGCCACGCGTTGTTCTATCAGAACTGAATGTGAGCTTGCGGTCGCTTCGAGCCTGCGACATTTGCTCACTGTGTAAGGTTCGTCGCCTGTAGGGTTCCCTACGCCATACCAGCGCCTTCGAATTGAATACGTCCACGGCGGCGGACAGGCGATTGTAATGGTGGTTAAGACCGCGAGAGTTGTCGACAGGATAAGCATTTTGTCTTGGTGGAAGACGCTGAACGGCTTTGATGATTGAATTTGCATGATGGTGCTCGCTCGAGGAGCATCACATTCGCTTCACTTCAGCGGGCTTTGCATCAGTCTGCTAGATCTGCATGTGATATCTTGAAAATCTGCTTCATGTGGTTTCTTTTATCTAAAATTGACCTTTGCAAGTCGGAGCATCTATCTGTTTCGACGCGATACAAACAGAACCAGCCCACGGTTGCCATGTATTAATTTAGTCGTGTGACGATGACTGATCTGTGAAGTGCAATCTCGTCAGCTACTGCTGTCGTCGCAGGGTAGGCTTAGAAGAGTTCTGCCCTTTACTTACTACGATCCATCATTCATGCTCAGAGGCGCGTACCAGCAGGTAGATTGATACTTGAAGTCGAGCAAACCCTGATTTATACGTTCGGCTGGATCATGCTGATGGTAATACATCCTCAGAATTGTGCGCTGTCCGTAATCTGCGATATAGCCCGTTCAACGTCGAGAAGCCTGCGCTCAGATGGTCTAATTTGACGGTTGAAATCAAAGACAATGACCATCAGAATCCTCTACTAGATGTTTCGCAGCTTGTGAGCATATTGAAGGACGCATGTATATCACTATGACCGGATTCGCGAAAGCGGCGAGCTAGCAACGACTTGACATGTGTCGCCGACAACAGCAGCTGTAACATCAGACAGTCTTATTGCCAGGCCTAGAAACAGGCATTAGTCTTGATACCAGCAGGAGAAGCATACTTAAGTATTCTGTTGTGAGCTCCTGAACTCAAGGGGCCCGGGATATCGTGAGAAGTCGCTCGGGGAGCGACAACGAGGCTAGCAAGGTCGCGTGCTATTGCCGGACACATCGTCTATGGAAGTGACTGATGAATCTAAGTCCGATACAATAGATAGTTGCGATATCCGGCAGGTAACTAAACTTGGCCTTGATGTCTGACACGAGCAAGCTTTCGATGGGTACAAGGTTGTCGCACAATTTGGAGTACTGCCGATGATGACCTCTCAAACTGGGTGGGAAATTTCAACCCTGAAATCTCAACATGCAAACGACATCAACAATAGCCATATGTTGGAGTGCCATTGTTGACGAAAATCACTTACTATTGTCAAAGTGGAAGGTGTCAGGCAGAAGTGAAGTTGCCTGCCTCTTCTTGTGACTCGCGCTCGTGCCAACTGCCAGGCCACCTTGGCACTTCCCTTTTCGAGCCGAAACGTCGACCTCTCCTTTACATCAACAACAACATCATCAATTCTGCATCGCACACTGCACGCGTCTTCGCAAGTATCTCAAGAATTGGTCTAAGTCTGACGCTTAAACTTATCGGACACGCTATTATCCCTGCCGGTCCCGTCAATCGTCACACACGGCGCAAGCCGACTCCGAAATCAACGCAAACCGTTTCATCCAACTTCGCCACTTTGTTAGTACATGAGCATACTGAATGCACAACCTCACCGGCTTTATCGTAGATGCTAACTTATGTAGCGTTCTCTTTACGACGCGTCTAAATCTACAAGCACATCCTCGGAACCATGGATCGTAAACCAAGGCGTAGACTCGACGATACAACAGCGACACTCATCAGATATGGCAGTCCTCCACCTCGCTCGGACGGAGATTCAACCATCTACCTCTTAGGAGTCAGACATCCAGGCCATTTGAAGCCCCGTCACACTCATCCGGACGCGTGTGCAGCTCAAGACCGGGCGCTTGACAAAGAGGCTGTCCTCACAGACAGCTCTAAGAGGGCCCAGGTACCTCGCAGAGATAGTGGAGTCACGAGAGTGAAGTTGCAGGATGACGATTCCTCTCTCACCGACTTCGAGTCAAGTCCAGAGGATGCAGGTGGCGAAGTCAAGCCAAGGTGAGTAAGCTCGGGCGGCTGTGCCACGGCGTACGCTGTGCAGACATGATTCCACACCACCGATCAAATCGATCAATACGGTCGCTAACTCATGGCAGCATAACAAAGCTCACTATTCGATCACCTGTGGCCAAAAAATTGGACAAGTTCGAGCCATCGGATGGGCCGAATCTTCTGACACCGACCAGTACTCATATGCCCTTCTCGCAACTGCCAGCCAATTCTCGAGATGAAGCCAGTAGAAGACTCCCTGATACCTCTGAGAGTGCTTCTACTTCACGCGGACGGTCGCCATCTAAACGGTCTCTGGACGAGTTCGAAGCATCAGATGATCTCCCACCTCCACCACCCAAAGCTAATAAGAGCATACCCAGAACAGGATCGGCAAGAAGGAAGTCACCACTCAAAGCTATGAAGCGAAAGCCAGGTCCCCCTGTAGTGGCTCCGGCAGTCCCTAGCAGAGAACCAGCGTCACCGCCCAAGCAAACCCGGAACAATGTGAAGGGCATTATCAACAAGGAAGACCTAACCATTGCCGGCACGTCCAAACTGGATCCAACGGCGCCTATTGAGTATGTCAAAGAATACAAGTTCAAGGGAAAGTGGTACGAAGTCATCGGTGAAGAGAAACCAGATTGGGCCGAAGACGAGCGAATTGTGCCGCGAACAGCTCAAGTATCCACTTCAAGGCGATCAACTGGTGCCTGGCGAAGGTCAATCGACAGATGAGAGAAGGTACAAATCCCTTCGTGCTATATCTTCGCCGCGAAGCACGCTCGTTCGGAAAAGTGAAAAAGAAAATCACCATGGCAGCCTTTGGCTGCTCTGCAACCATCTGGCTATCAGCGGCGATGCTCTATTCTCGGTAGGCTACTCGGTAGCCGTATCCCAGACCGCGCAGATGAAATGATCGATGCGCTATAGCGAGGGATGAAGCCACCGGACTCTTGATGCTCCAGGCTGACACTCAAGGAGCGAAACACGCCACGTCGAGCTCGATCTTTCGATGACGTAGCTCATGAGATGCTCAAGGGTGCAACACATACCGAGTCAGCCCATCAGCCAGCACAGAGTACGGATGAAAGATTGTACCATTGGACAGAGACACATCAGAAAGATGTAGGATACTACAATTTGTAGCAATGATCCAGGCAAGCATTTTAGTGTGGTCATTCTGAACTCCTGCCGTGCCCAACCACGTGTATAGCAAATCATGATATACGTGCCTGGCTACGCCCTCACTCCCACCTGCAAGCGCATTTCAAAGCGACGAATCTGGCTGCCTTAAAATGACTTGTCTTTCTGATGTTGATGTCAAGGACACTGTCAGAGGACCTGACGAATGTGCAAGGGAGCTAGACCGTTCCCAAAATGGTTAGCGCATCTTGTTCCGAGGTCGGCCAAGACCATGCGAATCGCGCAACGCGTCAATGCCATGGGAACCATTCGCTTCAGAGCAACTACTGACAATGTCCGAGCGAAGAAGGCATTGTGAGCGATTACTTAGGAGAGGACATCTCGCCTGCTTCACGTACATAAATAACCAACGTGACTGCCTGAGATGAGCCTCGTCCTTACCCGACAGATTCGCACACCAAGGACCAACAGAAGCACATAGCCTCATCCTCAAGCATGGCTACTTTTGCGTAGGTACAGATCAGGCTGTAGGAACGGACAGGAGTGCTGAACATTCTGTAGCAAGTCTTCATTTGGTCACGCCTCGTACGCTGCCTTCCGACCGTCTTATCCGACAAGCCTATACAATGCAGTCCTAGCTTATCACAAGGGCCCGAAACGCCTATGCTTAGATCTAGGATGTGGTACTGGTATTGCTACTCGTGAGATGAGCAAGCGCTTTGAAAGAGTCATTGGCACAGATCCATCTGCTGGCATGGTCAAGCAAGCCCAAGAAAGCGCGGCGAAAGAGCAATTATCCAACATCCAGTTTCGACAAGCTTCGGCTGAGAGCTCTGCTTTTATTGGTAATGCAGAGGTGGACTGTGCCGTTGCTGCGCAAGCAGCCCACTGGTTCGACTACAGTCGACTCTGGCCTGAAATGTCCCGTCTGGTAAGACCCGGGGGCACGGTTGCTTTCTGGGGTTATAAAGATCACGTCTTTGTCGACTTTCCCAAAGCGAGTGAGATCATGATGTCCTATGCGTACGACAAGCATCCAGATAAGCTTGGTTCCTACTGGCCTCAGCCAGGTCGATCATACGTCCAAGACAAGCTACGCATCATTCAACCTCCTGCTGAGTCCTGGGAAGATGTCCAGCGGATTGAGTATGAACCTGGCACAGAGGGCAAACATACTGGCGAAGGTACCCTCTTTATGGAAAGGACGGTCACCGTGGGTGAATGCAAAGAATACGTTCGAACATGGAGTTCCTATCATGGCTGGAAAGAGTCACATCCTGGTCAAGAAGCTCGTTCGAAAGGCGGAAAAGGCGATATCATGGATCAGATGTTCGACGAATTGGCAGAGACTGATTCTCACTTTCGCGATGATCGAAATATGGTAGATATCGAGTGGGGTTCAGCTCTCGTCATGGCAAGACGAAAGTGAAGCCATTGATGGCCGTCGGGCATCATGGCCATTGCAGTGCTGAGGCCAGGCTCCTCGCGAGAGTCATATGTACGACTGATCAACGGACACTTTCCATCCGCAAAGGTATCAGCTTGAAGCTTGAGACGGTAGCGGAGACTTTGCATTGGTCTGACAGCATATTCTGAACGCAGTCATCTCACTGGTCGTCTACCGCTTCATAGCATTGCGGTCCCGAGACATTCGCTACATTCGGCTTATTGTGTTACGAAGCTTGTAAGAATCTACGTCGCAGTTTGTCGAATATTCAAATACGCGGATGCTATACGAAATTTCCGACGGATACGACGCTTCCGACTTTGCCTCTTCGATGAGGTCGACGAGTTGAACCACGAGCCTAGCCTCTCTACAGACATCACGAATCCAAGAGGCGTAGTTTGAGTGCACCTTGCGACGAATTGACGGTCAAGCGCAGCACTCCAACCCCCCACCGGATGCGAGAAAGGCCCTAATCCAGCACCCGTAGCTCAGAGCTCGCGTTCGTTCACGGAAACGCCACAGTGAGATGGAATTCGTCGATCCACCTCCGTTCGGCACATGTTTTACCCGACCAGGACCGAAGACAGAAATGGGCGACAACAATACTGCAGCCTGACATAGATTCGTATGCTATACTCCGCTCCATGCAGGTACCGCCGCACGAGATCAATTCTCTGGAGAAGCCTTGGCGCAATGCTTGTTCTCGCATATATTGCCTGCGGCTTGTACGGCAAGATGGATATTGACTACTTCCTTGTGCCGTTGTCAACATGGTCCTTTTCTTTGGTACTGTCGTCTTTGCTATCATCGGCCGTCATCTGGTATCGGCACAAAGGACTGATGATCAGGTCAACTCGTACAGACATCTGGGCTCGTTTCAGAATTCATCGGCTCATGCGCGGCCGAGATTCAGATACTGGATCCCCGATGCGTCTGTAAATCTTTCAAGTGTCAGGAATGACATTGCGGAAGCGGGCAGAGTAGGAGCCGGGGGAGTAGAATTGTTGGGCTATTATAACTATGGTGATATCGAAGCTGGCGATGGTATAATCCCTACGAATTGGACACAATATGGTTGGGGTACGCCAAAATGGAGTGAGTGTCTTCACCTAAAATATCGTTTCGGCGCTGACATGATCAGGGGAGCTCCAGGACGTCGCCTTGCAAGCTACCAAAGACAATGGTCTGATCATCGACTTATCGCTTGGCCCTAATCAAGACGCTGGTGTACCAAGCCCTGTCAACGCCGATGGTCTGCAATGGGACCTGCAACCCTTCAACAGCACCGTTGAGATTGGCGGCACGTTCAGTGATGTGTTGCCGGGTTGGGGCACTGGTGAACTCGTGTCTGCTTCCACGGGTCTAGTCGTTCAGACCACTAACAGCAGCTCTGGACTTGCTTACACACTGTCCGCCGATTCGCTTCAAGAAGTCACGAGCAAAGTGTCCAGCAATGGCGAGCTGAAAATTGAATTCCCTTCCAATGTCACCGGAAAGCACTTTGTAGTCTTTGCATACTACCTTGTGCATACACAATACCGAGAGCAGCAGACTCCAGAGCTCGTCACATCTGGTGAAGGCGTACAACAATCGCCAGTCACATCTTTCGTGCAGAATGGATCATGGGTGGTCGATCACTTCTCAGCAGCAGGCGCGAGACTCGTTGCCGACTTCTAGACTGAACACTTGCTCAATGGCGGTGATTCTGCCGAACTGATCCGCCAAGTTGGAGAGTACATCTGGGAGGACAGCCAAGAGTTTCCATCTAATATACTATGGACACCGAAGGTTCCGGAATCATTTCTGGCTCATCATGGTTACTCTGTTCACAAATATCTTCCAGTCCTTATGCACGATAATGGCGGAGGCATTAGTATCACAGCTTCGGTTGCTCCACCAGCCTTCAACACAGACGAGCCTGATCAGGATGCAAAGCATGTACAAGACTTTCGACAAACGGTGGGTATTCTACTTGCTGTGGATTATCAACTCTGCTGATTACATTGCCAGATGACCGAGCTCAACCAGGATTATTTGAAAGGCTTGACACAGTTTGCTCAAAGCCTTGGCGTACAGTCGTCTACTCAAGTTAGCAGCAATCAGACGCTTTCCAAGAGTCTAGAGAAGAGCTAACGTGTTGAAAAGGTCGCATACAACTTCCCTCTCGACATGTTGGCCAATATACCCTACGTCAATGCTCCGGAAACTGAGACACTCGGCTTCAACCATGACATCGACGCATACAGGCAGTTTGCAGGCCCTGCCGGTCTCGCAGGAAAGCGTGTAATCTCTTCCGAGGCTGGTGCGGTCATGCTCAGCGTATTCCAGCAGACTATTCCTGAGCTGCTGTGGGACTTAAAGCGTTCGGTTGTGGGCGGTATCAATGCATTTGTCCTCCACGGCATGCCATTCTCCGGCTACTACCCCAATACTACTTGGCCGTCCTATGTCACCTTCTCATATCTGTTCTCGGAGATGCACAATCGCCATCAACCAGGTTGGGATTACTATAGGGATTTCATCGACTATACCGCTCGTGTCCAGCACGTCATGCAATCTGGTGTGGCCAAAGTTGATCTGATATTCTGGTCGAAGATGACGAGCTATGTCGCTGTTCCCACTGTCTACCAACCTAACGATCTGACACAAGCCGGTTACACGTATGAGTATCTTTCCCCCGACAACTTCTTCCTTCCGGCTGCTTTCGTCGATCAAGGACTTCTTGCACCAGATGCGCAGGCTTTCAAGGCTTTGATCATACGAGGTAACGACACCTTGACGGCAGCTGGAGTCACCAAGTTATGTCAATGGGCACGCCAAGGTCTTCCGGTGGTCTTTTCGGGCGGTACTCCTACTAATGTCTCTGGTACAATCGAGCCTGCGAAGCTTAAGTCTATCCTGTCAGATCTGGCCAGCCTCAAGGAGTTGCAAAATGTACACTCTGTACCTTTTGAAGGGCTGGCCAAATCTTTGGCCAACATAGGCATAAAGCCTCGTACATCTATGGCGACTAACGACGTCGAAGCTCCCATATGGTACACGCGCTGGCGAGAAAGCAAGAATGAGACTATCGTCTTCCTCTATAATGACGCTACTGGCGTCGCAAGAGGTTCACCATCTTCTCAAAAGAGCTTGACTTTCGTAGCCACCGGTCAACCATATCTTTACGATGCCTGGACTGGTGAGCAGACTCCGTTGGCTCACTTCAGCCAGACGAAGAACCAAACGACCATCGAGCTGACTCTGGCCGGGAACCAATCTTCCATCATTGCGTTTCGAAAGACCGAGTCATATCACAGGCCTTCGACTTACCTTCGGAGGAGACGCAACAAGGTCTTTGATGCGATCAAGCTGGCCAATTGGACATTGACGATTGAGTCATGGACTGCACCTTCAGACTTCAGCATCGAAGGCACAGTGAAGACAAATACGACTTACAATATCGACACGCTACTTCCTTGGAATGAGCTGAAAGTTGCAAATCTCACTTATGTTGCTGGACGAGGATTCTACCGCACCTCCTTCACCTGGCCATCAGGCTCATCTAGCGCTGAAGGAGCTTTCATTAGCATGGATGCTGTCTTGCACATTGCCGTACTTTACATCAATGGTATTAGGACGGTGGCACTCGATGTCACTGCTCCGAAAGTCGATGTGACTAAACATCTGAAGGAAGGTCTCAATACAGTTGAGATTGTGGTCAGCACCCCGTTGGGAAACGCTCTGGTTCCCGTCAAGGATCGAGTGCAGACTATGGGTGCTTCACTCTCTGCGGTAGCAGCTGCTACGAGCTACAATCTACTCTCCATCAAGCAATACGGCTTGGTTGGCGAGGTCACACTAACGCCGTATTGAGCGGACAGAGCATATCGGCAGGACGTTGGGGTACAGCCCATCATCAGAGAGTCACATTTAATATTCCTTCGTTAAAATTTGGTCTCGATGCTCTACTTAGCTCAAGAGCGACATCTATTTCACCAATCCTTCACTGCTTGCTTTGATCTGCAAAGCAAGATGCCGGGAGTAAATTCGACATAGAGCAAGACTCCCTCCCATGAACCACAAGTTTGGATGACCAGAAGGACGCCACATCTATTCAATTGTCAGCTCATGTACAGCGCGTTTTGCTCATCCGAGCGAAGGAATACTTACGGCATTTACTTCACCCTCAGAATCCAGGTTCCACACATCCTTGCATCGATCAGCGACTCTATCGCCCAAGGTTTTCCGAACAGTTGTCCTCATGTTATCATATCCGGTGGCAAGTACAACCACATCAGCTTCCAGCTCCCTGCCATCAGCCAGCATGAGAGCCTTTTCTGAGAACCCTTTGATGCCATCCGGACTCTGCTCTACTTTGATCTTGCCATCGATAATCAACTGCGAGCAGCCAACATCGATGTAGTAGCCTCCACCTCTCTCGATGTATTTGCGATAAATCCCAGAGCCGTCATGACCAAAATCCAGCTTGAATCCAGCTTTGGTCAATCCATCTACGTTCGTCTTCTCGACTGCTTTGATCCTATCCGTCAATCCGATATTGAGAGCAAACTGGACCGGAATTGGCAGACTTTGGCCCGCGACATCTGCGTCCTCAGTCGGAGGACCATGCTCATCATACATGCCCTCGTGCAGCATGAACAAGCCTTGCTTAGCGGAGATAACATAAGTGCCTTTCCTCTGCAACATGGTAACCGAGGCACCGTTCTCATAGTAATTCTGAGCAATGTCGTGTCCAGAATTGCCAGTCCCAACCACAACGATTTTCTTCCCGGCAACCTTGTCCTGGAAAGTCGCATCCTTATGCTGACTACCATGATACACGGTTCCCTTAAAAGAGCTCTGACCAGGAAATGTAGGAATATAAGGCTCTCCGGCATGTCCCGTACACATTACGACATGCTTCGGCTTCATCGTCCTCACACTTCTATCAGCTCGAACAACATCAGCCGTCCAAGACTTGCTATCTTCCAAGAACTCCACACTCTTGACGGTCGATTCCAACCAAATATTCAGTTCCATCGCACTCGCATAAAGTTCAAACCAATCCGCAAGTTTATCCTTTGGTGTGAAAAGCGGCCAATTTTCTGGGAACTTCATGTACGCCATATGAGTATACTGGACCGGATCATGCGTCACAAGAGTCCGGTATCGATGTCTCCAGTTATCACCAACCCGTGAGTTCTTATCCAGGATCAGGACAGATAGTCCTAGAGCTTGCAGACGGGCCCCTAAATTGAGTCCAGATTGACCGGCACCGATGATCAGGACTTCTGGCTCATCATCGAGGAATTCTCTCTGACGTTGACGTCTCTCATACCAATTTCCTTCGGCAACGCCACCTTTGAGAGAGTTGGTTCCTCCATGTGGACGTAGATCACCCTTAACTTCTGGAAAGTCTTTGAGTTCCTGGAGAGATGTGTGGATCATATGTGCTTTCCAGAGCCCATTTGGCAAGCTGGCGAGGCGAATCATGCCTTTTCCAGAACCCACTGAGGTATCGAAGGAGAACATGAACTCGATCCATTCAAGTTCAGGGATTGGTTCGTCTTTGTGAGGTGCGAATTTCCCGGTCTCTTGGAGACGAAGGTTGTGTAGTTCGGCATTCTTGAGAAGTGGACCTACGAAGTCCAGGATCTTGGTGCAGCCGCGGATGGTGTGGAAGTCCCAGCTAAGGGCAAGGTGGTCTCGCCACCAGCTGTCTTCATGAAGTAGTGGAGCGAGCTTGCTTGTGTCATTAGCAGCTAGTGCCTGTGCGAAGGATGTAAGCCATTTCTGTGAAATGTCGTACGGGGACTCGATCTCTTTCTGTGAGATGAGAGTGCCATTTTTGCGAAAATGTGGAAGGGTAATGTCGTGTGGACTTTTTGATGAAATTATAGCAGTCATATTGGCAACGCTTTATTTGAACTAAACAGGTTGGAATTGAGTGAGGAGGATGTTCCTACCTCGTTTGTATCTTGAGCAAGGTCTATTATACCTTCATTCTGGACCTACCGTAGCTATCATGTGCTTTAATAGACCCACATGATAGCTGGCCAGCGCGTATTGCGATTGAGAAAGTATGCTGCGGTGTCAGGACAGGGTTGCTCAGCATCCTCGGAATGCCGACTCCGGATAGTCTCACATGCTGCTCGTCGGGCCGTGTCAACTCCGGTGGTATTATCTGCCAAAGTGTAAGATCGAAAGCCGAAGTGCGCGCACACTTTGTCCACAGCTTTCGGATTTGACAAGCTCGCAAAAATGCGATCGTCCGCGTCAAGGCGCAGTTCGGTAGGCGATTGCAACGATGCTTGCGACGGTGTGCTGAACCATTGTTTGAGAGCTATGTGTGACATATTCCAGTTAGGCTCCAATAAATTTTCAGAGTCTCAAGGCTGATTGTCATTGTTGCATTGAAGTTTGCATTGCCCTATCCACTTTTTGTAGAGCAAAATACTGCATTTGCGATAGATCAAACGTGACATGTCCTCGATATCTGCCCTCAAGTCTCAGAGTGCCTTTCCAGGCACAAACGATGTGTTACCAGCGCGGCCACTACTTTGAAATAGCTTCAACAGTGACGTTCTCGATGAAAGCCGCGTCAACGCTGCCCTTCCGGTCCATTCGTTGAGACTCTGTAGCAAAAGCGATACGCTTCAATTCAGCTTCAATAGCTTCTGCTGGTCGTTGATGTTGCTTCGCAATCTTGTCTCCGATAGGAATCGGTATCTTGTGATGGGAGTCCTTGTCAAAATAGTCGTCTAGATCTTCGAGAGTACGGTTGGCCGTTTCGGGATAGAGGAAATATACCACAGGCAGGAACGCAATGTTGAAGACTGCAAACATAACCTGTAAAACGTAAAGAACACGTCAGCAAAGCTCTAAAAACAACGATTGGTGCTATACATCCTTCGCACTTACATAGAATTTGTATCCAAGATTCCGGATGCCCACCGAGGTGAATTGTGTACATACGAAGCCGAATAGCCAGTTCATACTCGTTGCAGCAGCTGCGCCTTTGACTCTCATGGCGAGAGAGTTCACCTCAGCTTGATAGATCCAAGGCACCATGCCCCATGTACATCCGAATGCTGCGTAGTAGAAGAAGAGAAACGTGATTGCAACAGCGCCCCATTGTTGCGGTGCGGATGATAGAAGTCCCACGGCGATCGCGACCATGATGTAAGCAAATCCTTGGAGCGCAAGGCCCCAGAGCATGAGGAAGCGACGACCTGCTCGTTCGATGATCCAGAAAGCCAGTGCAGTGGAGATGCAGTAGGATGTGGCATTGACACCAGTTAAGACTCGGGCCATCAACTCGCTCATACCAAGATTCTGTTCCAGAATGATTGAAAAGTAGTAGTTCAGCGCGTTGATGCCGCCTGTTGGAAGTGGGAATAACCCGTCAGCAATATGTCTTGAAGGATTAGGGACTTTAGGTAAACTCACCCATCTGTTGCATGAACTGCGTTCCCATGCCCAGAAGCATTCGAGCAAGGTGATTTGAACGGTCCCTGCATAAGATGATCTCTTTGAACGAGATCTTAGAACTTCGCTCGATCTCCAGAGCGCCTCTGATAGACTTGTACTCGTTCTGTACAATATCGTCGTCGGCTGATAATCCTTTCCCAAGATATCTTTGCAAAGATTCGATGGCTTCTTCGTGTCGATCGCGGAGCAGCAACCAGCGAGGCGATTCAGGCAGCAGAAAAAGGAAGGATACGAGCACGACCGCCGGGAAGAGCTGGAGAGCAAACGGGATCCTCCATTGTCCATCGTTGTGCAGGTAGGATGTTCCAAGTGTGAGCCAACTCCCGAGCATGTAGAAAACTACGTTGTGAGTTACCACGATAACGGACATCTTTCCGCGACGAGAGCCACGGCTGCTCTCAGCTTGGTACACGCCGCAAGTTGAAGAAGTCATGCCATTGCCAATTCCATTGACGGTTCTGCCAAACATGAGTTGGCCGAAAGTGGTTGACGAGAATTGAAGGATAGCACCAACAGCGCTAATCGCTGCTCCAATTCGAAGCGTGTTCTTGCGGCCAAGCTTGTCTCCGAACAATGCTGCGACGATACATCCCAGCAGGTTTCCGAGCTTACACAATGTCAATGATCAAGCCGCGAAACGATTGATCTTGCACCGTACGAACCGAGAAAATGCTTGTAAAAGTGCCTTCCAGTACAGGCTTCTTGACCTGCGGGAATTTGTTCAAGAAGTGATCACTGACCAAGATGCCAGCAATGATGCCTTGATCATAACCGTACCTGAAGCGTGAGATTAGCAGGTGTCTCAGTCGAAGAATTCGATCATTGCTTCGTACCAGGCTTGCGCCGCCGAATTGGCCGTCGTCAAAGCGATCTCCAAAGCATAGCCCTCCAACATGGTGTCGCTGAATCAGGAAGTATGCGTGTAAACGACAATGGGTCACTGTATCAAGGCACAACGTTTCCTCCGAGAACGGGTCATATTGTAGACCTTATAGCCTCCCAAGGAATCCCGGCTCGACCACGCTCGTCTCTATGCGGAGTGCCCATGGGGAACCCTGGGAACACGCAAGATCGGCAGTCAGTCCCGCAGTAGTGTTTGTGTAGTTCGGTCCATGTGCACCACGCGACAGTGTCGTTTTCCCAAGCTTTACCAGGGTAAGAGTACGCCTGGTACGCCGGCGAGATGGCCCGAGGGAAGGATGCTTCTCCGCATTGCGACTCCTCTCCCCAAAGCTTGCATCCCGCACTCGGAGCAGACACGGCACGCTCAACAACCATCAACTGTCTGGAGGTCGATATGCAAGCGGATGCAGCGTGGTAATGTCATCTAGCAGGTCTGCCGATAGGAAGGTGGCGTGCGTGTAGACCAGATATTATTGCGGGTGAAATGAACACGCTGACGACAGCGTAGCTGCAATGCGTGCCGACAGAGAAAGACTGCCTGCGATCGTGTTCATCCGAGCTGTGGACTTTGCCTGCGTAATGGCTTCACCTGCGAGTATGCACACCGGAGCAAGACTCCTGGTCTTCGGGCTGGTTACGTGTCTCAGCTGGAGCACCGCATAGGTATGGTTTCCTGCAGAAGACTGAGGCAATCCATGCTGATTTACTTGCAGAGCAACTTGAAGGCCGTCTAGTGCAGGTTGAATCTCGGCTAGATCGTCAGGCTCCATACGAAGCAATTGAGAATGGCCATTCGGCGCAAACGAGCAGCTTGACCTCAAATGGCGAGGAGATCACAACGTCGATCAGTACAAACGGCGCTGTTGACAACATATCATCTCCTGACGAGCAGGTGATGCCAGCGATGGTCCTTGATCCACTTGACACTCCACAGCAGGCATTCTCATTGACTCAGCCGGTCATTTCCGAGCTGTGCAAGATCTGGTTCCACACGTATCATCGTTGGTTTCCTATATTGCATCAGCCGACCTTCGTTCGGATCATCGATCAGACAAGCAACACCGCGGTAGTGGATCGACCACTGGTGGTTCAGGCCGTTGTCGTCGCGACGATGGACCATTCGAACCTGTTGTCTATTGACTCTGCCGAGAAGCAGCGATCGAAAGCTGACCTAGCGGCATCGATCTTGACCAAAGCAGTCTCCAAAGCGTCATTAGACTCGATCCAAGCATTACTAATCTTGTCTGCACTTTCATATGGTGAAGGCGAGTTGATGGAGGCCTGGAATTTCCTCGCCATCTGCCGAAGAATTGGCGCACACCTCAGCCTCGACATCATGACTGATCATACTGCTCCGATGGCTACGACTCCAACAGCATTACGGAGGCTGCCAACGCATACAAATCTGGTGGTTGCTGATGAGGAAAAGATCCGCGCCTTTTGGATGACCAGAATGCTGGACAACATCTCAGTCATAGGTGCCAAATACGAAGCAGGGTCGACGACGCTACCAGGCGACCCGCTTCTCCCATGCAGTGATTCATTCTGGGCTTTTCCTGATACGATCCTGAGCGAGACTCAGATCAGGCCGTTTGGCTACTGCTCGGCTTTCAGTCTGTGCATCATCTTGGCAGCCAGTGAGCTGTCGTATGTTCACCAATTCCTGCGCAAGCCTGTCGATATGACCAATTTCGCAGAGCGGGACGCTTGGCAAAGCGAAGCACAGCAGATCGACGAGAGGTTGACTGCTTGGCGTGACGAATTCGTTGCAGCATTCTTTCGATTGGCGAACGCAGAATATGCGCACCACGAACGACCGGAGATGGACTCCTACGTAGTATTGACGAATTGTGTGTTGAACACCGCAGTCATCACCCTGCTCCAAAGACGATCTCCATGTCCTTCAGGACTGAATGAAGTGGTGGAGCCATGGGCATTCGCGAGCAATCGTTGCATATACGCGAGCGAAAACACAGCGTTCAAGGTGCGCCTCAACTGTCCAAATCGTCAATGCAACGCTATGCATTGTATGGGTTTTCTCCAGCTAATCTTGAGAAGATTCGCCAAATGCACGAAGATGAGCTGTTGAACTGTCATTCTCATCTACCGTTCTCGATCTTCGTCGCCGCTCGGTTCTACATCGTGCACTCTAAAGCGCTGGACGCAAACGTTCCAACGAACCTGCATTCGTTGGCTTTCGCGTTGCACACTTGCGGAAAGCGGTGGCCTCTTGCAAGGCTCTTCGAACACATCATACGCGTCGCCGTGGCCGAATACCGAACACCGATAGCAGTCTCGACCATCCCGAAAGAATTCTATGATCTGCGGCTGACGACGTTCGAGATCGCAGAACTGTTGATCGAATGGGCGCGAGGTCCGGGTGCAACAGCAGCGGCGAATTTGGGATCCACGCAATCCAATGCGGCTACCACTTTCATACCCATGGCAGTCGATGCTTTGGCTTGATGTGTTGTTGGCTGATAAGATATGCTTTGGAGCTCTGACATGCTGTAGCTGTGCCTTACCCCAACCGGACAAGACATGGCCCGAAGCATGTGATCGCCAAAACAGGCCACCGAGCTCGCGAACTCCAATCACCAATTCCATCAGTATCGTAAGCCGTGGTAGAGCTACATTAGACAAAACGGCAGAGTAAGTGATTGAAAACAGCCTTGCTCTTGCTGAAGACTTCCACCCAAACGATTCAACATGGCAGTTCAGCCACTTCCGTTGGAAAGAATGGGCAGTGGCCTACCCAATGGCGTGAGACTCGGCATCCCAAATGGAGCGCCAAAGGTCCTACCAAAGCATTCGCCAGGAGATCTTTTCAGGCTAGATCAGCGTTCAATCATCGGTGCGTATTGCAATAGCCATGCTAAAACTGTTCCTTGCTGACTTCTCAGTGACTGGAGGACTCGGCAGTGTCGGCGTGGCCTTAGCCAGGACGCTGGCCTTTTATGGAGCCGATGTAATCTTAGTTGACCTCCCTGACTCACCAGCAGATGGTATTTGGAGTAAGTCTTGTGTGTTCGACTTCGATTTCCTTGTTGACTTGCGAACAGAAACACTTAATGCCTCACTCGAAGGCACAGAGAGCAAGATCTTCTATGTCTCATGTGATGTCACAAGCGAGCATAGCGTATCCGAAGCGTTCAAGGCAGCAGAATCACTGGCTCGCCATCCCATCAGAGGCCTCGTCACTTGTGCTGGATTGTCAGGCCGTTGTCCAGCAGTCGATTATCCTGTCGATGGATTCCGCAAGATTATGAAAATCAATGTGGTTGGAACTTTCCTCTGCGCTCGAGAGATGGCACGCATACTGCATCGCCAACAGCTTCCTGGGAGTATCGTGATGTTTGCCAGTATGTCCGGCACAAACGTCAACAAGGTGAGTGATTGAATGCGTATGCCTGCCTCAGGCTGTTCCTGATAACCATTCAGGGTGTCGACACATGCGCATATAATACCTCCAAGTCAGCTGTACTGCAGCTGGCCCGGAACTTGGCGGCAGAATGGGGCAATGACGGCGAACATCCTCCAATTCGTGTGAACACGATTAGTCCGGGATATATTTTAACACCAATGACAATCCCAACATTCGAGGAGTTCCCTGAGCTCCAGAAACTATGGCCAGAAGGCAACATGCTAGGACGCATGTCAAGTGTGGAGGAGCACCAATCTTCAGTAGTGTTCTTGTTGTCGGACGGGAGCTCGTACATGACTGCAACAGACCTGCGAGCCGATGCTGGACACTGTTCATGGTAGATCCGTAGAAGATACATCCTAGAACTAGAATAGCCGTCGAAGAAGACTTTGATCCTGATGCCTTGACGCTGTCGCTATCTCGAGAATCTCTGCTTGTGGAAGGACAGACACCGGGCAATGCTTGTGTTGATCCCTGCTTAATGAAGCCAAACTACCCGGTCCGGCCACTTTCGGGACCGAGTCGGACTCTGTTCTGCTTCACACCGATCAAGAAGACCTCAGTGCGCTGAAATATATAGGAACTTGGTCATACCGTGGTGGCTGTGTTGGAAGCAGGCTGCAACTCTCAGTGATTCCATAAGAAAGCATTCGTAAGCCATTGTCCAAGCCAGCAGTCCGCCATGTTACTGATTTCTGCGGTCAACAGCCTAGAGCACGAAGCCTCTCTGAAGATCACTCGCGCCAGAGGCTCCATTAAACGGAAGAAGGCGAAGATCCCCAGTATTGTCATTGCCAAAATGGATAGCAACGGCGGAATTGAACATAATACCAAGAATGATTCTGCGCCGGGAGTCCCGATCGTGCTCTGCGGCAAGCAGCCTCAAATGGCAGAAGCTTTCGTAAAGCTCATGGCTCCAGAATACGATGGTGAGTGCGGAATGAACCCATTGGCGCAGCACGGATCGTTGATGACCAGCAGTTGTTCACGTATGCCATAACGCACCAATGGCTTTGTCGGAACTGCCAGCGCTATTCCATGGCGAATTCCCATGCCCAGCGTCTGGAAAAGGTTCCAACTTCAACAACGCCCATCCAAGAGTCCCGAAAGCCATCTTCGTTGGTGGTGGATTTACGCAGTACGAGTTGAACCAGATCCGGGCAAACGAAGACATTTGCTCGGTGCCGATGGTTTTCCCAGCAGCCAGCTCGAGGCCGACCGGGAATCTTCCTCCACCCATGGATAGAATTGTCTCTAGGGTCAAGGCAAGGTTCAGCGAGTTGAGAATCGACGAGCAAAATGCTGAGGAGGTTGAGGCTAAGCTGTATGATCTGTAGTAACAGCAATCGCGTCATCTGTACTCAAGCGGCGGCAGCCGGAGGTGGCTTTCGATTGTATTGCACAGCTTTGTGGCCTCTTTCCTGTCCGGGTCCATTGCCATGGCCATCTTGCCAGCAATTTTGGCAGTATATGTCATTATCACAGCCAAGACAGCGTACTTCACCATCTTCATTGCAGATACAGCACCAGGACTCGATATCCTCGTCTGTATAGCTAGGTAGATTTGAATTTGTCTTTGGTTTCAGTGCTGCCTGGACTGTCGGTTTCGTCACGGAAGGCTTGTTAGTTGGCGTAGATGGCAGATTCAAGCCATTTAGCCCAAGTTTCGAGAACCGTGCTTCCAACTCACTGTCCTCGTACGACGGGGGCTCTGTGCTTGATGACGGCGCCGCGTCTTTGAGCTGCGAGGGTGTAGAAGGCAGGTCAAGAGCAGACTCGCCCCGTTCATTAGACACATCATCATTAGGCATACCATATTTCTGTTCCAAATCCAGATCTGCCAGGACTTTCTTGATGTACTCGTTTGCATCTGCTTCGTCCTTTCCGTCATCGCTCTTCTGCGAATCATCGTGCTGGTCAGCTCGACTGTCCTCGCCTTGGTTTGCGTCTCGCACATCAGGGTTATTCGGATTGTCCGGATCGGCCTCTGAGGTATTTGGAAGCGCTTCCTTGGCCTCTCTCAGTAGGGAATCGATGTGCTTGGGATCTTCGGGATCCAGCCAGGCTAGTTTGCCTCCTTCGTTTGGGCCTAGCTCGGCAAGCAATTCTTCCAAAGTCTGGTCGTCTTCTGGCTGCTGCTGCCAGTGGCGAATGGGATCTCTTTCTGAAGACACCTCATCACGAGTAAGATTAGTGAGAGCCGTCACTGCATCCGGAGCAGATATTGATGCTGGAGATGACCTTCCCAGTGATCCCGAACTCAAAGCTGCTTTGTCGTTAGGTGTGTCGCGCGAACCAATTGTATTGCCATCGCGCAGCTGTTTCAGACGCTCTGCCAACTTGTCCTCACGCGTCTGTGGTTTCGTGGTCTCGACATCGATGGTTGTAGATGCCTGTTCTAGCTTGACCGAGGATGGCTTTAGTGCGTTGAGACGCGCCAATAAATCATCGTCTTGGCCCGGCATTCTGTGTACGAAGATGCGGACTGCTGGCACAATGTAAGGACGCGTTGATCAACATGGATATGCAGGAGGAACTCGGAGAAAGGAAGATGACGTTTGGAAGGCACGCTGTCTTGGCAAATTTGAACGAGGCAACCCAAATTTTGAACAGGCTTTTGCGGCATATCCAGTCATTCCTTGGCATGGTCGTAACCCTCCTTAGGGTAAATTTTGGCGACGGCAATATAAATTTCTACCTTGCAATCGGTCTCAAATTTGTAGCGGACGTTCTCAATGGTATATTCGAAATGTTTGTAGCTTTTGAGGCCGCATGACATCGATTTGAGCTCGCAAGTCATGCATTTTGTATTTGTGTTAAACGTGAATCTAGTGATTTCTGAGAAAACGCTCAACAAAGCGAAGACTTGATACACCCAGTTCTCGTGGTTCAGCATTTCAACTCAAAATGAGGCCTAGAATTCTTCGCCTCCTTTTTCTACCTTCATATCATGCACTCACACCGTCTCGAGAGACTTCGTCCTGCTGACCGACTATGCAGGCTAGGGTTGGAATACTTCAGAAGAAGCATCTCGTGGAGAATAGTTTTTGAGTAACAGGGGACGTTTCTCGAGATCACCAAAGTACGGACTGCTCTGCGATACAAGAATCGGAAAGCTCAGCACCATTGAGACGAAGCGTCACATTCCAAGTTAATCGTGTTACTAGTCTCCAGTACACAGGCATGACACAGTGATCCATCAAGATTGATAAACAACATGATCGCTAAATACATCAAGATAGATTAGATAAGCTGGATACATCACCCTCAAACCAATTTCCGCTTGGCATTCTCACGCATCTCCTCCGGGCTTTCCCAATGCGGTCCTTCAGGCGAGAACAAGCTCCTCTTATCCGTCCAAGCATCTCTCTTCACAGGCACCAAGCCCTTGTAGTAGTTTGTCGCATATGTCCTGCAGAAGCTGCTAGAGCTGCTTGAGCTTGGGACAGCGTATGAAGTCACTGTCACCGGCGGAGCAGTGATTGTGACTTGCCCGCCTCCAGATCCCCCGCCGCCCTGCGTTACGGTAATGGTTCCACCTCCCGAGCCTCCGCCGGTTGATGCGGTGACAGTTGGTCCGGCCTGAGTGACGGTAGCAGTGCCGCCATTGGTGGTCACAGTAGGCCCAGAGATGAGGGCAGTCTGAGTTGCAGTGGCTGTAGAGATCTGGTTTGACACAGATATCGAGACCGAGACCTCAGTGGTGGTCACCTTCAAATCATGTTAGCAAAGTTTCAACGCTTTTCATCGTACTTGGAAGACATACCGTATTCGTGGAGCCTGGAATGTACGAGATGCTGATCACGGTGGACACACCCACAGTATTGATCACAGTAATCCCATTGCTGACGATCGTGCTGTACTGTGTGATATACTCGTAGACCGTAGATGGAACGTATGAAGTTGGTCCTGGGCCTGTACCCGGGCCTAAATTTGGCGATTAGCATCTTATGTATACGAATTGGAATAATGTGAAGTATCTCACCAGTTCCTGGTCCTGTGCCTGGTCCGGTGCCTGGTCCAGTTCCAGCTCCAGTGCCGGGGCCTAAAATTTGACAGTTAGAATATGATATATGCGTGCTCGAACATTGTGGAGCAACTCACCGGTTCCTGGGCCTGTTCCTGGACCCGTTCCAGGGCCTGTCGCTGGGCCTGTACCAGGGCCGGTTCCGGGGCCTAATTCTGGCATTTAGTATCTCATGAATGTGTGCTGGAATACTACGAAGCGACTCACCTGTTCCCACGCCCGTGCCTGGTCCTGTGCCTGGTCCAGTCCCACTGGGAACGATGGAGACACCAGTAGGCACGCTAATTACGATGGTCGAAGCTCCAGAAACGGCAGTCGAAGTGCCGAAGACCGTAGTCCCTCCAGCAGCCGTTGTCACATACGTCGAGAGTATAGTCGATCCTCCAACTGTCGTTACCGGTACCAACGTGGTCGTAACGGTGGCTGGCGGACCAGTACCAGGACTAGAAATATTGTGTTAGCATTTTCATCAATCTTAAGCGCGGCCTAGATGGATGAGATGGCTTACCCGGTGCCTGGACCTGTACCCGGGCCTGTACCTGGACCTGTGCCCGGACCTGTGCCTGGACTAGAAGAATTCAGTTAGCATTTTCATCAAACTTGGGTGGCGTCTGGATGGCTGAGATGGCTTACCCGGTGCCTGGACCTGTACCTGGACCTGTGCCTGGACCTGTGCCTGGACCTGTGCCCGGACCTGTGCCCGGACCTGTACCCGGACCTGTGCCTGGGCCAGTGCCGCTTGGATTTGGAGCCGTCGTAACACCGCTCGGCAAGCTCCCATCACCGGGGTTAGTCGCCCTCTTCACGAGTCTAGCAGAATGCGTATTTGCCATGTTCACGCTCGTTGTGCCCGCTTTCAACAGACAATTATCGGTGTCCTGATCCGCAAGGAATGAAACGCCAGCGCATTGAGTAGAGTTTGCCATGTTGATGATGTTGTACATGTCACAAGAGTTGATGCAATTGGCAAGTTGAGACTGAGTCTGGGTACTCAGCGTAGTGTCCGTGAAAAGTGTGTTGCACAAAATGGTATATTCTTGACCCATGTTGTCGATGAAGCTGGCGCCATTGGAGTATGGGCAGGTCGGCAGAGCTGTGGATATTCCGGTTGTTGTTGATGGAGCACCGCCATTTCCTCCAGAAGTGCGCGTGAAGCCTCCATTCCCGCCAGAACTGACCGGCACACTCGTGGTCGGAATTTGTGTATAAGTAATGGAGCTGCCTTCGTTGTTTGTCGTCGTCACAATCTGTTGACCTGGACGGCTTGTCATGCTGCCTCCACCACCAATGATGATATAGCCTGGATTCGGGCACACACCACCCTCGAGACAAGTGGTGTAGGTGTACGTAGTGTGAATAGTAACATAGCCAGTGCCGGAAACGACGCGTGGGCAAGTGCCTCCAAACCCACTAGATGTCGGAGCGAGGCTTGAACTTACGCTGCCGGACGGTCCAATAGGCCCAGTAGGCAACCCGCAATTGGAACCATCCGCGCAAAGCGTTGGCTGGATTCCGCACGTATAGCAAACGCTTTGCGGAATGCCAGTTTGTGAGATACTTCCAGTCGGCGTGCTTGTTGTGTAGATATAGAATGACCCTGTCGAGCTGCCGGTAGTGATTGAAGTGAATGTACCACCTGGCGGAAGAGTGGTCACCACGGTCGTTGTGGTCGGAGTGAGAGTGACAATAGAGTTAGAACCCGACACCGTGGTCGTTGGCAGCCCAGCCGTCGTTGTCGCGGACACTGTTGTGGTGACTGACGCTATAGTCTGAGTTTGAGTCGTCGTGACCGAAGTGCCGTCGTATGTGGGAGGCAGCTCATCGACTTGCGTAGCACCGACGGCTCCAGGCAGGCTGTACGTGCCAGTGACCTCACTGAACAGAGTACAATTTGTGGGTGGAAGAAAGGTAACCGCGACACATCCTGTGGTGGCCTCGCAAGCTGCCTGACAGGTGGGCAAGTCTGGAGCTGAGTAGCGCTTCTTAAGCTTGAGTGCGGTGCTGTTTGACTTGCTCCTGCCTGGTGTAACCTGATCATCTGGGATGGTGGTACCATAGTAGCCAACGCCACAAGTAAGTGTGTAGTCCTGTCCGCTTGCTGAAGCACATCCATTGAGAGTCTGACCAGAGGAGCCACAAACATCGCTGTATGATGTAGGGCAAGGCGGAGCTGGTGATGCGGACGACGATGCCGAGCTAGAAGTCTGAGTCAAGGATGATGCGGTAGATGACGGTGAGGTTGATCCCTGAGCCAGCGATGATGTGACGGCTGCTGAAGTCGTCGAGCTAGCTGAACTGGTGGCGCTAATTTGAGCTTGCATGTACACCTGGGTACAGCTGGTCGCGTAAGACGGATCGGAGGAGGGTGTCTTCAGGTAGTAGGTGGAGAAGCTGCCAGTGCCTTGACACGCGTAGAACGTCGTATACCCAGCGATTGCGAGCGTACCATTTTGGCATACGGACCATCCTTGGGTGTAGACAGCACCCATCTGAGGTGCATCAGACCATGTGAGAGCCAAATCAGCTGCAATGTAGGCCATCAGTCCTTGATCTTCTCGCAGAATGCTGTTCGACACGGTATAAACGTTGGCCTGCTGTCGCTTGTGTACAGAACGCCTCGTCAAGGGACTGGCTACATCCTTGAACGAGATCTCAAAACCTCCAGCGTAATCGTAGGTGCAACCAGGAGGAGCTGGAGCCATGCTTGGGGTTGGCGTGGTAGTCACTTCTGCGGTTGAGCTGTATGTAACACCGTCTGATGTCCACTCGGAAATGCTGGTCTCGACGATGGTGCTCTCGGCGGTAGAGCTTGGCACAGTCGTGACCTCGAAAGTGGAGCTGAATGTAATACCTTCCGAAGTCCATTCCGAAACGGTCGTCTCGACGATAGCGCTCGTTGCAGCTGAAGTTGGTGAAGGCGTAACGCTTGCCCAGCTTGTGACCTCTACCGTAGATGAATACATCATTCCATCAGAGGTCCAGGTAGACATTCCGGTGGAGACAACCGCGCTGGAGTACACTGGGATTGAGTAGGTAGGTTCGTCGGGAAGCGAGGGAGTCGGCTCTGAGGAGTAGGGCGTCACCTCGACATCAGAAGTCCAGGTGACTCCGTCTGAAGTCCAAGTTGAAGCGCTCGTAGACATTACTGGGCTCTCGGTAGAGCTCATTGGTGCGACAGTGCTTGACCACGTCGATGAGAACGTCACACCTTCCGAAACCCAAGTAGATATACCTGTAGATACGGCCGGTGTGGACGAGATGATTGGCGTTGGAGGCGTCAGAGATGCACTGCTCATGCCCATCGAGATTGCGGCAGAGGACGAGACTGCGGCAGAAGATGAGACCGCGGCAGCGGATGAACTGCTGGGGAGTGGCGTAGATGAGGCTGCGGGTTGCCCGGACCCACACACACGGCTTGTGCTGCTCGGTAGGGGCGTTGGATTTGCGAGGTTGTAGTAGTCGAGCATAATTGCACCAACAACCTGTCCAGGAGTGCCGCCTTGGAAATGGTCGGTGTTTGCCATCTTTAGATAGCAATTGTTGCTCTGGGCAACCCATGTGAAACTGATGCAATTGCCGTACTGACCGCTTGAACAAATGTCGAAACAGCCATTGAACGAGTTCTGCTCATACGGCCCTGTACCAGGAGCGTAAGTGTCGTTGCCACATCCAAGAATCCAGTTGACACCACAATTGTCCTGCACAATCTGGCCGCCTTGGTCTGGGCAAACAAAGTTCGGCGTGCCTGTCGCAGTCGCAATAGCAGCTGAACCAGCCATAGTCGATGATGCCATTGCACTGGTTGTGGGTGATGACACAGGTCCAGTATAGGCGGATGAAGAAATGGTAGAAGTGGTAGCTCCCATTCCCAATGGAAGTGTGTTCGTAGTCTGCAGCCCAGTTGTAATAGATGATAGACTGGTCGAATAGACTGAAGTGGTGGCGACAGCAGAAGCCATCTGATAGACTTGGACCCTATTGATATCCCAGTAGGCCTCAGTCAAGTTTCCAGGGTTGTTTCCGACAAAGTCGACGCATCGATCGATACTGCTTGTTGCATCCGATTGCGGGCAATTTGGATACTGTGAAGAATAGACATTGCCAGCCCCTAGAGAAGGATTAGTACATCATGAATATGTGCAATATTGACGACAAAACCTACAAGCTCCGCAAAAGTCGATATTGATAATGATGCTCATGTTCTGAAAGTGGGAATCGATATCGCAAGCACCCTGCGCATTCACGGCTGGGACACCAAATTGAGAGACATCCGGCGTGCCAGCTTTGATACTGGCTGGAATGCTGCCTCTTGGGAACCACCAGTGTTTGATGAATTCGGAAGTCCACTCTGTCGCATAGACACCTCCTTGATTGCTGTTATACTCGGAGCCATAGTTGTTTGGCAAAGCCGTCTTATTCTGAAGTTCCGTTCCGCAACCAGAGTTGTCGTTCGCCGCCGAGTCACAGTTGGAAGTTGAGAAGGTGCCGACTTGACCACTGCCAGCAATTGAGCAGTTGGTGCTGGTATGCATAGACATGGAGTTGATGGTGCCAGTATTCGTGCCTTCGATGATGTCTACATGGCGTTAGCAGCTGCTTTCGATACTTTCAATCTTCTCCATACCAATTTCCCCTGTGTATGGCCAATTAGGCCCAAGCAGCCAGTATGCCGGCCATGTTCCGCAACCACTCGGCATGTGCGTCGCGTCAAAGATGAATAGACCATGAAAGTAGGCATTATTCGAATAGATGCGGACACTGGGTCTTCCGGCACCGCCCCGTGGGAATAAGTTGGTCGTATCTGGCTTGATGATGGCCGTGTTCCGATCTGAGATGTATGTGAAACCATTCTGATCCGCAACTGTCTCGTTCACGTATTGTACATGGCCATATGTCGGATCGTAAGAGCTGTAATATGAGAACTTGTCGAAGAAATTCGCGGGGCTGTAGTCGTCCACGAGTTGGTAAGATGCTGCTCCCGGAGCACCAGACCCAGCATAGTACTGGCCTCCTGGAGCAGCCTGAGCCGAAACATAGGAGATGGAGGAGGAGAGCAATGCTCCCAGAGCAGTCCTCGAAGCGAGTGGCGAGGACCGCATGTTGACTGCGGATGAAGGGTCCACGAGACGAATCTCGAAAGACTAGCAGTCGGATGACACTCAACGATGAACAAGATGCTGTTGCTAACATTCAATGCATTCGAAGCGCTAAGGAGACTGGGGCAGATACAGAAACGCGTTGTTGACGAACCCGACCTACCTGTGCATTCCTCGCCAGCCCGCCACCGAGGATTCCGTCTGAGCGCTCCATTCCCGACTTCCGCTCGCGAAATGAATGCACAATTGCCACATGGAGGAATCGTCCAGAAGCAGCGTGTGTAATTATGAGATCGTGGAGTAGAAGACGGCCCAGGAGGACTTCGGCGGGACCTGTTTAGGAGTTCTGATGTCAAGGCCAAGTCGCGCATGGCGATGGCGAGGGTCTTCCATCGGGTTTGCATACATATTGTACAGTGTTAGCATGGCTTATGAGTTGGCACCAATGGCAAGATCAGATGAAATGGAGAGTAGTCAATGGTGATGGTGTTCAGAAGGGAGAAACGCGTCTGGATGTTGTGACGTCCGCTTTGGGTTTCTTGGCACTCGCCAGCTCGTGTCGAGGGCAAGAACAATCGCTACAACATCTCCACCCACAAGACATTGAAGGGCATTGAAAGCTATTCACGCATGATCGAAGTCGTATAAATCTGACTACACCATTCACGATGCTGTCCCGCCCTGCGACAAAGCTATCTCTGCTGCCCGACGACGTGGCAGCGTACGAACAACGGAAGGCGCGACGCGACGCGATGAAGCAACAACAGGATCTCGGCGGCAAGATTTACGGCTTCGAAGAGGCTTATGAGGATCAGGCGAAGACTAAGGCGAAGACCAAGGAGCAACGGATTGGTGTTGGCAGCTCGAGAGGCTGAGAAACGCACGCTACTTCTCGGCCACAGTCAAATCGCGAGCAAGCAATTGTCGATACTTATGCCAAGTGTTATTTGTATAGACCGACACTCCTTGCTATGGACGCCAAGCCAAGTGCAATACCGATGAGCTGGTTGGACGAGATGTGGTTGCGATGCCGCCGCATTCCAGCGCGCAGACCGCAATAACACTGCCCAAGGGAGGCACACGCCTGGCTTCCCGCCCCAATGCTGCCATAGTCAGGGATGGGAAATCGCATTTTGCACCTCTCTACCCATTGACAAACCCGATCTTCAAACTTTTTGCCTCAAGCACTCCATGAACTAGCCGGTACTAAGCAGCTTTTCTGCGTTCAGGCGCACCGCTGCCAGACATCTCCAGCCAGACCCATTATGGCCTCCAGAAGCATTGGCCTCAGCTTGGCCATCACCGCCATAATCTTCCTAGTGTCTCTCCTCAGACCAGCCTACGCCGAACTACAGGTACCAGCCCACGCAGGTCCGCTAGAGAAACCGTTGTCACCACTTGAGTTGCGTTTCGAGCTCAACGATGCTGGCAGCCCAGACCTCAGCCCGAAGCTAGAGAAGAGGGCTGCTGCAACTACAGAACAGAACAACGCTACACATCACCTCTACAAGCGACAATTTTCGACAGGTTCCGGTGTTCCGTACTGGTATGAGACCATAAAGCGCCAAGGTCGACCCGCTTACGGCACCAATTCGACCTACAAGCTGTTCAGAAATGTCAAGGACTATGGTGCCGTAGGTGATGGCCAGACAGATGACACTGCTGCCATCCAAGCTGCCATCGCCGATGCCTTCCGCTGTGGCTTTTGGGGTACTCCAGATGCAGTAGACGATTCACGCAACTGCGAGTCTCAAACCACGACTCCTGCTATTGTCTACATCCCAGCTGGTACATATCTGATCTCAACACCTGTCGTCATGTGGTATTACACGCACGTTATCGGAGATGCGAACAACCTACCAGTCCTCAAAGCCACTGCCGATTTTCAGGGCATTGGTGTTCTTGACAGCGACCCCTATATTGTCTACCAGACGCAGTGGTACACGAATCAGAATAATTTCTGGCGCAATGTACGCAACCTCATTATCGACACAACCAATGTCCCCGTGGGCACCGGCGTTCACGGCATGCATTGGCAAGTTTCGCAAGCCACCAGCTTGGAGAACATCGTGTTCATCATGCCAATTGGCGGAACCGATAACCAACATATCGGTATCTTCATGGACAATGGATCTTCTCTATTCATGGAAGATTGCATCTTCATTGGAGGTCAATACGGCTTATTCGCAGGCAACCAGCAATACAACGTGCGCAACATGACTTTCTACAGCTGCGACACTGGAATCTTCCAGAATTGGGGTTGGTCGTGGAGCTATAAGAGTATAACGTTCAATGATTGCCGCATAGGCTTCGACATGTCACAAGGGGCAGACGTCCCATCTGTTGGCGGTATCCAAATTACAGACTCGGACTTCAATAATTGCGACATTGGCATCCTCGCTACATTCTCTAGCAACTCTACACCCGCAGGTTCAGGTACGCTAGGTCTCGACAATGTCAACTTCCTGAATACGGACCCCGCGATCGCTTATCCAAATGGCAGTGTCATTTGGCCTGGCAACCAACGGATTGCAGCCTTTGCTCAGGGTGCTGCATACACTGCGTACGACTCCAATCAGCAAGTCGGCAGCAAAATGTGCTACCAACCGACTGCCAACTCTTCCCGTATTCAGACAACAATCAACCCACCACCGAAAAGTCCAAGTCTATTGGACTCAAACGGCAAATTCCACGAACGTAGCAAGCCGCAATATGAAGGTGTACCAGTATCCCAATTCAAATCGATTATGGATTACGGATGCTCAAATGATGGTGTCACGGACGTGACGACCTGCGTCCAGAACTTCTTCAACTCTCTCGCCGAGGACGAAGTCGGTTTCATTGACCATGGCGCATACGTGATCACAGACACAGTCACCATTCCAAACAATGTCAAGCTTCAAGGCGAAATATGGCCACTTTTCATGGTCACAGGTCCCAACTTCCAAGATCAATTCAATCCCAAAGTCGTCTTCCGGGTCGGTCAGCCAGGCGACGTTGGCACAACCGAAATTGTCGAGATCCTTTTCGAGACCATCGGTCCTGTTCCTGGCGCCATCATGATGGAGTGGAACCTTGCAGGTGCAAGCCCAGGAACAACTGGCATGTGGGATACTCACTGGCGTATTGGTGGCAGCAACGGCACAGAACTTCAACTCACTCAATGCCAGAAGAACCCAACTGTCGCTCACGGCGCACAAGCACAGTGCTGGGGAGCATTCTTGAATGTCCACTTCACAGCCACAGCGAAGAACGTCCTGATATCCCACAGCTGGGTTTGGATCGCCGACCACGAGCTTGATCTTCCGGGCCAATCTCAAATCGATATCTACAACGGCCGTGGCATCCTCATCGAGTCCACAGGACCAATGTGGTTTTACGGCTCTGGCTCAGAGCACAGCATGTTGTACAACTACCAACTCGCCGGCGCAAGCAACATCTATTTCAGCATCATGCAGTCTGAGACCGCCTACATGCAGAACAACCCCGACGCGGTCTCGTCATTCACACCTCAGCCTGGCCCACCGTGGAACGACCCAACATTCTCAGATTGTTTCTTGTCGAATTGTGCAAAGGTAAGATCCCAAAAGCTCAACTATGAAGAAGTAGCTCACCAACTCCATCTCCCAGACCGCCGCCGTTCGCATCTACAATAGCACCTACATTTTCGGCTACGGTCTAGGGCTCTACTCATTCTTCCAAAACTACGACTCAGCCTGCATCGTTACTATGAATTGCGATCAGTACAGAGTCCACATTGAGCAAAGCCAAGGAATTTACTTTTATGGGTTCAGCTCCGTCGCTGCTGATAATATGGTTGTGATGGATGGGATTCCGCTCGTGCCTGCGAGACCAAATTATGCTACTTTCTGTAACACCATTGCCGTGTTTGAGTATCCTTGAGGGGTGAGACCGACGAGGATGGGGGATCTGTTTAGGTAGAGCGATTATGTATGCAGGGAAATTGAAATGTCTTTCGTTTTGAAGTTTGATTTCTCGTATTCAGTGTTTTACCGCTAGGCATACCGTCATCGCTCTCTGCATGAGGCCAAAGATTACTTCAGTCTATAGTGGTCTTGCGATGCAGATCGATCTTATGTGCAATACCCTTGGATGCACTACATGCTTCGTGATCGATCGTCCTCATGAAACGGAATCTGCCCTTTCAATTCTCCCCAACTCTTCTCGCGCTACTTTTCGGCGACTTGACTCGCGATCTCATGGTCACTCCTACTGGCATTTCTTCCCAAAACGACGACATACTCCACAGGTATTGGTCCAATTGATGCCTAGTTCCGCAGCAGCTGCGCGTGTGTACTGACGACACTCAGCTTCAAACCTGTCCCCATTCAGGCCTCGTTTTGCGGCGCTCCGTGTCTTATGTCGACAGGATTCGCAGGCGCCGGGCTTTCGAGGCTCACCTAAGCCTCGTGACACATCTTGAATATTGCCAGCGTGCTGAAAGGCCATCGCCTTGTTCTTGTTCATTCGAATGGCTCTGTCCCACACCTAGCATCGTCAGTGATATTACTAGGATGACGTGCGACACGAGAACTTACATCGTCAGCGACGGCCACGAGGCTGTTCGCCGGAGGTCGTCTATACTGCTGGCTGTTGGTACGCGCATGAGCCACATGGCCAGGATCGGTGTCTCCTTGGGTAGTCTCGCCGTTCTGATGCATCGCCGTGATCTGGTTGTTATCACTCAATGGTGTGATGTCATTAATTCCACTGTCACCTGGATGTCCGAAAAGTTGTTGTCTCATCCAGGTGGTCAGCTTCACATGGCTCTCGCTGTGACCCCCGTCGAAGACGTCGAGAAACACTAGGGGATCAAAGATGCGATCGACCTCAGCGTTGTTGAAATACGCCCCGAGCTCTTGGTTATCCATGAGCTCTTCATTGATCGCACCGACCAGATCATTGCGTCCGACTACACCATCTTTGAAAACGCTCGCCGCGACTCTCTTTATCATCTTGCGGAAAAGGATGGTCCTCTCGTCGGCATCTGTGTCAGCCTCATCATCACCAAAGCCATTCCATTCATCGCCGTCATCAGCAATGTTGGTATCATCACGCTCACTCTCGTCTGTACTGGGGACGTCGACCATGTTCTCGTTGGATTCATCTTTGTCAACGGAGATCGGAGTCCTATCCGTGCCTGATCGACCGAATTGGCGGTCCTGTTGGAAGCGTGTCTGTACTTTGTTTCCGTGCCCTTGTGTCGCGAACGGGTCTTCTCCTGCGCTCTTACCGTTCTCCTGTTGCTTCCCGCCGCCGATGCTACCCTTCTTGCGTTGGAGGCGCTCGAGCTTGCAAGCTTCCTCGGCCAGCAGATTGTAGACAATCTCAAGCGCAGGTGCGGCTGCCGCAGTGTCGTGTGCGAGCCCGTCGAATGTGACGTCGGTTTGAGCTCGCGCGTTGTCGTATTGAATGGTGTATTTGACCTTGAAGTGGGAAGCCATTTCTTCCAAAAGTGGTCCTAGCTGAACATGTCGAGGCGGATCCTCTGTCGAACCACTGTCGTGACGTGTAATCTGAACGCCGCCAGGGGCCATCTGTTGTTTGTGGTGTTCTGGCGACTCATAGGCAAGCACTTTTTCGTTGGGGTTAACAACTTGATGGATTCGTCGTATCGCAAGAAACAAATTCGATTTGACCTGCGGTGCTGGTGTCTCTGGATGGATGACCTCTCGAAGGTACTGTTTGAGAGTCACCATGATTGAGTCATCGCCGATCGCTGCCAAACATTTCACCGTCACGGCCGCGTCTGTGGTCGCAGATACTGCAGCTCTATACAGTGGAGACGTATTGAGCTTTGGGATTTTCGTCATATTCTTCTTCTGATGCAACGCCATGATTGCAGCCTTGCGCTTGTCATATCCCTTTTGTGTGATCTCGCCGTCCTCCAGCTCGCGGTCAAGCTTGTGTAGCTGCTGAAGCAGCTTGGGGTTATTGAGCGCATCCACCGACATCATGGCTGATCGGATGATGATCGTCGTGAAGACGAAGAAGTGGAGGAAGCAACAGCTTCAGCTTCGGTGAGCTCGAAAGATTTATCTTAGAGCACAGGCCAGCTGCAGTTTCAGAAGCTTGCGTTAGTCCAACGGCGTCGCACCAATGGTCTGGGGCGTGGAGGCTGCATGTGGAGCTTGAAGTGAGTGCTATTGCTTTCGCTTTCATCACCGTGCCACTCACTATGCCTGCCTGTTCTACTGTCTCTGTGATTCTGCTGCTACCCCGAGGGTAGTTGCGATTGCATGCTCAACTTGAACTCCATGTCGATTCTGAAGGGCCAAAGTGCGCTTAGTCGCAAGACTGGTGTTGATCGGAACGTGGCGTTATGGAAGCCGAATATGCAGTGCATCATCACTTCATGAGGGTGATTGGAGCACCAAGGATATCTAAAAAAGGAAGGCAGTGACGACACAGCAGGAAGGAACAATGCCGCATACCACTGCTCCGGAATGCTTCGTTTGACTCCATATCTTATGCATCTGAAACTCTGTCAACAGGAATCCGAAAGACCAGTGCACCTTCATACATCACCACAATTTCTCTATTCCACCAGCTCCAGCACTTCCTGATCATATCTTCGTAGCCGCAATCATCTCCTCCTTAGTCGTCTCCCCCTCACTGACCGAGTGGGCCGCATGCTCTTCCACAACATGTTTAGGTATGACAACATCCTCTTCGCCATTGAAATACTCCGTCTCTTCAATGTGGAACAGTGCCAGATACGCGAAGACGATGACGCCTGTGGTATAAAACGTGAAGATCACAGCAGCCTCCTTGATGTACGGGACGGCGATCGAGTCTAAGCCAAAGCAGATGGCTTCACCGGCGGCCAAGCAGCCACGGAAGATGCCCTATCGAGATCAGATACGAACAATTTCAGGGAAGATCAAGGAGAACATACCGCGTAATTGGCGCTCTTCCGTGGCGAATTCGTCAAGGCTCCAAGGAAGTAGAGGATGACATACTGCCAGAGAGCGCCAGTGATCCAGTTCAAGAGGAATAGGAAGAAGATCGCCACGAAACCATCGTCAGTCCAGTCAAGCGGGACTTTTGGTGGATTAGATCGGTCGTAATTTCTCACTCGGACAATTTCCCAGATCCATGCTGCAACTAGAGGGACTCCAATCACACCAAGGCCCAGAAGCGCCCGAGTTCGTCGCTTCCCTACCACATATCAGTGTTGATACTCCCCATCACATGCAGTGTGCCCAGCTTACAGGCCTTGTGATCTAAGATCAGCTGTAGTCCCCAACCAGCCGGAATTTGTACGAGGACCGAGATGAAGGATAAAAGCGATCGAGTTCGTAAATTATTGTGGAAAGCGTTGACAGAGCCGCCGTAGACCAGGAAGCATTCGGCAGGCAGAAAGCCAGGAATCTACTGTGGTTAGGACTTTCTCTGTACACCTTGCTTGTTCTACTCACCATGATGAGAAGTTTCCAATCCTTGAACGTCTCAATTGTAGCTTTGACCTCTTGAATGAAGCCGCGAGCTTTGACGACCCCGACTGTGGTCCCATCTTCACGGATGACCTTGTTGGGTGGTAGCAGCAAGAATGCTATCAGCATGCCGGCGCCTTCGAGAACCATGAATACGATGTAGACAGCTGGTGGGCATCCTCGGTTCGATTCAATCTGGCGAAGTCAGGACCATATCAGCAAATGGCTTTGCAAGTCGTGTGAGGAACATACCGAGTTGCGATTTACTAGGAGCGGTATGATACCACCAACCACGGAGCCCACGGCCTGCAGATTGGCAGAACGAGTAATGTAGCTTCCACGCTCTTGCTCTTCGGAATATGACATGGCGATGTATCCCATGGTGACGAAGATCAACCCGGCAGAGAGCTAGGATCGTGAGTACATTTGTGATACTGACGCGCTTGCCAGAACTTACTCCAATTGCGACTCCGGCAAAGATAGGAAAGGCTTCTTTCCCAATATTGTCAAAGTACCACAAAGATCCAATGTAGAGAATGTAGCCCGCAACTCCAAGACATGCGGTGATTGAAGGGCCGATCGTGTTGAGGACTGATCCGCCGAACCAGCAGGAGAAGACCCATACAGCACACAGCGTGGCATTGACGACTTGGACAGTTGAAGCAGAGTTCGGACGTCCGCCGCCAGCTCCGAGCAAGTTGAGAGCGACATAGAGACCTGCTGTCAGTCCGATCAAGATTCCGATGATGATGCTGGCATAATCAGCATACAGCATGACTAAGTTTCTCGCCGAACTCAGACTCACTTCTGCCAATATGGAGAGTTCTGTCGTAGTTCGGGCAGGCCTGGGATTTTGACGCTTCCAGGTATCCTCACCGAGGAAGATGTTTGTATAGCCATAGCTGCGTCAGTGAGGTAAGTCGTCGCTATAGCATCGCCAGCAGTACACAATAGAGAGGAGGGGCAGTCTCAAGGAACAAATACTCAACCATACCTAGGATACCCACCGCATCCAACGATAACAGCAAGCTCAGGACAGGGAGCTGGAGTCCTCATCACATCTTTGATAGTACGTTATCCAATATTTGTCTTGACGTATTGGACAAATCGTGCATAGCTTATCTGTAATGGTCGAGTGAGGTTCTTGCGATAACATGTATGAGTCTCAGAGAGTTCATCTGTGCAGGCACGGCTCGTCCTCCCGGCGCTCCTGAGCGACGGACATGAGCGCATGCAAGGGCCCCAAAGCTCCAGGATATTGTGAGATTGCGAGAGGTGCAAAACCCATGCATTGAGATAAGGATTGCTGTTGCAACTGCTCGTTGACGCGTGGTTGTTGCCCAGTCGCAGGAGGATACGTTGGATACATGTATGAGACCATGTAGAAGGACAATGGAGATGGACGGATGGAAGTTGAGGCCGAACGGCAGACAAGGCCTGATCTTGGCGTGATCAAGCATACCTAGATCGGGCCGAGAGTTACGTTTCGGAGATCTCACCGGCGACAACTTAATGCACGGAAAGTGCAGGCAAAGTGAACGAAGAATGTTGGTCATATGGAGTATCGTAATTTATTCGAACGCTTCTCTACAAATTCAAACAACAGCTCGCCCAAAATCGCTCAAGAAAGCTGCTTGGATTGTAGTACATGATATTTTGAAGACCCACGCCTATACTTTCAACGGCACTACCCACGCATCAATTGCGACACAACTATTGCGCACTGCTGCGGGTGGTGCGCTTGTTCACCTCGTCCTTGGCCTTGTCAGCACCAGTAGCGACGGCCTCAGCGACATCGTCCTTGGTCTTCTGAGCGGTAGCCTTGGCCTTCTCTGCCTTAGCCTTCAATTCTTCCTTGCTTGGTGCAGCAGCGGAACCGCCAGCGAAGAGTGCAACCAGAATGGTGAGAATTCCAAGTGCGATGGCACCAGCGACCTCTGGGACGAACTTGACGGCGTCAACTGGGTTCTTCTGGACGAGCTCGATGAAGAGTGTGGTCTTCTCCTTGATGTAGAGAACTGGGTCATCCATGAAGACAAGGTCCATTGGAGACTTCTTGGTGTCCTCGACTGGCTTGGTAGCCTTCTCAGCCTTCTCTTCGTTAGGGCGCTTGATGTCCCAAGTCTCCTTTCGGAAAGCCTTGGCCTGAGCCTCGTCGTGACCGATGTAGATGTTGTCGAAGAGGATGTTCTCGTTCATAGTCCAAAGTTCAAAACCGATCTAGGTAAAAAGTTAGCAGTCATTTCAAGCAAATTACGTCTGTTAGAACTTACAGCGCCCATTGGCTCGAAGGTGGATGGGGTCTTGTCCTCGAAGAAATCTGGGTTGGCAATCTTGCGTGGCTTCCAGACACCCTTGTACTCTGGGTTGTCGATGAGAGGAGCAGACCACTTGCCCTTGTATGCTGGGTTCTTGATCATTGGCTTCTCCCATGGGCCACAGCCAGAAACCTCGTCACACTTGGGGTTGGAGATCTGTGGTGCGATCCAGTCGCCATCCTCCTCATCATCCCAGTCCTCTGGCTTCTCTGCCTCTGGATCTGCAACAGTGAGTGGCTCATCCTCAAGCCAATCCTCTGGCTTGGTAGCAGACTCGTCGACGATCTCATATGGCGCGTCCTCGTCCCAGTCCTCTGGCTTGCTGGCCTCTGGGTCGCGGATCTTGGCCTCGTCAACCCAGGTGTCTGGCTTCTTGTCATCGGCGTCGTCGATCTCAGCTGGTGGGTTGACAGCTGGGGTGAAGTCCTCAAGGAGGGAGCCGTTCTTGGAAGACTCGCCGTTGACCAAGAGCTCGAAAGTCTGGTCTGGGCGGACAATGAGGGTGTAGAGGTTGCTGAGCTTGTTGATCTCGGCAGATGGAGCGGCGTTCATGTGCTTCTCCTCGTACTCGCCGGTCTTTGGGTTCTTGTGCTTGAAGATGAAGTGCACCTTGTTGGTGGCACCACACTTGTCTGGACCGAACATGATAACGTATGGCGAGGCATTGGAGAACTCGTCAGTGCCAAGGGCGGCATTCTCCTGGAGGAGCTTCATGTATGCGCCACCGCACTCGAGGAACGTTTGGAGCTTAACCTCATACTGGACAACCAGTGTCTTGTCCTTGTTGTTGATCGGCTCGTCGAACTTGGCGGAGATGGCGTGGTGAGCAGCCTTGTCCTTGAGAACGAGACCCTTGTCGCCGGCGATGCCCTTGTAGATAATGGGCTCCTCGACCTCCCAGTTGCCCACAAACTGCCATTCCTCTTCAGTGTTCTCCTTCTTGGCGTGTGATGGCTTCCACCGTGCGTCCCAGCCGTCGGTGAACTGCTCCACGAAAGGAGCCTTGAGTGTGGTAGGCTGTTATGGGAATTAGTATGTGGCGGCACGTATTGTACTCGAGGCCGAGTGTCATATACATACTGTGAATTGAGGCAGCGAGGCCTCGACTGCAGAAGCAGCAGCGTCCTTTTCCTCGGCCTGCTCGTCTGCGGATACCAGCACGGCGGCACCGACTGCCAAAAGGGAGGAGACCTTCATGATGATGTTGCTGTCGCCTGCAGAAGACGAAGCGGAAAGGAGTGTCGAAGGGTGAAGGTGTTTATGTGTTGACAAGTGTCAATGGCGCAGACCAAAAGGTTCAAGTCTGGCGGTGCGGTGGATATTTGAGATTGAAGTCTGGTGCTTCTTGAATCTTGCCAGGTGGCCAGCTTTCCTTCGGCATAGAAGCTTCCAACAATTTTGTCCGTGCGCGCCGTAGCTGCGGGGACCACGCTAAATTAGGTAGGTAGCTGTTCACTTTCAGCCGCAACTTTTTGCATGTGCTCCCCTTGTGTACCTGATTGCTCCAGTGCCTGAATGCATCTGCAAATTCTTCAGATTGCATGTGAATAGCCCTTTCACATACTGGAGTAGTTGAAGGTCATCCTTCGCCGGAAGTCACAAGATCACGCTCAGCAAGAGTTGTGCACGAACGACATTGGACTCGAGCTCAAACAGGCATGTGCCACTTCAACGCCTCAGACGTTGTGAACCACTTCGGCGCTTCGGCAGTGCTCGGTAGGCTGGACGGTATTCAGTAGTGCATGACAATTCTCTATATACTTCTTGTGTCTATCAATCATGACTCGAAGAACAGCATTAAATGCTGAGCACACAAACAACATATCATCTGGCCTCGCAATGACTTTGACGGCATCCGATGCGGTGACGTCTTGCTCCTCGTAGCCATGAATGTCCGACGCAGCTGCCATTGAATAGTCTTCGTTCTTGGCATCAACCATCGACCTCAGACAGTCACGTCTGGTGTGGTATTCCCTGCCCACCAGCGACTTTGAGCACACCCAATTCATCCGCCGCCTCTTCACCTTTAGCAGATCCAGACTCAACATCAACTGCCTGCGCCCCAAATCTCTCCAATTCAGGCGGTTCCCTCAAAGCTTTTGCATTCCTCACAACCCTCACCTCCGCCGCCCTCGTCAATCTCAAATGCCTCTCCATCTCCTTCTCCTTCTCTGCAGCCTCACCAACACCCTCATTCAACCCCTTCTCATCTTGAATAGCCTTCGACACAGCATTATAATGCCTCGCCGTATCCTTCAACACAGCATGCATACTAGCCAAAACCTTGCCCACAGCTTTCGCAAGCGGAAGTTCAGGACCAGACACATCATCCCCACTCCTCCAGCTCTGCTTTTCCAAAACCCCCGAATCCCTCGCAGCCTCCCTCAACCTCGCCACAAGCAAAGCCGCAAACATATCCCCAGTCCCCGAAAAGAATACAGGCAAAGCCGGCACAGTGATCCGAAACAATCTCGGCTTTCCCTCACTCGTAGCCGTACTCCCAATAACACTCAACTTCCCCCCATTACCACCCTCACTTCCTTCAGTAGTAGGCGTACTAACCCCCGTCTTCGGCAACCTAATACTCGTAACAACCACATGCGGCACCCCAAACTCCCTATGCAACCTCCCAATCGCACACTCCATCGTCTGCAAATCAAATATCTTCACCCCAGACAACAATTCCGCCTCAAACTGATTCGGCAAAATCAAATCCGCATCTTTCAATAAACTCTTATACGCCTCCACACATTCTTCCGCAACATATATCCTCCCATTATCACCCATGACAGGATCAAGAACCCAGAAAAAGCTGCCAGGTTTCGTTGCAGCGCGCGTCTTGTTATCGCGGCCGATTTTTCCGACTTCGTGCACGAGGGAGGCGGAGGGACAGTAGCCTGATAGGAGCATATCGAATTGAGCGAGACGAGCGGATTTGAGGCCGGAGTACAGGTCGGCGACTTCGTCGGGCGTGGTTTTGCGCCCGGTGAATTGGCGGTATGCGACGTGGTTACCTGGCACAATCGATCAGTTCCTGCCACTTCGCTTGATTGCGAAGGCATAGATCTCACTGTAGTTCACGGTATGTATAGCAGAGACCTCACAGCCCAAGGTCTGCATGCAGAATGTGGCCATTGTGTTTCCGACATAGCTTCGAACTTAGCACATTACTCACTCACTTACTCTTGCTATACTGCGGGACTTACCCTGAAGTGACCTTTTCGTCTTACTATTAGCTCTTATCACATCGTCTACAATCTCTTGCTTGGAGCACCCACATGACTGGCAATGGCCAGGACGTGAGTCTCTGGGACGAGCTCCTCGACCTCAATTTCCGCCATGATCGATGCCGAAAGAGTCGTTGCAATGTGGAGCAGTGTGCGCGCAGGCGTTCTTCGTTCGTGGAGAGGTAGATTCTTTGCTGATTGTAGTGATTTCTGTATGGGAATCGCTAATCAACAAATGACGTGGGTTGTTGCAGCAGGTGAAAGTCCCTGCAGAAGTTCGGTTTCGCTCCCGTGCCTCCGATCATCTCCGAGCCCGAATTGCTCACTCATATTCAACGCCTTGGTGTGGTTCCATCGCTCTACATTTCTCGCGCCTTCTTCCATACGTCCATTCATTCCGTCATGCACAGACTAGGCTGTCGCGTCGGCAGTGGCGAAAACGTTGTCCTTTCAATCCAATTTTGGGTAGCTCCCTGATCACAAGTGCTGCCCTCTACTCCTCGTCGCCGATCTGTGCAAAGTTGTTAGTGTAGTTCTGAGTGCAGTACAGCGATATAGCAGTACCTTTGGTGCGAGGTAGAATCTCAGGTGGCTGTTGTTCTCGAGACCATACTCAACAAGAAGCGGGACCTCGTTGCTCAAGTGCAGCTTGACCTTGGTTGAAAGACCACTAGCCTTGCAGAAGTTCATGAGGTATTTGAGGGAGAATGTCAGCGCTACCGGCTCCGAGAGATTGATTTCGATGTTCTGATCTGGCTTCTCGACGTTTGTGTGCGATCTCAACGTGACAGAGCCGTTTCCAATGTCGCCAGAGCACTTGAAGCTCACGCCGTCTTTTGTGCATTCGATAGAGACTGTCACGAATATCAGTGTCCGGGCCCGTAGCCAATGTCTGCCAGACACGTGTTCATACCTGATTCTGACAAGGCTGAGAGGTCCCTTGTGATGCGCTGGAACTCTGCACTTGGCATCTGGATGGTCGCAGCGTAGTCGGTGTCCGGGATACCCAAATGCTCTTGGTCGATATCCATCAACTTGATATCGTACTCGCTGATTCTGTCGCTCTCGGAGCTCTCGAAGGTGAAGTTGACAACATCGGGTGCATCCTCAGCCTTCATGGTGAGGATGTCTTCTGCTTGGGCGCATCGCAGGACTTTGGTCAGAGATGTGAGGTTGATACCGAGCGCGATGTTGCGATCGCAGCGGAAGGGGGAGAAGGATTCGGACTTGAGAGTCATGGAGACGAGCGCGACGTGGGAGTTGTCCATGGCTTGGAGCCCGATGCCAGAGTCATTGCAGTCGAAGTTGCAGTCTTGGACGAGGTCCTTGATGGCGTCGACAACCTGAGTTCATCAGGTCAGATCTGTCCTTCATGTGTGCTTTGCGTAACCGCGAAGATGAATGTGCATACCTTCTTGAGAAGAGCGGCTTGTTCGAGACGTGCTTCCAACACTGCGAAGGCGGTCAGCTTTTGGCTTATTGAGTAGTCTGTCTATTTATCACTGACTTTTGGCGGTTTGGATGTGTTGTGCAAAGAAGTATCGGGGTGAATCTGCTTCTGACCTGTTGAGTAGATGCGAGTTGCGATGCAAAGCTGAGCTGTGCAAAGAACAATGGGCAGGCAGGAAGACGAGAAGTTTGGAGGTGGGACAGCCATCGCGTTCGACGCGTAATCCTGGTTAGCGTGAAAAAGCGTGTCTGAACCGCGATCTTGATTAATCAATATTCAGTAGCACCATTTGACGAACCACCAATATAGAATTCACAGATGAACTACAATGACAGTAGACATTTCCTCCATGAAGGTAAAGCCATCAAAATTCTCAGGTCCATTCGATTGCCCACCGTCTGAGTAGACATCTCTCAGACTTGATGCAAATTGAAAGCATATGTCCATGCCAACAACACCCGTGGACGGAGACAATTCAGCTTAATAATGGATGACAGTGGACGATCAAGTCATGTTGAGGCGATGTAGCTCTGCTAAGCTGAAGATGCTATGAACAATTAATTTCGACATTCCCGTTCTTGCATCTATAGCGCCAGGAGGATCTTCTTGAACAGTATGTCCTCCGAATGACTAAGACATTTTGTGCGTTACTAAGAGTGAAGTCGCCATGGTGCCATGTTAGAGGTTCATTTAGCGGCTACCAACCATGTAGAAAGGAGCCCTTCCGCTGGCTATGGGTCCAAGGGCCGAACCTTGACTCCTTGCCACAGGGACTTGGTTCACGATCCTGCAGCTCACAAAGTTCCTAATGTGCACCAGGATCGCACGTGCCTCGGCCGATGCTGTTCAGATAGGTTCGAAGAGCGATGCACCTCGCCGGAGCTACGACCGTAGAGTCTGTTACTGCGGTGCCCAAAGCTGGCTGGCACCATCGCAAAGAAGCCCGATCAATCGAAAATTTCCTTGATATACCCAGCTGTCGGAGAGCGACGGCTTGGGTACAGTACTGCAGCCCGTGTCACAGGAGGAGTTTCCAGCGCTAGTTCCAAAATCAAGCCTTGCATAGCCCGTAAAATAGTGTCCAGGTAAGAACAAACGACATCAATCCTCCAAACATATCGCCAGCCCAGAGATCTCCGAACGGTCGGAAGAAGTAGCTCTTCGCATCCTGATTGGCCTTTAGCGAGAAGATGAGGACAGAAACAATAGCCGTGCCAAAGAAGTAAAAGATGAAACCGGGCCAGGACTCTAGGCCCAAAGTGCCTGCGGCTACTCCGAATAAGGATGCTGTCAAAGCACGAATATTCGAGACGGTCTGTGGCGAGATGCATATGTTAGTGTATGACTTAGCCATGTATGAAAGGATGGTCGCCGCAGCAGCGTATCAAAGAGGAGGAACAGAGAATCGGCTCGGTGAGGGATGCACGGGGCGAGGGACGGCTGTACTCACGCGAGCATTGTGTTGGACGCTGTCCTGCACGATTGGGTGCGTGGTCAGCTCCCACTCATCCAGCATGGTGACTGAGGAGTTGTCGATAGCGAGTGGCGCAGGGCGAAGACGTTATTCCGGAGACCCACGATAGACTCTACCAGTCTTACGTTCAAAGATGGTAGGTACCTGTACCTGTCGCCAAGCGTGGCTGGTCGATGCCAGAAACGTAGACCGCTGGAGCCTGGAGCGAAAGGTCCGGAGCCGGATGAAAAGTACTTTGCGAAACCGAAGTTGTCTCCCTTCAGGTGGTGGTTCGAGAAGCGTGCTGATGGCAGATTGCGCCGGGGGCGAAATTATTGAAAGGTGATGTTCTGGAGAGGAAGTCGTTAGCAGTTGCTCCTGCCGGACGCGCTAAGGAATTGTGGGGCCTGGCCGAGCCTCAGGTTTTCCCGCCGGCGTCCGAGCACCGACTGTAGCGAACGTCACTTCGTGGGCAATCGTTGCTCATTCCATTCATCTTATGCGACCGCCCTGGCGATCCAACTTGCTTACAGGCACGCGCATCTTGCGGCTCAGACGGATGCGGCATACACGGGAAGGGACGGTTCCTGCCATCTAAATCGATACTTCGTTCTCGGCATGGTTTTCGTCCTGTGCCCGGAGCAGGTGCAGGTCCAGCATGGTCCAGCATGAGATGCTGATAAGGTGAATACAGGGCAGTGATCATGACTTACGCGATCAGCTCAACAAGACTGGCGGAAAAGTCGCAAGATCGAGGGACTTCTAAAGTGGTACCAGAAACTCAAGCAGGTTGGCATCTCATAGCCCTCCGGTGGCTATACAGGAATCACTATGCTAAGCACTGACCGCAAATACATTACTTGTCCGTAAGATGCTCGGCATCTTCCCATGTCCTCATACCCTGACGACATTCCAGATGAACACCTCGCTATGCACTCGCTATCACTATGCTGGTTCCGTTCACACCGCGCAACACCATGAGATCAATTGCCAACAATAGCACGATCAAGGAATTGCACCAGGCTACGTGTCGTCAAGTAGCTTCCCATACTCATCCAGGTATCTGAGAACTTGTCAGCATGATTGTCTCAATCTAGCTTGAAACGGGCTGGGGACTCACAATTGCAGATAGCGGCTCAAGGTGTACCCTGGTATAGACGTGGCTGCTCGCAGCAATTGTATGGCTCTCTTGAAGTACTGTTGATTGATTCGAGGGCTTGATGTGTTTCCCAGAGACATGTATGCTTCGGCGGCCTGGGAAATGCTTTAGCCTTGTGGATGTCAAAAGGAGGTATGTTGAACATACTGTCGCAAGCAGATCGCCAGACACGGTCTGTTGCGTGGTCGCTGCTGCAATAGCGCGCTCCAGATATTCTGTTGCAGGCTGAAGAAAGCCTCGTGCTTCCACATGATCGGCGCTGCCGGCACGGCGCTCAGCTTCGGCCGCCGCAGAGGGAGAATCGTTGCTCGACAGATGTGACAGCTGAGATGCTGTACTCGATGATGAATGACCTTCGGCACGATGAATCTTTGCCAGAGTTGGCTGCGCTCTCGAGAGCCACACTTGACCGATACCTCTCAAAGCGGCGAGATTGTTCGGTTCGCGTTGATTGATCACCAGCCACTGCCGTGAGCACCACGCTGCGATATCAGTCACACCTCCGCTATCTGCATCCATAAAAGCCAAGCGTTGCATCCCCGCCACCATCCAGACTTGTTCCTGTGTCCTATTGGGCTTCTGCATGAAAGTTGTCGAATCGAGGTGAGTGATGATAGTTCTTGCGAGGGTAAGGTAGTTTCTCCAATCTTGTGGTGATGTTCGTAACATCGTGTAGATCTGGTTGAGACTCGTCTTGCACACGTTGATTCGTTGCTCTTCATTCATGACTTTTGCGACAGTTAGAAAGAACAAAAGAATCTGAGTTAGTAGGTCTCTCATGCTGACCATTGGCATGCCTGTATCGACTTTTCATCTTGTATCTTTGATATCGCTCTCTCAACTTGCGAGTACGCGACGCTACGTCCCAGTAACGACTGCACCACGGCATGAGGACGTCAAAAGGGAAGACCTTTGTAGGATGACTGGCCCTGGCACTGCGTTGAAATGAGTGCCTGCTGAGGCAGTCCTGTGGCTGGACGATCGTCAAATCAGCGCTGGGGAGCTTGCCGACTCGCATGGTCCAAACGTGGCGCTGGACCCAGACATCAGGTAGCTCAACTGGATTGCATGTAGATGGGACGAGATATAGTGAACTAGCAGCGATATCGCCACCCTTGACGCAAGAACGGGTGCTTGACAGTGCAGCGGCCGTTCCGAAGCGCAGGTAGCGTGGAAGCCGCGCAGCATGGTTGCTTCAGGTCTACGGCCATACATATTACCAGACCACCAACGACCAGCTAGGGAAGCGTAAGATTCCAGAGCCGGGCGGAGCGCTTGAAGTGATCGACATCTGAGAGAACTGCATCTGGCGTTCGCGAGATACGATTTCAGAACCCAAGAGAATGTAGTCATGGGCACCAGATTCCTAAAGAGAGCAAGTGATTAGCAAGCATAAGACCTTGGCGAATAGTGAAGGGATAGAGAGAGACCGGTCCCCCGAGATGTTCCCAAATAGCCAGGCCTGCGCAGTCGAAAAGCCCCAGAGCATACGTGCTTTCGTTCGGCTACGAAATTGTCACCGATGTTGCAAGTGAGCAGCGCGGAGGTGAGTCTGAAGTTGAGCCGCACAGCGACAGGCCTGTACCCGACTTCGGGTAGGCCAAAGACCGATCAACCTGGCGACAGCGGGAAGGAGTGGAAGTCTAGTCGTCCAAAATACCGCTATTTCCACATGACTACTCTTTGCGAGGTCATCAGTAGGACTAGGCACCACTTGCGCGGTTGCTGCTGTCACCCAATCAGTCGCTAGACGGCACAGTAGTATCTGCAGTGTTTTGTAGACAAGTAATGGCGCTGGTTCTGAGTTCGCATACCATTTCCGATCTAAGAAAGTGATAGGCACTGACGATAGTACGAGGTACTCGAATTCGGATGGAACTTTTGTTTCGGCCGCAATGCAATGACCGGATGAGAAAATCTGTGATACCTGATCACCGGTGTCGTGCCTGCCACTTCGCATCACTAAACGCAACCAAGCTGCGATGGTTGTGAAGATTGGGAATAAGGGCGATGCGAATTGCGTACGAGATCAAACGACGTCAAAGTTTGTCAGCCACAAGGCATCTGCCTGCGAACGGCCTGCAAGATGCTGACCTGCGGGCTGTACAGCTGGAATACCCTGTCTATCAGAGCACAGCCCTGCGAGGTACGGTACCTGTAGCGAACGGAGGTGAATAATGATGGTACGGCGTAGATAGCTATCTCCACTCAGACCAAGGAGAAAGGGTGTGGCTGCAATATATAGAGAGCCAATAAGAGCTACCCTAGCCACACATCAACCCTTTCTCTTTGGTCTGATCCGTTTCTGTTAAGGTTTGGTGAGCTTGCATTACAAACAAGAGAAGTTCTTGTTTTTAAAGACTTATAGAAGCACGACTATACATTTTATCGACAAACCCCACGGTGAGGACCTCTATAATTACCTTTTCTATATGGAAAGCAGCTTTTCTACGCTTTCCTAGGACCTAAAAAAGGTGTAGCCCTGCAGAAGTACAAAAACAGTCGAGTACTTTCTGCATTTCGGCTATTCAAAATGCCAAGATTTTGGGAAGAACAATGCGACAACGCAACACCGCATTTTCCTATATAGGAAATAGTAGGAGGCCCGAGAGATCGATATATTGAAGCTTTCTATCCGGATAGATTATTTATATAGGCTTGTTATTGCCTCCATTTTGCAGAGGAGGGCAAATTTTTGACAGAAGTTAATGCAAAGTCCGCAAATTCTGACAGAAGTGGCCCAGACTAGGGGAGCACTTCCATCAATTTGTGGCTGAGCCTTACAAATTTCACTACATATTATGGCCACAGTGCCACAATTGATGGAAGTGCTTCCCAAGTCTGGTCTCGAGATAGCGTAGATAGCAGCTTTGAAGTCCGGCTTTTGCAGACCAGCGTGCCTGCCCTTCCTCTGGAAAACAGTATTGCTCCGGGGTTACAAGCGTGTATAGTGATGATATCGGCCCTGTGCATACCATACCTACCGAGCATCTGGAACCGGACATCGGGTTCTAGAAGGCATTGGGATAATTTCTAGACCCTTGTTGCCATCGACCCCTGAAGGCGGATGCCCCATCACAAGCGAAGTGCATCTTCCACCCGATGACCGCAGCGCGTGCGGGCTTGTAAGTCGTGTGAGGCTGCTGCTGCTGATCGAAGTACAACCTGTTTCGTACACCTCCCTACCGCAACTACACCGACGCTCAGAAAGTCCCTCTCACAGTCTCTCCTGCAGCCCTGCAATCAGTGACGACGAATACACCGCGGACCAACATAACATAATACAGCGCAGGCGAACCACGGCTACGAGCTCCACCGACCATTGCTGACAGCCGGCGCGGCGCGGCAGCATTCGAACATCCGCGCGCAACTTCATGTGGTCATGCTGCGAATCTCTGGCTAAACAAACGACAAATGAATGGAGACTATACACGCGCTTAATGACCCTTTAGCCGCGTATTTGGAAGGTATGAGAGAGCAACAGCAGCACAATCAGTCTACTCGACCCTGGCCAGCCGGGCGTTCCCAAGCCCATAGCTCCGCCAACATCCACCGCTACATGATCCCAGGCTGACTTCAAGGAAAAGGCGAGGGAACCTTTATCGAGCCTGATCTGGGCAACCACGACGACTCACCGCGCATACCTCGCACGCCGGACCCCGCGCTGAGCGCCGAACCGAGGACGAAGTCATTTGCGCCGCCGTCACGACTCCAACTGCATCCACGTGTCAAGATACCGAATCTCTTACCGCCGACTACAGCCTCGCATGCACCACAGAGTGCTCTGACTAGGGTTCACCATGCTTGGTCATCAGCGGTGAACTCCAGGCTGGGGGCTTCAGACAACGCCAAGTTCTTAGAGCACTTTCGCTATACTATCGTAGCCTCGCAACTGCTCAATGAGTACCTCGATCATGGGTCGCTGAACCTGGCCTCGACGCCAACAGTACCAAGCCTGGGCATCTATGGGGCACATCAAGTACAGGACGAGCCCGGAGATGCTGCCAATCTCGTTGGTGCCCTTGCGGCTGCAGCAGTTGCCTTCGCATTGGTACTTCTCATAGATTGGCTGCGATCACGCAGATTGAGCAAGAGTAAATTCGCACTAGTGCTTACAGTGCTCGCAATAGCTGCGTTTGTTGGGTATGGCTACCTCCGTCGACAATGGCTGAAGAATCTAAGACGACAAGTGGTGGCCGCCGCGACAAGCCTGACGACCAACTGGCAAGCATACGAGCTTTCCGGCAGCTCAGCTCTTTCCTTCATCCAAGAAGTGGAGCTGGTATCGAAAGGATACAGGCTCAGCACACCTCTGCCGCCTGCCTCGCGCATCGAGGAAGGCGGTGCTTCTAGGCGTTGTCTGAAGCTCCGTGCCGCGTTGCATAAGGCTTATGCTACTACAATCCCAAATTGCATCGAAGCTTGTGCATCACTGCGAGCTCTTATCGACGAAGATGATCTGGAAAAGTACTTCGAGGTGTACGATATCAGCACGCAGGATGCCAAGGAAGCTTCAGGACCAGACGCCTTGCGGGTCTTGGAGGACGATGCAGAGTCGCTGAAGTCTCTGAGAGTCCTCAGCTATCGTTCAGGAGTGCTTCGTAGAGTGACTCTGTGCTCACTGATGGCTTTAGAAGCGGATGGCGGGAAAGCCGATTTCCAACGATGGCGCGTCGCAACTGCAGTAATGGACAAGCTCAGTAGGAGTGTAGCTACCTCTACTGAGCGTGTTCGTAAGCTGCTAACGGAGATGGAGAATTTCAACCTCCCGTCGCCGGCCAAGTTCGCTCATACTCCAGTTAGAGGAGAAAAGATGCGGGCCCAAGTTCGGAAGATCAGTGCACTTGGCACTGGTATCAGAGGCCTACAGGCCAAGATGCAAATACTACGTGAGGAGACGAATAACTCGATTGAGCAGTCTGACGACCTGACCGATCTTGGACCGACGCTGATGGCACAATACGAAGCAATTGGAGCAGATCTAAAAGAACTCCTCCAGGCTTGGGAGACCGGAAAGCAGTCTTTGCAGAGTAACATTACGCGACACGAGCGACGGATCTCCATGGCATCTAGCGGACTGCGCTCACCAGTCTCAAGCTTGGGTGGCCTCACCGCAGTCGAAGAGGTTGAGGGATCTCCAGCCGATGCGTTGAAGGTGCTGAACGGAGACACGAACGGCACGAATTCCAAACGATCCAGCATGAATACCTCTAACTCCGACGAAGAGATGGTATACGAAGCATTAGCTTTGCCAAGACAACGCGCCACTAGCACGCTCACCCGCGAAGAGCGCATTGCAAAGATGCACGAAGAACGCGCAAGACAGGCAGATCTTCGGAAACAGCGAGATGCCAACACGAGCATGCTACGCGAATTAGAATCTGTCATCAACCTTCGCCCAAAGAAGCCAGTTGCGAATGGACATAGTCCCGCACGAGTTACTTCACTTTGACGCCACACTTTACCTCCACTTCTGGAAGGCCATTCAAATGAATAATTGCGAGTTTCTTGGCCACTGTATAGCATTTCATAAGGCGCATAGATATATTCAGGACACTACGAGATACCCTTCATCAGTACAGACGGGACAAAATCGGAACAGAGTTGGGACTTAGCAAGGCGTTGGACACGGAAGACGCATGAAGACGACCGCAGTATAAGGCGTCAAGTTTCGAGGTACATAACATGTATGAAACATAGATTCAATCCAAGCCTTTTCCATGGCAGGCATCAGTGAGCAGATGCCCTACATCACAGCTCGCTCTTCTCTACTCCACCCATCGCCTCAACCCTCTTGGAGAGTAGACCGAACTTCCCAATCCCGAAACACGCTCCACAAGCATAACGGGAACAGACTCTCCTGACTTGAGTGGGAAGCTGGACCTCGACATTCGAACAAATCATCACAACGCCGGCACATGATGTCTCGGTCTATGTATCGATCAATCAGCCCCTCCCAATCTCGTGATCGATCGACTTCACTAACCATCGTTGGTCGACAGACCTCTTGCTGAGGCGTATTCGGTGAGCAGCATTCGCATATCTGTTTCTGGCCAGTCCAGCAGCATGCTCCGTCGCCTATGATGTGGTGGACTTAGCCGATGTCAGTCGCAAAGCTTTGAATTCGACTCACCGCAATTACTGAATTGTCCTGTGCCTCTACAGGTCAGGCCGTTCTTCTCGGCTGGACAGTTGGAGTTGCAGAATGAGGCTGTGCCTTCCCAGAAACGGATGCAGCCTGCGGTGGCGAAGGGGGCGGACAGGATGATGGAGATGGCGGTATGCAATGCTTTCATTTCTGCTTTTGAGCTAAGTATCTTCAAGTTGGAGATAGGTGGTGAGTGCTCTATATGGCTGAATATGAGGCTGTCACGCCATGGGCTGATATCCTTGGCAGCTGAAGACGGCTTTGGTCTCGCTAGAGAGAAGGCGGGACTCAGCCAATTGAGTTTCTCGGGGGTTTTGCTGCATTCAAGGCATTGTCTTCGATTGTACCGAGAGGGTAGACGCCACATTTTGGCAGCGGCATACCTTGCGATGTGAAAGCACGTGCGGATGTGCGTTTCACCTATCTCCATTCAGACCCTTGCTGAGTGCGCAAGTTCGTCGTGTGGCTACGCACTTTCCATCAGCAAATGCACTTTCCGTCAACACACACCCGACACTCTGGCTCCTTCCAATACCCACCCCAACTCCTTGTTCAGACGCCTTCACTGATGCTATATATGGTAGACCCGAGATCCGAAAAGCCTAATATTGGTGAAAGAAGTCGCAAAGTCGTAGGTGGAAGCCACGTTCAATCACAGCTGGAAGTCACAGAGCCTGAGTGGAGGCAGCGTTTCACATGCACTCGAGTGACGCAATTTCTGGTCCGTGCGTCAATCATTCCTCCAAGGTCGCTTCCATTTAGTGCGTGACCTCGACTTCGATCTTGACATCTGCGCTCTCTCAACTCAAAGTCCAACATCCGCGGTTTTTCTCCGACACAACGCATCTCCAAGCATGGCGCGCAAGAACAGAACGGGTCGCGTGGGCGGCAAGCATGGCAAGCATTGTCACGAGGACATCGAGTTATCACCACGAAATCCAGCCATGGCTCCGCCTCCGATTCCAAAATCCACGATAAACCGACCCCAGAAAGCCGACTCAAAGCTTTCGAAGCGCGACATTTTCCCCTTCTTCGACTTACCACGAGAGCTGAGAGATGAAATCTACGAACTGCTCCCCGTGGCCAGCAAAGCCGACTCCAATCGCTATGTCAAGCTCCAAGCCGACTCAACGAAAACCAACTTCATGCTTGTATGCAAGCAATTCAACCAAGAGTACGCAAAGGCGACGAAGAAGCGCACGACTGTCGAGATGGAAATAACCTGCTTTAACCGTACGGATCAGATTCACGGCGAATCCGGTCATATCTTCCTCTCGCTACGCGGAAAATCTCTTGAGATATCCAGCTTTTGCTGGGGGCTGACTTTGAAGTCGACTTACACCATGAATTGATCCGAATTCGAGACCCGAATTCAGGCCTAGGAGATAGCTACCGCAGAGGTCGCTGCTGGAAGCCCGATTCAGAGTCGATCAGGAGGACGAGGATGATTGGAAGACAGTTCAGGAACATTCTCAAAGACGAGTATTGGTTGTCACTGCCAAAGCTGTTAGAGTGCGGAGTATGCCGTTTGTCATGGTGTTGTCCAATCGCGAGTCTCATGAGTTATCCAGTGAGGTACTCTTGGAACTCTCAAGCAATATCAAACAGGTGAAGAGGATTGGGAGGCAAAGGCAACCGCGACGTTGGACACAATTCGTGGGCAGATGAGAGACATTCTTCTGTCCCACCGTTACGCTTCTGGACGTAGGCAGAGAGCATGGCCGGAGGAGTCTTGGCCAGCTTCATACGAGACAGGATTTGACGTTGGTTTACGTACTTCATCTGTATATCATACAGTGACCCAACAACCCTCTATCAAGTGCATTTCTCTTTCACATGTACTCAGAGAGCGCCAGCAGCTTGACCCTTTTCACATGCACTCGAATGGTGCCATTTCTGGTCCGTGCACGAGTCGCGCTTGTCTCAATGCGTGACCTCGACTTCAATTGCGACATCTGAGCTGTTTAGAACTTCGACATCGACATCCACGCCTTCGACATCCGCTATCTCGAAGCAGGTCGACCACACTCACACCCAAGGCGTGTCGCATACGCGCTCAGCACCGTCAAGTCACCGAAATGTCGTCTCTGTCGGAGGTTATGGCTTCGCTTCCAGCTTCAAAATCAACTACGGACCAGAATCAGACAAGCGGTGCTCAGCCAGACGTCTTCCCCTTCTTCCGCTTACCACGTGAGCTCAGAGACAACATCTACGCGGCGGTCCCCCTTGAATGCAAGAAAACAGTCAATGGTCACATGTCCAATGCAGCGCGATGCAACCTCCGCGTCGTTGCCAAAACATTGAAAGTCAACCTCCTGCTTGTGTCTAAGCAGTTCCGCCAAGAGTACACCAAAGAGATGCAAATTCGCACTTCTCTCAGCATCCACGACAACCACTTGCACTCACATGCCCGCGAGTGGCAACTCCCCAGAGTCTTGAAGGCCATTTCCAATGTCGAAATGTCTCTGATGCTCGCGGTCTATTACATTTTTCCAGAACTGGCTGGCAAAAATGCCTGGCTTGCCAATGCGTTGAGTCAATTGCCGAATATGGCGGCCCTGAAAGTTCGTGGTCGGCTCAGCCGCATTGACTGGCTGGGTAGAGAGGAAACGATTGAGCAGCTCGGACTGGCTTTCAACCAAGAATTCTGGCTGTCCTTCCCAAGATTGGTCGATATCAAAATGTATCACGTACCGGCATCAACTTTGGACATCGACTACGACGACCCGAAGTGGTGCGAGAGCATGCTACTCGAGCTTATGAGTCAAGACGAGCAAGTGGTGACGCTAGAGCAGCAGGGGTTATCGGAGCTTTAGAACCAATCTGAGCATTGGTGGCATCGAGCTTCTGCTTCAGTCCGGAGGATGAACGCGTGCAGCCGCGAATACGGGATAGAAGGGAACTGAATACGGCATTACTCTGAGAAATTGGCGCGTTTGGGATTGAGCCGAGAACATCACCTATGGTCGCTATATTGCATTGAGCTGGCAAAGACGTGCCAAACCTGGTCTTAGTGAGCTGGTGGGCCCAGGGGGCATGCATGGCCAGAGGAGTATTTAGCAGCTGCATTCGATACAGAAAACAACCACGGTCAACGTAGCTCAAAATTGTGTCATTCGGTAATGAGGTAGACCTGAATCACGTGCCATCTCACTTTCACATGCGCTCAAATATCGCTGCTTGGTCTGTGCGCAAGCTCTCTCAAGCAGCCAGCTTCTCGCCGTTTCGAAAACCCTGTCGAAACGACATCAAAGTCGGCGTTGCATTGCACGCAGCGCTGACTTTTGACATTCATCGTACCACACCACGATATCGTTCAAAACGACCACGGCGACACCAGCTGGAGCTCATCTCAGCGCCGAATTCCCCGCTGGAGACGAAACAGGCATCCACAAGTCGCCGCATTTCGATTTATCAATTCCGAAGATGATCACGGAGCCGGACCAGCCTCAGGGCCTCACTCTTGGTGTTGATGAACGCGTCACCAACAAGCATACGAAGAGCGACGTCGCTGCCACGACAGTTGCCACCACATCAACCAGTGGTGAAGATGACACCGAGATTGAAGTATTTCCATTCTTTGACTTACCACGCGAGATGCGCGACAAGATCTACGAATCCGTCGAGCCCGACACTTTTGATGCCGAACTACCCTGCTGCTTGAAGATCAAGGCCGACAAAAAGTGCAACAACCTGCTTGCAGTCTCGAAGCAGTTTCGCAAAGAATACGAAGAATCAGTCGCCCGACTTCCTCGAACTTCGTCCATTACAGACGCCTACACCACCAGAGATTTCGAGGGCAAATGGAAGCTCCCAGCTGCAGCTGGAACTGCCACCCACATTGAAATCAACATGACCTACGACGGCGCCGTCTGCACGGTCGAGGAAGAGCTTGACCTCCATTCGAATTGGATCACTGCCATTTTCGAGCAGTTGACCAATGTAGAGTCCCTGAGCATGCGTATCGATGTCCAGGAGGATGATGAGAGGACTGAGGAGTTCAGGGAACGGCTGAACGAGGAGTTCTGGGTTCAGATGCCTTACTTGAAGAGTCTGGTCGTCTATCAGTCAGATTTGAAATATACCGATGACTTCACGTCGGAAACTCCACAGAAGCGTCTTCTTGAGTTCTCTCCTGAGAGCAAGACAGTCGAGACGGCTGATCAGCAAGATGATTGTGGCGAGGTCCTGATCGTCGGAGGTTGATGTGCCTGTCATGCTCACTCAGCGAGGAAGCAGCTTGGAGACGGTGAAAATGAAGGTGGACACAGATGAGGACAAAGTCATGGAGCACAGGAAAATCATACTTCCAGTGGGGATGAGTACCAAGTACGAAGATTGAGGTTCCACTTGGTTCAGAGAGAGCATTGAGATGGAGTTGCGACATGACCTCTGAGTCTACATCTAGTAACATACATCCTAGCAGTGTGGGTTATCTTAGATACAAGGGAGCAGTCTGAGAATCGTCTTCGCTGCGTCCATATCCGAGTGTATGCCTTAGACATCCAGAGAAGTCAGTATCCGTCGAGACAGACACGGTAGCTCTCCACCTCAATAGCAGGTTGCAGATAGTGGCATCGAGCGTTGGGTGGTATTACTAGTGTTGTTGAAAAAAGTGCTCCTTGGCACCGTTGCTTACGCCTGCAGAACCAAATTAGCATGTGATGGCGTGTGCGGAATTTCGTGAGGACATATCACTTACCATTCTCATTTGGAGCCTCATTCATCTGCACCATGCAAACTGGTTGCCCTGCCCGCTCAAAGCGACGCGTTCGGCTCCTCGACAATCTCGACTCGCTTGGTCTCAGCCGACAACTCGAGCATTAATTCCTGCCGCTCTTCTTGGAGGGAGATGGGTATGTTGGACTCGTAGTCTACGCTGAAGTCGTAAATCTGGAGTGTAGTCAAGTGCGGAATGTCGAGCCAACGCTCGTTGAGCCCGCCCCGAAGCTCTGGTACCTGGTCATTGAGATTCCTGGTTTCAAACCGAATGTCGACTGTGTTGGCGAGTGGTAGTTGCTTCAGACAGTAGGTCACGTAGGGTAGAAGGTTGGCGAGCCTGATGTAGGATTCCATAACGAGATTGAACGTGATGTTGGTATGGTCTTTGGTCCAGGCTGGAAGTTTCCAAAAATGTAGCATGTCTTCTCCGTGAACGTATGGGACGCACTGGTCAGAGATTACCAATCTCTTACAGTCGGGCTTCTTTGCCTCTTTGATTTCGTGGAGGAATTGCTTGCTGATAAGCATTATATTGCTCTCATGACGCTGGTCTCTAGCGTGAGCGCCACGTGTCTCAACCGAACGGTGCGCTTCTCAAGGAGCTCATCGCATTCATAGACGAAATCGTGGAGCTCTCGAGGTAGCGAGAAGAAGGGAAAGATGTCGCGGTGTGCAATAGCTTCGTGGTCGGTATGCACAGCCGCGGCCATTGTTTCTTGAACAAGCGCGACTATTTCGAACTTCGACGTTGCTGTTGTGAGGGATTGTGGTTGTGTGTTGTGTGATGAAAGTTTCCAAGCGCGCGAGCGATGTTTATTTCTATTCCGAGTGTGGGTGCGCACGGACCAAGTACGAAAGTGAAGGTGAAGGACTCGAGAAGCAGCAACAGCCTAAGGACGCTTCTGTTCAGGGTCCATGCGGAAGTCACATGTCATATAGGTAGGACCAAACGCCACATTGCCTGTGATGGCGACTAGGGTCTTTCAAAGTCGTTGACTGGAACAGGACTATACACAGGTATACAAGCTATTTGGCAGAAAAGAAGCCACATGTCAAAGATTCCCTAGCGCCTGGCTTCATGGCTCATATGCTCTTTTCCACTCTAGTACTCGAGCGTTACTTCCTGTCCCTTTACCTTTCCAATGACGATTCCGGCGGCGTATTTGGGGATGACTATTTGTCGCAAGTCAGCAGATGGTCACAAATTCATGAGAAACGGCTCACGTACCTTCATCATCGTGCATCATCTCGAATTCTTCCGATGCGTCCTTGCCCATATGCGAGAAAAGTGCTTGTGGGCCACCTGGGTGCTCGTCCACCCAGTCGGTAACGTTCATGACGATACCCTTCACCGCAATCCAAAGGTCGTCCTTCTTGTTGTGCTTCGCTACCTCCTCGAGCGAGTATTCCTCTTCTGGGATCTTGAAGTCCTTTACGTCATTGGCCTTTGTTACCTGGCCTGGGTCCTTGGAGTCTTTCGAGCCTCCCATGACTGGGGCTGCAGATGTTTGACCTTGTTGCTGAATTGCCGATGATGAAGACGAGCCAACGCCGGAGCCTGATCCCCACTCGACGGAGATCTTGCCTGGCTGGCTTGGGTCGATGTGAAGGCTGATTTGGCCAGCACGCTGAGCAGCAGTGCTTGCACCACCAGCAAGGACCTGCTGGAAGAGGTACTTGCTTGAGCTTGAACCAGCGACACGACCGTAAACAACGCAACCAAGCAGAGAAGAACCACCGAGACGGTTGGCACCGTGGACACCACCAGCCAGCTCACCACAGATGAACAGACCATCGAATGGCTTGCCGTCCTTGCCAAGCACTTCCGACTTGTCGTTGATTTCGATACCACCCATGGTGAAGTGCAGCACCGGCTCCATTTGTGCAACGTGGAAGTCATCGTTGACCTCAACTGGGAAGTTGTGGAAGAACTTCTTCTTGAATGGGTCCTTCTCCTCGCCGTTGGCGTACTTGTTGTATGCGGTGAAAGTCTCGTTCAGCTTCTTCTCGCCACAGCCAATCTCCTTTGCGAGCTCGGCTCCAGTCATCTTCTTCATGAGACCACGACCAGAGTAGTGACGAGTGTGGAAGTCGAGGGTGTTTGATGCCTTGCTGTTGAGGCAAAGTCTGATTGGCCAGTTACCCATCTCCTTCTGCTTCCACATCTCGTTGGAGACAAAGTCACGGTGCTGCAATTCGTCGACGAATCGCTCGCCCTTGGCGTTGATCAAAAGACCACCCTCACCACGAAGAGCCTCGGCTGCCAAGAACTTGGTCTTTGCAGTTGGATCCTTGGGATCCACGAGACCAGTAGGATGCACCTGCACCTTGTCCATATCAATGTCATTTGCACCAATACTCATCAACATCTTGTGTCCATCACCAGTGGCGTGGTTGCCGTTTGTGGTGGAAAGGTCGAAGGTATCAGGTCTGTGTTTCTTGAGAAGCGAGGTCTCTGTGAAATCGGCAGCGTAACCACCAGTGGCGAGCACAACTGGTCCGTTGACTGTGAACTCCTCGCCGTTCAGCTCGTAGGTCACACCAGTGGCCTTGTTGCCGTCCATGTTGATCTTCTTGACATTCGCCTTCTTGATCAGCTCGACGCGCTCCGCCTCATTCTCGCAAAGCTCTTCCCATCGCTGCATGAGCGCATATGTGATGGCCATACCGGGGAACTTGGCATCGTGGCCACGGTGTGTTCGCTCGTAAGAGTGGCCTCTATAAAATGCATCAGATTCGAAACTTCGGATATAAGGAAACTACTCGGTACGTACCCTAACCGCGAGACAAGCGTCAAATCGAGGTTGAAGATGTCCTGCAGCCATTCTACAGCAGATGCGGACTGGTATGTGAGGACTTTGATGAGATCAGGTCGTGCCTTGTCTCGTGCGGATTTGATTGTGTCGTCGTAGAACTGCTTGACGCTGTCTTTGATGCCGTGGTCGACCTGTGTTCGGGTCAAGGCACCGTTGATACCGGATGTGGCCTTGGTGGAGTTGCCACCCATGAAGTCTGGTTCAATGGTCAGCAAATCCACTTTTACACGTGTTCCGAGCTCTGCATACTGTTCTTGTCGAGCAGCAGCACATTGCCGCCGTTCAGGTAGATTGTGTGAGCCGCGCTCAAGCCGGAAACTACACTTTCGTCAGCCAATGCCTCACAGTATGCTATACTCCGCACTTACGGCCGGCGCCGACGACAATGATTCTCTCAGGCATGGTGAATGTGGTGATGCTGCAATAAAGGCGGGATGTAGAGGAAGAGCAAGAGTCTCAGAAACAAGCGAGTAGTCGAGGCAGACGTCGCTCGGGATCTGCTGCTTGTGAACTCTAGCTTTGGCTGTGGAGAAGAGCCGAGGAATCTGATCGTCTCGAACGCGCTTGGATGTCAGTGCTTTCGGTGCGCGTGGCAACAGTTCCCTACAGCCCCCAGATTATGACGATGGAGATGATGGGAATCAATAGTCAGATGCGAGGAAGAGAGCGTGACTGGGCGCTCGGCACATTATATTCCTGGAACAGGGATAACTATTTGCTCGCATGTGAATGCTGGCGATGCTGCTGAAAGAGTCCCGGCTGACCTTCATGCCTCGGCCTTTACATCTCGTGATCGTTCTTTCACATGCCCCGCCATCTCCGTGTGGAGAAGCGTGAGCCAATTAGGTTCAGTCTGAAGTCAGCCGCCAGATCTGTTTGCGTCTGTCCTTTCACAAGCTGTCTGGAACCGCATTCCGCAGCTGTCCATTGTATCGCAGCACACCGACACACAGTGAATATACAATCACTGGCAGAGATACCGGAAGATATTCCCAGTCTGTACGAAATAGGAAACCCTGCTGTGACCCCAAAGCAAAGCCCGAGCCCGTCGAATTCGGCTTATTCATGGCCGCTGGTTTGCCGATGGTGAAACCAGGGAAAGAAGTCCGATGATTCTGCAAGCGTCTGGGGTCGCGTATGGAGCGCATAAGACATCACCGGCATCCACAAACCTGACCTCTGTGTCCACTTTCATAGGTGGCAAACAATTTGATTCTGCATCGCTGCAGTGGTGAGGCGAAATGTAGAGTTGACGCCAGCTCGCAGAGAACCAAGATGTACCGCGGATCTCGAACGACACGCTGCACTCCGGCCGGACGCGGTAGGAGGCCCTGCATTGCTAGGACCATTATTCCCGTCGAAGAGGAACGCAAGACGACAAAATTAACAAGCCACGGCATAGACACTCATGATCAAGGACCGCAGATGGCAATGTGTCGTTTTGGGAGACTTGACCGCTCCCGACCGACTTCCGATGATCTCTAGGTAGACGAAGTCGAGCGCACGATCTCCCGAACAAGTCTTGACACCAGAGATCGAAAGAAGACACAGAAGTCAAGTATATTGCTGCTTCCTTCCGGCTGCTAATTTGCTGCGATGTTGCTGCTCAAACATCCGCAATAGCCTTCCGATGCTCGGAACACAGGCCTCCGGTCCTGTGGCCGTAATAGCCGCAAATGCTTATTTCCGAAGAGGCCTCCGACATCATGTTGTCCAGAGCACTCGATAGCATTGAGGGAAACATCCTCACAAGTGTATCATTCATCACTTTAAAACTACTGGCATAATGGAAGCATTTTATTGAAAGTATCAAATCAACGCATTTCAGACTGCTAGTAGGTCAAGCAGTCTTGAGGTTCTTTGCCATATGGTATCGCTCGTGCTTTCCCCAGCCTGAGTGCTCGCTCTGGATGCAATCGTCAAAATTCAATTCCAGATCAAGAATCACCGCTTTTATGCAATCCACCCATTTTTCATGGCTGGAGTATCTCGAGGTGGAAGAACCATACCTCATCGTCGTGGCTCATACAATGACTTATTTTCCACCTCCAAAGCCATCACGACAATCAAAGCAGCACTCAGCCAACGGATACGCCTCCTTCAAAGCTTCCGTAAGGTACTCGCCCCAGCCTTCCTGAGACTCGAAACGCAACTCCGTGTCACCGAATCCATCGTCGTCGCATTCGTAGTTCTCGATGGTGGCGTTAATGTGTTGCTGGATGGTGGTGAAGATCGGTGTGCAGCCGACGCCTTGATGGAATGGCTACATTGAGGTAAGTATTAGTCTACGTTGAGAATTAAGAGTGATGACTTACGAATCCGGCTTGTGCGACGTAGAGCGCGCCGCCAAAGCCGTCCACGCCGTTGCGACAGTCGATGTGGTTGGATTTGATTGCATTCTGAGCCTTCTTGGATGATTGTGGAAGGGCTGTGGTGGTTGCCGCAAGCGCCGTGATGAAATAGTTGAGGGCGAGCATGATGTCTGGTAGAAGTTGATCAGTATGTATTACAGTCAAGATGGAGTATGTCAGGACATACTGCGGTCGTCGTGGTAGTAGTGGATGCTTGATGGTTGTTTCTGTGCAGATTGTGATTGTAAGAGATGGCGTTGAAGCACGATCGTGAAAAAATTATATAGCATTCCAACGCTGCCAACACGCATGTGATGGTGAGGGCACATCTGAGCATGTGACAGATGAAAGTGAGGGAAATCTGAAGAGGTCTGCCTCCTGACTAGGAAAAACTGTTGAAAGAATTGCACATTTCCCGGGCCTCAGTTCCTAAACAAAGAGTGAGCGGAGACTTATGGTATTGGATGTTTGTCCTCGCAGAAGCGTCGATGTAAGAGAAGACGATAAGTGAGAAATTATACCTAGCACGGTGTTTCACCTAGGCCTACCCAATACACGCTCCTTAAGCTGTTCACCCAGGTTCAACGCCATAACTGAGGTGAAAGGCAGCGGTAATGGTATCGAGGCAGAGTTAGACAAGAGAGCCGGCGCATCCAGCTCATGGCATAGAATGCACACTGCAAGCGTTAGTTTACGAAGTAGATCCGTGGCAATATATGGAGTTGAGGAAACAAAAAGATGTCGAGACGGAGTGAGAACTAGCTTACCTTCATCTGCCTCCACCTGCCGCATCATCGCCGCCCTGCTCGCCTTCCGGTCGTTGCGCAAAGGTGTCGGCGACTGTTTTCTTCTGCAGTTCCTGTTCAACCTCTGGAAGGCTGAGGGTAGACTTCGAATTGCCATTCCACTCGACGATCCGGCGGAATGCGCTCTCTTCGGTCTTGCTATGAGCTGCATCTTTGTGCAGATCTTTTCGATATCCATCCAGAGCTTCTCGCTCTGCTTTGGTGAGCGGAATGGGCTTGATGACCTGCTTCTCGCTCTGCTCGTTTCCCTCGTTGGGTTCCATCTGGTTGGTACTTCGTTGTTACCTCGATGTCGCTGTTGGAAGGCAGATTTTGCAGTGAACAAGGTGAAGATGCAGCCAGTGACGAACGACTGATTAGACAAACGAGCATTTAAGTGCAAAGGTCGTGAATAGTGCGGCCCGTAATCGACCTTTGCAGTCCGTGCGAGCTTCCCGTTTGCAATCACCTTATTTATTCCGTCAGTCTTCCGGGACTCTTCCTTCCTTCCTCTTCCCACACGGTCAGAAAAAAGCAAACTCGATCGATCAACATCAACCACGTCCACCTGACTCCCACTAGATCAACCAACAGTACCGCTCTGTAAGACTCGACATCATCGTCATATGACCCGCGCTGACTCGAGGATAGTACCACACCCCGACCGCCAACATGCGTTCCATTCTCGCCTCCGCTGCCCTTCTTGCAGCCAGCCTCGTTAAGGCTGTCCCGACCGGTGTCAACACCACCAACATCCTCGCTGCCAACGAGGGCGTCGGCCCCATCCCATCCTCGGCCATTGACCCCGACCAGCGCGCAATGAGCGACCACGACGGAGAGGCCCTCGGCTACCTCGAGATGGGCTGCTGGGCCAAGGAGAATGGCGCGTTGGTCATCTCTTACCAAGTCCACATCGGCTACGTCTACTCGGTAAGTCCTCATGTTCGTAACTCAAATGAATTAACACTGACCGTCTCATAGAGCGGCCATGAGTTCAACGGCGGCAATGGCCTCCAGGACCAGTGCACCAACGCCTTCTGGGCCCTCGAAGACCGCACCAAGGCTATCAGCCACTGGAGCTGCAAGACCGACATGGCTGCGTTCAACACCATCCTCCACTTCAACAACATCGTGGGCCAGGGCGGTGATCTCAGCGACGCACTCGATGGATTCTACCCGATGGTCTCGGCCATCCACCCATTCAATTGCCCAGATCATTAGGTGTTGCGTCTTAAGAAGCTACACCACCAGCACCATTAGCAGGGTCGATGATTGACCGAAGTGGCGCATCTTGGGTACGCGATACGAGAGCGCGACTAGCATCAGCAGTAAGGAGGGCATCAAAGGTGGAGAATACCACGAATACCGTGATGCCTCGCTGATAGCATGTCTGAACGAAGCGCTTTAGGGCAAGAAATGCCTCAGTCTACTCATTCTCCCTGCGCTCCCTTTCTCTTTCTCTTTTCACCTTCGTGCTTTCGCATGACTTCAGGTCCTGTTCTCGAACCGAAATGTTCAAAGATTGGATACCAGCCGTCGATATTGTTGATGAGGCGATGAGGTTGATACCAGGAAGCAACGACGTCGGAACTCCTTGCCGAGCCAAATGTTCGGCCAAATCCCTGTCGCCCAGCCACGTGAAATGAGGCGCTACCAAGCATTCACAAACCTTCCCTCTAGCATCAAGGCATTGCTTGGTAAAGCTTGGGATACATCGTCGCTTTCCTTCTTCGCTCTCATCATTGAACTGCCAACTTTTCATTGCCCGTGGCCTCTTCCAGCTTGATTTGTCCTTTCGCCACGCAGCATCATCATCGCACAACAGCTGCTGAGGGAACGCCGCAACCGCCGCTAGATCCGCCGAGAGCGCTGATGATCATATCCGAGGCTATGGAGAGCAGTTGCGACCGGACCAGAGTTGCGATTTTGACGTTCTGAAACAGCCCTGAGCGAGCCTGCGGAGAGAACATTGGCATACTATATCTTACCACTCGCACACGGAATTCACACATTGATGAGCAGATGAAGTTCGGTACATGGAGCTTAGAGTTGCGTCTACAGCTTCCTTCGAGATCCGCTGCTCCACCAATCTTCAAACTCAACTAGCGCCATACGCCCAGCTGTCGAAATGCCCACGAGACCATCCTCCCGCTTTCGCTTTCTTTTCTTCTCTTGCTTCTGTCCATTCTCTACAGCTGACCAGGCTATAGCCTTCATTACACCACCACTCTGGTAGACGCCTGCCGTATATGGAGTTCGTGAGCGACTTCTTCTGTCTTCTGCTCAAAGCAATCCGATAAAGCCCCAACGCAACAAATCCCGAATGCGACAATTTTCCTGGAAGTAGACACAAGCACTAAGCCATGGGCGACATAGTCACAGACCGCGAGCATACTGATGCCAATGCGTTAGCATTGCTTGGAAAGAAGCAGGTGCTCAAACGTCGATTTGGCCTTGTCACTTTGTTCGGATTTGCCGTGTGCGAATTGATCACCTGGGAAACCGTCCTTGCACTGTTCAGCGAGCCCTTTGAGAATGGGGGACCCGCCGGTGCTGTGTATGGCTATATCATCGCCTGGACTTCAACATTTTCTGTCTACACCGTCATCTCCGAGCTGGCATCCCTCGCACCAATCGCTGGCGGCCAATACTGTAGGATTTCTTAAGTGCACGTATCATGGACAACACTGACAGCATCTAGATTGGGTGTATATACTAGCACCTCCCAAATGGAAGATTTTGTCGAGTTACATTGTGGGATGGCTGACAACCTTGGCTTGGGTGGCAACTGTAGCCACAGAGACTCTCTTCGCTGGACTGATGCTGCAAGGAGTGGTCATTCTCGATCATCCAGACTATGATGCGAAGCCGTGGCAGGGCACCTTACTGACCTGGGCTGTGATCCTGGGCTGCATCTTCGTCAATGTGGTGATTCCCAACTTACTGCCAAAATTTGAGGTCTTCATCCTGGTCTTCCACCTCGTCGGCTTCGTCGCGATTCTCGCCACACTCTGGGCAATGACACCGTCATACAGCTCCAACCACACAGTCTGGCTTACATCTTTGAACGAAGGTGGTTGGCCTACGCAAGGACTGTCGTACTGCGTGGGCTTTCTCGGCAACGTTGCGACGTTCGTTGGGGCCGACGCCAGTGTGCATCTGGCAGAGGAGGTATCGAATGCAGCCAAGAACATCCCACGCGCTATTCTTGGTGCTATGATCATCAATGGAACAGTCGGTAAAGTCGCCTAATCTCTAACAGACCTTCGAATAGACTAACAAAGCTTAAAAGGCTTCATCATGATGGTCACGATCCTGTACTGTCTCGGAGACGTGGATTCTGTCCTCGAGACCAAGACTGGATACCCGTTCATCCAGATCTTCTACAATAGCGTCCAGAACATTGCCGGAGCAACTGTGATGGTTGCTGTCGTACTGGCACTGACATGGGCGTGCGCTATCGGAATCACAACCACCGCATCGCGGATGACTTGGTCGTTTGCACGAGATCGCGGCCTGCCATTCTCCAGGTTCATGGAACGTGTAGACCGCAAGACCAAGATTCCTGTGGTAAGCAATCTCAAGGGTATAATGCCTCATTGTCTGAGACATATTGCTGACGAGTTATACCCTCTGTCAAAGATGGCCGTCATCGTGGTCACTACTATCGCAGCCTTACTAACGCTCATATACATCGGTTCTGTAAGCATCCCCTTTTGCACGTATCGTGCGCAACGCTGACGGCATCAAAAAGTACACAGCCTTCAACGATGTCATTTCCTTGACAATCACGGGATTTTATGGATCGTACCTGTTACCTGCCTCATTCCTTCTCTATCGTCGAATCAAAGGTCAGGTGCTTCCTCATGGCAGCCAAAACGCAGCAGTGGCACATGAAATGCAGACTGGCTTCAAAAAGTCCCCTGAAGGACCCAAGGACGCGGCAAATACTTCTTCAGAGAGCCTAGATCTTGCGCAGACGCCCTTAGTCTGGGGACCATGGCATGTTCCTGGCTGGTTCGGTATTGCAAACAACATCTACGCTTGCTGCTACATGATCTTCGTGATCTTCTGGAGCGTGTGGCCGCCTTCAACTCCTGTGTCGGCGTCAACAATGAATTACTCAGTTGTTGTTACCGGAGGTGTGATGATTTTGAGTGCAGTCTGGTATTTCATCGGCGGAAAGAAGCAGTACAAGGGACCACTGATCGATGATGAGGTCGTGGCTGTGATGAGGGCTGGATCGGTGGTTTCAGTACACTAACAAGTTCCACAATGAAAGTACGTTGGGAGTGTTCAATCTCCTCATTAGTGATATGCCGCTGCATTGTTTGTGACTGGAAAGTACGAAGCTAAAGGCTACAGAATGAATCAAGCCGGACGAGCTTCCTGAACGATCAATCCACATAGCACGAATTCTTGGCATCGATCACGACATCCCCAAAACACGTGGAGCATGCATTCTTTCCCTGCTCTCGGCACCTCGCTCGCGATACAACAGACATACTTCTTTCACGCCATCTTTCGCCCCTCGTGGCTGCCAAGTCGTTGGCATGACGATAAGACACTTTCGACCCTATGAAAGTCCTTTGTTGATCAAGAAGGGCATCCTTGCCAATGCCGCCATGACAGGCCGCGAACAAACGAGGGCCTGCTCTCATACGCTTGGCCTATGGCGCGAGACGAAGTTTTCTGTCCTGGTACCAGATCGTTGCATCAAACGTGGATGCCATGAGGTGCCTTGGCCGCTTCTATAAGTATAGCTTTCTCTCAAAAGAGGTAAGTGCATTGTGAGCTTCTTTCCTTCCACTTTCTGCGACAGTAGATATGGCACCGAATACCAGGGATGCAGCTACTCCTATTGCTGAATTGAAAGACCAGAAAGAATTCGACACTGTCCAAGTCACCGGAGAAAAGAGCTCAGAAGGCTCGCTTCAGTCATCCGAACTCGTCGAAGGAGATTATGGATCCGACAGAAACCATGTCTTCGCCGATGAAAAAGTCGCAGATTACTGGCGAGATGTATACGAAAAAGCAAAATACGAAGGCCGACATCGATTTGACCCGGACATCACCTGGTCTGCGGATGAAGAGAAAAAGCTCAAACGAAAAATCGATCTTCGAATTATGATCTGGTGCTGGCTAATGTTCCTCGCCCTTGATCTGAATCGAAGGAATATCAATCGAGGTATGCAACAACCACTACACTTGCACGTCTATATCCAGACACTAACAAATATTGACTTCCAGCCATCTCCGACGACATGCTTTCCGAACTCAACATGACAACCAACGACTTCAACTACGGCCAAACAATCTTCCTCATCTGTTTCCTCGCCGCCGAACTTCCCTCTGGCCTCATCTCAAAGAAACTCGGTCCAGATATCTGGATCCCCTTCATCATCACATCCTGGTCCATCGTCTCCGCCTCCCAAGCCGGTCTGAAGTCCAAATCCGGATACTACGCCTGCCGTGCCCTTCTCGGTCTACTAATGGGAGGCTTCATCCCAGATACTGTGCTTTACATCACATACTGGTACAAAACCCGTGAACTCCCCATCCGACTCTCATGGTTCTGGACCGTACTAAGTACCTGCAACATCCTCGGCTCGCTCCTCGCTGCTGGCATACTACAAATGCGAGGTCTACGCGGTTGGTCAGGCTGGCAATGGCTTTTCTTAATCGAAGGATGTATCACGGCATGCGTAGGGATTGCGTCCTGGGGCTTGATGCCTGCGTCAATAACTCAGACCAAGAATTGGATAAGAAAAGATGGCTGGTTCGGTGAACGCGAAGAAAAGATTCTCGTCAACAGACTTTTGCGCGATGATCCGAGCAAAGGTGATATGAATAATCGACAAGCCGTAACTCTGGATCGACTTTGGAAATGTATCAAGGACTATGATCTCTGGCCACTTTATCTTGTGGGGTTGACGACTTATGTTCCTCCTCAGCCGGCAAGCACGTACATTTCTTATATTTTGAGACAGATGGGATGGAGTACTTTTAATGCGAACTTGTTGACGATTCCGAGTCAGTTCTTGTTTGGGGTGAATTTGCTTATTGTCAGCAAAGTCTCGGAATGGTTCAATGAAAGAACTCTGGTGTCTTCCACTTCGAATATCTGGATCTTCCCATTCCTGGCTGCTCTAGTTGCTTTGGGAAGCTCTGTTTCGGATTGGGTCCGCTATGGACTTCTCACGGGTCTACTCTCGTATCCATACTGTCATGCGATCTTGGTAGCGTGGAATTCGAGGAATTCGAACAGTGTCAGGACCAGGGCTGTTTCGGCGGCGTTGTACAACATGATGGTTCAGACTGGAAACATTATTGGCGTCAACATCTATCGCGACGATGACAGGCCATACTACATTCGGGGAAATAAGATTTTGTTGGGATTCTGCTGCTTTAACATTTTGTTGTTTGTGGGGGTCAAATATTATTATGTTGCGAGGAACAAGAGAAGGGAAGAAGCTTGGGCAAGGTTGACAGGCGAGGAGAAGGTGGATTATGTGAGGAATACCGAGGATGAAGGTGAGAAGAGGCTGGATTTTAGGTTTGTGCATTAGAAGTGCTTGAATAAGATAAAGCAGAGCAAAGTGATTCGTCGCTAAACGAAGGTCATGGCGTGTAAGGCAATCTCACTGTGCCTTGTACTTGGATCATACTTCCATTGCCTCGTTACAGAAGTTGGTACTTCCTGGAAGCACCGAGTAGCCGGTAAATCAATAAATCGAGGATCTGTGTTCGTTCTTATTCAGGATCCTAGACTTCGATACTGCTACTCCAATTCGTATGTGTACTACAACCAAGCTTGTAATGTAGTCCCTCTAGCATTCTCTCGCGTTTCACAATACCAGCACCTTAGAGTCTAGTAGCAGTGAGAATTGCACGCTCTGTCGAGGTCTGCGATGCCTCTTGAATGACCTCTGGGGTCTTCTCGCCAGGCGTTACATCGACAATGACGATCGTAGCAGGAATGCTCTCGGTGATATGACCTGCATCAAAAGAAGAAGTATCCATCTCTGCGACAATCTCCGGAGCCTCAAGACCCATCTCCTCGATCTCCTCCTTGCAGCCAACATTCTTGCAACGGAGAATATCATACTGTTCCCAAAGCTCTTTGTCAGACTTGAGGCGTGTCGTATTTCCATCGTCAACAACAAGATCTTCTGGTGACAACTGTGGCAGCTCATCCCAATCGAAGAAGTCGTTCTGAGGAGGAAGATACTCAGGACGAGGAGCTTGAACTCCAGCTGGGCTTACAGGTGAGGCTGCGTAACGTAGAGGTCGATGATCTGTATGAGTACCAGTCTTGTACCAATTGTCCCACTTCAGGAGAGCGAATCCAGGATCCTTCGTGACTCGAGCGATCGGCTGGCACCAATTGCTAGTGAGGCCATCGGGATCTGCCGGATCGTTTGGCATATATCTGTATTTGATTGACAGGAGTGGTAACGTGAAGGTTGTCGTGACATAAAGTGTGCAAACGTAGTTGTTGACTGGGCCGCCCTGCCGATTGACCTTGGACTTGACGCCATCGCAAGCTTTTCTGACGAGCCCATTAGCGCTGTGAGGCTTCGTTAGTTCAGACCACATAAATTTTCAAAGATATTTCAAACTTACGCTCTGTTGTAGTGCGAGGAGAGATATCGAATCCATTGACCTCTGAACAACAAATTGTAACCATCGAAGCGATGTGGAGGCCATTCGTCCCGATCGCATGTATCGTCCTTACCACGTGGTAAAGCACCTCGTGGGGCTCGAGATATCCACGCACGCCAATCTGAGTGGTGTTGAGCAGAATACGAACTGACTATCGGTCGGTAGTCGGCGGGTTCAAAAGGAGGACAAGTCAGAGTCTGTGCCCAAGGGTTCACGCTGACGACAGAGCGGTAGTGTTCGCAGGCAGGACCTTGGTCCAAGTAGTTGCAAGTCCGGATCGACATTTTTCCGTCCACAACTTCGGTATTGTAGAAGGTCTGGGTTGCATGACAAGTCATCGTTTCTGGCTCTTGCATCTCACCGTAAGGTGGTCTACGTGCCGCCACGAATCGGCCGTTCACCTGATCGCCACAAGTCAATACGATCCTTAAAGTTTTGCTTCAACATGTACTTACCTCCCAATATCCGGGTAGCAGATTGGGTACACCATCTGCATGATACCAACCAGCCGCAAATTGATTATTCCGAGCGTTGCACTCGGGAGCCGTACCCAAGACATTCGACCACCCAGACCGTATCTGAAGTCCAAGTCCTCCAGAGAGTTTGTTGAAGAATCCAGGGTTGTTGCATGTCTCAAGTCTCGCCGCTCTGAAAGATCTGCAGCACAGACTGGAGTAATAGCCTGTTCGGCAACCAGTCTTTTCTCCGCCGATATGGCTGTTTTGAGAGACTAACGTCAAACCCGCAGGGCAGGTTTGCTTGCAGCCTTTTGGTCTGCCGTACCAGGAGCAATCGTCTACCTTGACGTTGTTCTCAACACAGAGAGCTCGATTGAAGCCTTTACCACCTCCATGGCATCCATCTGCTATCACCTTGTGCTGATCATAGTCGAAGATCTTGCCATGCCCAAGTGCTATCTGTGAATAGCCTAGAGGACATTCAGGTCGGGCAGCGCAGTCTGTCCATTGCGCTTGGAGTAGGACCTGATTCTGGGCAGTGTTCTTTTGGTAGACCTCCAAAGCGGCAGTTGGATGCTTGAGAGCTTCATCGCCTCCGAGTTCAGCCATGGCGTTGACAATGAGATTACTCTCCGAGTCAGATGTTGCTGGGTCAGCCATGTCTAAGGCCCACACCATAGTACCTCGAAGGCAATGGTCATCGGCGAATTTCTTCTTCATGGTCAAGGTCTCAGAATCGTCATATGACACCCTGAAACCATTAGCGAACCATAGCATAACATGAACAGGACAAAGGCTTACCACTGGTCAGAATCCCAACTCATGTACTTGACGGCGGCTTGCTCATCCAGGATGGGGGACAGCCCATTGTCCTTAATGACACGCTGAATCTCAGCATTGGAGAGTATTCCCGCGGTGTTAGTGCAGCTACCGTTCTTGCCGCCTTCAGAAAATGCACAACCGGGAACGTTGCACTTCGAGTCAGCCAAGGTAAACGATCGACCGTAGAACGCGAGCCCGAGCACAACTTTTTCAGGATCAACTCCATTCCTCCAAAGCAGATTGAGCCCAGCTTCGATCTCTGTGAGATTGGTGTGTGGCTGGACGACCTGCTGTGTGTAGGGAGAGTTGCCGTCCCAAGTACCTAAAGATTTCAGCGATGGATCTTACAGCATGAGGATAGAGAGCATACCGTGAATGTCATAGGACATCAGATTGAACTGGAGAATCATCAGTAACAATCTTGAGGGAGAATGAGATTGTATTCTTACCCATTCCACGTAAGGCTCCATGCCTGGAAGATCAAAGCCTCGAAGGTACCAGTAAGATGTTGGCAAGGTCACGGTTATGCCATAGCGTGTGCCGCATGCGGTCTTGAGTTCTTTCAAGAAGTCGACGAAGTTGTGTGTGTCCTCCAGCATACCATCTCTATCGCTCGCGGCAGGATATTCCCAGTCGATGTCAATGCCATCAAATGCATACAAGGACATGAAACTAATAGCCGAGTCGATGAAAGTTGCGCGATTCTCTGAGGAGGCGACCATGTCGGAGAACGGTTTCCCACCAGCAGACCATCCGCCGACTGCAATGTAAGTCTTCAGGCCAGGATTGTTTCCCTTGAGTCCGGTGAAGCGCCGATAGAGCTCGACATCGTAGGAGTTCATCTGCGCCATGCGGTGGTCGTCTCCGATCAATGCGAAAGCGTAATTAATATGGGACCAAACGTCTGGGTCAATGCGTTCGGGATCCCAGCCATCGCATTTGAGATCGTGCGACCAGCTTTCGTAGTAGCCGACGTTGACGTTGTTACTGGAGGGACCGGAGCAGGAACTGCCTTCGTCAGTGGATTCATATCAATGGCATGGTATAGTGAACTTACGGCGCCTCGACCTCGTCACAACCAGTCTGGCAATCTTCGTTGCAGAAGTCCTCGCTTGTGCCGCACTGCTCGAGAATGAGTATATGGGTCAAATGGTTCTGATGCTGCCCAACTTACGAAGCCGTATTTGCTGCAGCATACGTTGAGCGGACAATCGAAGCTACCCTCAGGAGCATACTCTGTACGCTGTCAGTATGTTGCGGCACAATGCATGTTGAACTTTTGAGACTGTCCTGGGATGGAGCTACATGCCAAGATATAGCACTTGAGCGCTCAGTGGCATCCGATGCCCTGCAGAAGCTGAACCCATCAGTTGACTGTCGATATTTGGAAGGTGAAAGCCTGTGTGCTCCTGCGCAATGTCCCACGGCTGTTCACTCAACGACCGCTCTGGTGCTTTCGACATTCCTGGACCAGTATGCCAACTTCACGGAGGCACAGTTCATGCACTGGAATGTGTACTTCCGAGGTTACGCAGTTCAGCCAGGAGAAGTGGTCTGCGTTGGGTAGGTTCTATTCTGTCCAAGTACGAAAAGACCCTAGATATGCTAATTATTGGGATCAGGCCTCCTGGACAGAGCTATCAGCCACAGCTCATGACGAATGTCAATCGCAATTACTATGGCGGTGTCGAGCCTCCGAAGAAAGATGGATGAGATGGCTGTGCATGGTATGGAGATCAAGCCACAGAAGACAGGCGAGGGAAGTGTGCTCGAGACACTTCACGTGAAGCGGTAGGCTTAGCTATGGTGACTTCGTGAGTTACGCAGAGCATGAAACGAGATCTGTAACAAGTGACGTCAGCGCGTTGCGACTGCGACTTCCCAAAGTGAAGTTCAAACCGTCTTGCATGTGATACGAAAATGACGCCGTATCGATAAGGCCACTGAGACGCCTTAGCGCTTTCTGTCAGAATTGTCAACAATTCGAACTCCGCCCTTCACATCCGGCACTTTCAAGTTCCAACTACAACGCGCCAAACCCCAACAGCAACAAAGAGCGATGGATAGAGATTACGATGAAGACACCATCGTGCGCCTGGTCACTGATCTGTACCATGCACTCGTCAGGATCGGTGGGATCGAAAGCTCTGATGTGGTCTGGCCACCTGCGGGAGGTCATTCCCTCGACTTCTCCAGCCTTTCCGATGAGGCGCGTATCGACATGAGAGTCGTGTCGCTCATGCAGAAGCTGCCTTTCTTTACAAGACGGGCGGACCTGAATCAAATCCTGCCAACGATGTACTCCATCGTATATACCGACCCAGAAGAATTGGCGCGCAGTCGCGACATCGACAAGCGCACCTACTATGACACTCCTGATGGATTCCTGGACATGTCGAATGCCTTGCCGACCATGCTCATGCTCTTTGAGGGTCGGGACGGTTACGAAAAATCCCTGGTGATCGACATCAGTGATAGTAGGTTTTGATCATCTCAATGCAGCCTCTCGACTGACCAATGGCCAACTGATAGATACTGTCCGCGAGATCCCTGGCTCCATAGTCAATCCCTTTGCAACCTATCTAGATGTACCCGCGGTCCATGCGCCCGAGTATTTGCGGCAAAAGCTGGATCAATACCAGAATTGCGAGCTCATTCCAGATATGATGGGTGGGATCGTTCCTGTGAAGCCACAGGACCTGGTATGCATGCTTGCACGGCCATTCCAGACCACATGCTGACCGTCTCGCTGTAGCCCTGGACCGTAACTCTTCGTCGCATCCTCACGGAGGACTACGGATGGCCTGATGACTTCAAGCGAGAGCAGTGGAGACGCGACGGTAAAGAGCTCGTTCACCGCTTGTCGACGGAGTACAATGAGGCAAAGCGTGCAGAAGGTGTTCCCAGCGCTGGAAGGTAGAATGATGAAAGGCGCGTAAGGACGTGAAGAGGGATGGCCACCAAGGTTGGTCTCAGAGATTCACCGTGCCAGAATGTTCACGCATCGCGGACCCCTGAATGCAACTCGATACGCACCCGGATTCGTACACAAAGACGAAACGTAGCTCTTCGTCCAATTGCTTCACTTCTCGTGTACATAATAATATACAGCCACTGCCACCATGGCCATATCTCGTCTCTCGTTCTTGATCCGTCTCAGCATCGCCTTCTACACCGCGCTGGCCGCAGCAGCAGCGGGCGACCAAAAGCCATTGATTGCAGAGCGAGAACGCGGGTACAAAGTTGGCGAGCGGATACCTGTCACATGCCTGAACAGAACCATGTACGACCACGACTTCGATGCAAGGGATTGAGCCCATATCAGACATTCACTAACACAATCTTCCCTTCAGCGACACAGGCGAACACATCACCGACGCCTCAGGCCAACTCTCCTACATCCCAGCTTTCACATGCAACGAGACCGGACGACCCCTCGAACTCATATTCGGCGTAGAAAAGGACATCAATTGCACCATTGATTTCATAGACGACCCTTTCTTCCACTTACTCGAATTCTACGTCCATAACGATGCGCCTCTCACATGTCGAATCCCAACGAAACCGCTTCCGCCAGCTGTGCTTAAAGAAGACTACGAAAAGGGAACGAAAGATACAACTGAAGGCCAAGGGAGTCTGAGCGAGATCTATACCCCGTTGATCATCGCTTTGGCGGGAACACTACAATTGAGCCATCTTCATGTCGCGACACACATGAATGTGTTGGTGCATGCTGTTCCCAAGAGCGTGGAACCAGGGACGATAGCGGCTGCGATCGCGTACTCGATTAGCAGGGACCCGCCGAGTAGGATCGTGATTGGAGATCCTTTGCCGCTGCAGTTCAGCGTGAGGTGGTATCCTAATACGCTGCTGCCGAGTGGCTGGCAGGGCGTGGGAGGACATTTGACCTTTAGCACCATGGTGTACTGCTTGATCTCGGCGGGTGCCAGTGCTGCCATATGTCTGGCGTATTTCAGAGGCGTGGAACTGCCGAGGAGGCTGAAAAGTCATGGGAAGGATAGATTGGGAGGTATGGAGAGGGGTGGGTTTGGGGCCGGCCTTGGAAATGGGCTGGGAGGATATGGTATCTCAGGAGCAAACGGATATGGTGGGTATGGGGTGGGGAAAAGAGATTGAGAAGAAGCAATTGTGCTATGTGAGTTGAGATTTGTACATGTACTTTAGCGAGGCGTATCTGGCGTTGTGCGGTGCAGAGATCTGGCACGAGCTGTGTCGAATTAAATGCGTATTGAAGGCTCACGCTATGTTGTGACGACTTGGGTTGAAATATGGTCATGGACATCATCTTCGGGAAAGAGCAACGCGACGCGACCTAGTTCCAACCTGAAACTGCACTTTCCATCTAAACCTCCTGCCTGCCTTGCATATCTGATATTGCCCGACGCGGAAACCGCTAAATTAAAAGCTGGAGAACATAACTGCCTTCATCCGCCGACTGAGCATACACCGGATCCAGTATGCTACCGCACATCCTTCATGACGATACACACAAAGGATGTCCAATTGGGGCTTCATACCAAGGTACCCATTCAACGCACTCCCAGGAGGAACATCTGGCTGCTCCAAACCAGCACAATGGCACTCACGCCATCTTTCGAAGCGGCTTTGATGAGCGCCAGCTTCTTGGTCTGCGAGTCCTTGTTAACGCGATTGGAAACAAAGACAACCCCGAAACAAGCCCTTTGTTCAAGGAGCCATTGTTCGCGCCAAAGGGAACATAAGGTATGTATCTCCGCGCAGTCGCAAGTAACAGAAACCAGCATCCAATTCTACGAGAACTTACAGCGTGCCGGCCACGCTTGTCGCTTCTTACAGTCTTGCTATTCCATCTGCACAACCTATTCGCTGAAGTTCATTTCATCGACTTACCTGCTATGTCTCGACCCGAAACATCCAGAGCAACGACCGCCGAGAATAAGTTGGCTAACATGTCAGACTCCGAATTATTTGGTCTACCAAATTCACTTAAGAACAAAATCAAGACCTTCTCACAGCCCAAAGCATCTAGCCAGACGAAGGCATCTGCGAACAAGCAGCATACCTCAAATCTGCCATGGCCCAATCTCACGAACAGTCCCAGTCCTCTTTTCACACATCTCTTCAACCCGGATATTGAAGCACCGAATCACTTGGCAATCCTCCCTGCTTTCCGCTTGGCTTCACACTTCATAGAGGTATGTCTGCCTATCTTCCATGCCATGCTCTCTCAACCCGAGCAGTGTGCCACGGAAGGCTCATCTACCTCGCCTGGTACCCTCACTGATGTCACTTTCCCAGAACCACTCGTTTCACTAACACGAGAGCAAGAAGAATTCACCCGTGCCCGCCTCATCGCGATGAGTCCGTACCTCAACATTGACCATGGCATGGCTGGTGAAACAGCTGGCACGACAACAGTTGTCACTAACAGTAAGGGCGACCCACTTAAATTACCCCTACCGTTCACAGGATATCGCAGCAGCATAAACCTGAACGCAAAGAAGTTCAACGACATTTGGTACGCCTCTCCCTCGCAACAGGACGACCTCTTGCGATATCTTTGGTCATCGTTGCGACTCGCGGAGACCTATGTTCATGAGCTTGCCCATGCCGTCTGTTTCGCAATGTTCAACCCGCAACACAAGACTAAAACAATTCCTGGACATGCCTTCTTAGGCAAGGCATGCCATAGTGAAATCGGGTTCGAGCTCGAGCGACGTTTGTTTGGTGGATGTCTTACACTGGACGATACAGGCCATATGGGTATACCCAGTGCCATGTCCGGTAGAATTCTCTTGACGGAATTCCCAAACCGCGGTGTTCTGCATACCTATCTCGATCAAGAGTCCATCCTCAGAGAAGGGGTTCAGTTGCCCTGGGCTGTGATGTGTTGGAATGTCAAGCTTGAGAGAATTACTGACTTGTTTCAGGACGAGTTCTGGGCTGGGGCGAAAGGTTGGGTATTTGAGGCTACACGATTTCCAAAGGAAGAAGGTCGTGTAATGCTTTGTAATGGTCGGCCGAAGGAGATTTCGATGAGGGATGCGATTCTGGAAGTTGTCCCGAATGGGTTCAGGGCAAGCTTCGTGGGGACCAACCTGATTGTGAAGAGGAAGGAGCCTGAAGTGCAAAAGGAGGAGAAGATATGAGATCATGGTAGGTAAGAACTTTTCCAGACACGGTAAGTTTGATAGCGTTGATACAATGGCAAGATACTGTCTCCAACTTTTCAAATACTTCTCTTCATTCAATCATTTGATCCAGTCTATCACATTTATAGCCATCCAGACCTAATCTAACGCAGATGAGTATCCAACACGACTCTTCATTCCATGACCCACACATTTCCCATCACATATGCCCGCTACTAAAGAGATACTCACAGCCCGCTCTCGCCAATGCACTGCATATCCTAGTCTTAGGCTCGCCAGTCTTGTAGCTAATCAGATCTCCATACCATGCCCGCGTAATCTCATTGACGAAGAATCTATGACCATCAGCCGCAGAAGAAATGCCAATGTCTAGACGGACACCAATTTCGAGGGACTCGAACATAGAAGTGCTTCCTTGAGTTGAGCATCCTGATGTGGCGACCACATCTCCTTCACCAACCTTCCGCATTTTCCGAGGAGGAGTGATGATGTTATCAGATGAGCGCTTGCGCTTCTTACCCGGCTGGCCTGGTGAGATATTCTCCTTATCGGACGTCGTTTGATACGACTTTATAACGCCCTGGAACCCTTCGCTTGACGCACGTTTCCTCAGCTGTTCGAACACCCAAAGTCCAAATTCCTCGAGCTCTCGATATGTTCGAGTTCCACAATGCTTCTCGTCAAGCTGTTCCTCGGACACTCGGCCCATGACGCTTACGATTGGATTCGTGGTATCTTTCCTTGGCCTTGTATGAAATGCTTCGAAGACATGTCCTTCTCGGCGACGAGGACCATTGGCTGATGGCAAGGTGGCGATGATTAGGCGGAACTCGCCGAAGTCGATCAAAGAATCGATTTTCTGCTGGTGGAACCAACGATGCGTGTCAAATGATAGCGTGGAATCGTCAGTTGTAAGGCTTTGGCATGGGAGACGCTTGAGAGCACTCTTCTTGGGCGAAAGATCGACGTGGCTTGATGTTGATGAATGTGTTCGTTTCAGGACGAATGGCGCTTTCAGCAGGCAGTCCGATGTTTTGGTACATGTCTGGGGTCGGAATTGGTATCGATGGAAGGGTGCAGTTCGGGCGATTTCGTCCAGAGCTTTGATATCTCCAATCTTACGCTCGCTTTCTCTTAAGTCGTCTATGCTTGGATAGCATCGAATGCGCTTGGCGTCGACTCGTAGAGTGCTCAATTCATCCAAGATGTGGTAGACGAGCTTGACCATGGCGACGTCGGGTTCTGTAGTAAAGCAGAAGTAGAGCAAAGTCTTGTCCTCAAACGGGCAATTCGTGACGAGATCATGCGCGAGAAGTATCGATATCAACTTCTGCCATGTCCAATACTCTGCCTCACAGCCAGACAGTCGAGCGATCTCAGAGAAGATGACGAGCGATTGGTGTAACTCTGTATGTGCTGCACCTTTCTTGCTGAACAGCCATTTCACTCCGCAAGTGGACATGAGAGCATCGAGTCGCTCTGATTGGAAGCAAGGCGGGATATTTGGATTATCTCTGACATCCTCGTTCCCGACAGGAACCATGCTTCCGCAGAAGATCTTCGAGTTCGGTCCAGGTAGACCGCTGTCGTCGCCGACCCAGATGAGTTTATTGGGTGTCCAAGAGCCGTCCATTTTGTGTTAGTACTGTTCAGTGGTAATACGATACGACGAGGAAGAGGATGGGGCTTACTCGAGACTCTCGTGACATGAGTTGGCTGGACTTGCATTCACGGACGCAAGTGAATTGATTGAAGCCGCAAGGCAGCCATCATGACATGACCGTAGCTCTGAGACCAGTCCTATACAACCGTATACGTGAAGATTAATTTGTGGCTTCCATAGACAATGCCATGTGAGTCTTCAGGAACAAAGCGAATTTCGTCGGACTAAAGCACTTGAACTTAGAGCAAACTTCGACAAAGAGGATTCTTGACGGTTTGCGAGAAAGATCTGAGGGAAAAGAATCACAGTAACCCCCATATGCCTCGTGAAATAGATCTTGAACGCTTCTTATCCCCAGAGATCGAGCATCTATTTGCTTCCATGGTAACAGCGAAGACGTTGGCGAGGCTGTGTGAGTTGATTCGCGCGGCTATGGCCGCCGCTAGCTCATGCTTGCATGATCCCAACGGCCATGCCTACCTCGATTTACTAAAGACGAAGGGTCGCCTTCCAAGCGTGAACAGCGAAGATCGCTTCGAATGTTGATCATGGAAACCGGAATTGCGACTCGAAGAGATTTGCCACTTTTGGCGTGGTCCTGCAAACCCGGCCCTTCGAATTGTCTGCAAAGATCCAAGACACGAAGGATCACGGAGTCGATCGTGGAACGAAGAACAACCACCGAACGAACTTTGAAGTGGTCGATCCAGTTTTGTAGCGATTGTCTATCAGCTAAAGCTCCAGTCATCGAAGTCGTCAGATCCGTAGGATATCTCGGAGCCGTCAGTAGTATAGCCAGCATCAGGCTCATCAACTCTGCTAGGCGGCTTATAGTCTTCGGCCTCTTTCTGAAGCATCCGCGAAAACTTGAGCCAATATTCCGTATTCTTTCCGTCAGACAGAAGTTGGCTCTCGATCGCATCGCGCTCGCCATGCACACACAGGCCAACACCCTCATGCCGGTAGCGGTCATTGAATTCGAACGCATACCGTGGGCCTGGCTGGTCTGCGAAGCAACCTCGCAGCTTGACTTTGCGCAGCTTTGGGAGCTGGCCGGCGATTCGTGCGAAGAAAGATTCCCAACTGCCTTGAACGAGGTCGAGGCTGCACAATGAGAGGCGCCTCAGAGAGCCCCTGTGTCGAAGCAGAAGATTTACCAGGTAGTCTTCAGCAACCGAGAACCGGCTTAGACCGAGCTCTCGGAGTCTCGGCCAGGTTGTCGTGCCCAAAACGTCTTCCATTCGTGGATAACCAGACAAATCTTCTTCCTCGGCAGCCTCGTCCCACATGCATATTTTCAGCACACGTAAATGAGTGGCATTGGAGAACCATTCGGCAAGCATATCTCTGTTGTAGTCCTGCTCTGAGTCCTCCGTCATATCGTCGCATGAATCATGATGCAGGTCAAAGCTGATGCGAAACTCACGGCGTTCCCGCATCAAGTTCTCGACAAGTGGCTCAGTCTCATTGTCTCCCCAAACATTCGTCAACACGCGACCTGAAACATCGGAGACACAGAATCGCGTTGGACGGCGATCAGCATGATAAAGAGCGTTGAGCACTGTCCAAAATTGATCAACACCTTGAACCATACTATCGATGTCACCAGTCGGCATTACCCCGAGCTCTTTGAACGCGTTGAGCAGTGTGGTTGTGTAGCCAAATGCACCGAAACCAATGGACACTTTCACTTCGGTAAGGTTCTGGCAGGCCTCGAAGATCTGCCTGAAACACTGGAAGTCAAGACGTTCTTCCACGATACTTGCTTGATCAGCCACAGTCGCTTGATACTGTCTGAACGCGGGGCCAGGAGATACCATGTTAGGTTGTCCTCTCAGAAGAGTGACTAACTTCTCGTAGGCATAGTCAAATGCACGCTGGCCCTCAGAAGTCTGCTCATCATGTGGTGATCTGTCCAAAAGCTTGTTGAGGGTTTTACATGCATAGGAATGTGTTTGGTCTCTCCGCAACATATGCCACTTATGAAAATCGGGTGCAGGTCCAAAGCGATTGGCGTGAAAGTGTATGCACTTTACGGACCTGGCTATTGCCGAGTTTCTGGCAATTTCAGCAATCTTTTCCAAGCTATCGCGCTTGAACACAGCCTGAACAGTGTCCAGAATGTGCTCGGCGCCAATGCGAGCCATGGTCCGGCAGGAAAGGCGCGCGGTAAGGATGGTAAGTTTGTCCACATGATCAAATATCGCATGAAGAAGCTCTGCCGGCAGATCCAGTACTGATTTGCCGTGTACCTGGACCTCTCGTGGCTCTTGGTAAGGGCATCGGGTCTCCTTTTCAATGATCCGTCGTGGTGATCTTGTTCGTGGCCTGTGTAATGCTCTAGTGCCGGATATCGTCCGTCTCCAGGAAAGCGCAGATTCCACCAAGTGGTCATATTCTGAGCTCATCTTCAGAGAAACCACTGCTTGTGCAGTACAGAGTGTGATGGAGTGAAGAAGGAAGTGAAGTGGTGAACAACTTTGAGAAACGCGTCCCGACGCATCCCTGTCTAGCGCGTGATTATGTCAGCTGAAAGCTTGAGCTCAACACGTCTTCCGCGGTTCTGCCTGCAGACAACGCGACAAAGAGAAAAGAAACACTTCACCGGAGCCGGTCGAAAGACTTGTCATGGCCGCAGCGAGGTCAATCAACACCAACAATACATGAGCACTGGAACTGGCAACCACGCACTCGCTACACCACCAAAATGCCTCGCCTCGTCCGCCGAGCGCCGCTTTCTGAGCGCATCAAAGCATACCTCGATCCTTACGATGTTCTGCTGTGGCTCGCTGAATACATCAACGACGATGCACATGAAGAGTGGCTGAAGTTGTGGGCCGTGCCGATCGGATTTGGCCTGCACGTCGTCTTCATATTAGCACAACGCGCCAGCTATATGGATCCGAGCAGGCGCGGAGACGATGTGTTTGGAGAGGATGGCAGTGGCGGCAGTGGCTGGTTCGCCTGGGTGGTGAGTATTGCAAGACTCGCACGACACTTTCAATGATAAAGGCTGACAGTGTTTGGCCAGGCAACTCTGATCATGCACTCCATTACAATACTCTGCTGTTGGAACGCACTGTGGTCGTTTGGCAAGACCCGCTCCTACCGCCTCTTCGAGCAACCAGTCGACATTGCACCAGCTACACCATCAGCACAGCGAGTGCGCGTCGACAGTTCGCCGCTCTCATCATCGCCGATCCGCTACTTCCAGCATCTCTATTCTGCCGCCACAGCGGCATCTCGTGCATACCCAGATGCCGAGCGAGAAGTGTGGGAGCTGAACGTCTGGGATCCGAACCCGCTGAACCTGACGCTGTTCGCGCTCTTCTCTCCCGGACACGTCGCCATTTACTACCTGCTCCTTCCTCCGGCTGCCATGGACCCGCGGCCACTGGTCACTTACATCACGGCAATTGCATCCAGTGTGCTGCTTTCACTGCAACTGTGGTACATGAAGACTTCATTTACTCAGCAGGCCAAAGACCAGGCTCTCGTCCATGGTCAAGTCATGAACGAATATGACACCAAATTCGTGCATCCGTTCCTGAATAGACCTGTCCGAGATGTTGGCGTGCAGACTCGCGGCAGCACGACACCTCGGGGAAGCAAAGTGCGCGAAGTGGACGTCTACACTCCGACCACACTCGTCAAGCGTGCTTTCACTACCAATCCAAATCCAAACTACGCTCGGCAATACGATCCAGATGGCCTCACATCATCTAGACCATCATCTCGTCGAGATTCAGGTCAGATAGCTGCGCTTCCGAGCCTCGAAACGCCACCGAATGGCTATCTCAATGCTCAGACTCAATCGTACTCACGACCAAGTCCGAGTCCGGCAGATTTCTCGTCGCCCCTTAAGCCGCATCACGAGCGTCTAAGGGAGCGAAGTCCTGTGAAGGGAGATGGAGGCAGCCTTGGCGTGTACAGCCACGCAGCAAGCCCTTTGAGGAAGGCTGTTAGCACTAATCAGCTCAGAGCCAGTCGAGAAACAGGTCGAACCGCCAGTCCGCTGAAGCGAATGAGTACGCCAGGTACTGGAGCTGGTCAAGATCAGCTAAATGCCAGTCGGAGAAGAGAGACTGGTCGCTTTTAGTCGTTCGTCTAGTCTACTCTTTCGTAGCGCAATGATACCAATGCATAGATGCCAAGCCCTGCATCTGTTTCAAGTCCATCGACAGACTCACTGATCTGCCTCCGCTGTGCCATTCCTTGCCTTGCGTAATCTTTGTCAGGAAGACTGTCGACTACACACCAATCCTGCCGCTACTCAAACCTCCTTACAAAGCTTCCCACTATCCAAATCATATTCCCACCCTTCACTCCCCACACCAGTCAACACAAACAAACTCTCACTCGGATCATACTTCTTCTTAACCGCCAATAACCTCTCATAATTCTCCCCATAAAAATCGTCCTTCCAATTCTCACTATAAGGATTACCCTCATTCATATACGAGCCCATCTCAGGCGCCCAATCCCGCCACACCGTCTCCTTATTTTCCTGCGTCCAATCTGCAGCTTCTTGCAAAATCCCTTTCGGAGTCGTAGCTGTTGGGGCTGAGCCTCCGACATAGAAGTGCAGGTATGCTGATCGCCAGGCAGAGTGGAGGGATCCCCAGCGAGATTCTGGGGTGTTGATGACACCTGGACCTCCTGAGAGACCGATGGTGGCGTAGGTGCCTCGTGTGTGGTTCTGTGCGGTGACGGCGCGTTGGATGTAGGTGCGGAGTTGGGTGTGGTTTAGATCTGTGAGTTGGGGACGACCGAGGAGGCGGGAGGTGAGGACGCCACCGGCTCCGGCGCTGTTGGAGCCTGAGATGCTGTTGTAGAATGAGGTGTAGTTGTTGAAAGTTGAGGAGGAGAAGGATAGGGAAATGCTTTTGTTGGAACCGTAGATGGATATCTTGTCCATGACTGGTTGGATGAGAGCGTCCAGATCGGTCGAAGTTTGGTTGATGGCCCAGAAGACTTGTGTGGCGACTACTCCAGATGTGGTAGTGTTTAATGATGGATTGAAGTATAAGGCTCTTTCGCCAGTGGCGAGTGTTAATGCTCCTGCCACGCCTGCGTCCATCAGGTCTGGGAGATTGCGGAGTAGGACAGCTGCAGCGTCCCAAGAGGCGTTGGCTCCAGATTCTGTCAAAGCAGCGAGCGACAAAGTTCCCATAGCGACGCTTGACGGAGCTGGGTGGTGTCTAATCACGAACTCCGTGACTACACCATACACGCCCCCGCCGCCACCTCTAATAGCCCAGAATATGTCTTGATTCTGCAATTCGTTCGCCACGAGAATTTCGCCTCTCGTGGTAACAACTGTGGCTTGGAGGACTTGCTGTGCGCCGAGACCATATGTGCTTGCCAGTGGGCCATGACCTCCACCCTGGATATAGCCACCTGGTCCAACGCTTCCATCTTGACCTGTAGTCACGACGCGGCCTTGATCGAGAGCAAAGTCTAAGACATCGCCCCAGCCTAGACCACTACCAACGATGAAGACATCCGATATATCGTTCGAGCCGGGTACTTGCCAGCAGGTTTCGCGGCGCAGCTGGCGGAAGTGACGAGTCCAGATAGAAAGTGCGAATGCACCACTGGATCGACCACTGAGATCATGACCAGTTCCCTTGATCACGACTCGAATGTTTCGGGCAGCCGCCCATTTCAGTGCTGTAGCTACCTGAGTTTCTGTCGTGGCGTTGACGATGTACGATGGAAGTCCTCCCAGATGGCAGCCTCTGGCCTTCTCGTACCCATCCACGGTTGGTGGAATACACGAATTGTTGGCGAAAAGCCACGCTCCCATCGACTCCGGTCGTGAAGCATGGAAGATGCTCGAACTCCAATTGGCTTCCGTGACGTTGCAAGAAATATCTGAGCCAAAAGGATTGCCGGCCCAGCATGATGAGGCGACGGGAGTCGTGGTGAGGAGAGCACCATTCAAGGACGCATTGAGTGCGGACCATTCATTCGATGACGGCCATGATGGGTCGAGAGGTGTTGTCTTGCAGACCTGCTTGGCAGAGACGCTCGCGAGAAAAAGAGTGAGTACTGTGGTCCTGTCGAGCCTCAGCATATTTCCGAATGAAAGAAAGATTGAATATGAAATTCACCTGCGCTGTCGTACCTTGCTTATTTATTCCTTGCTCACATGGCGCTTGTGCGAGGAAAGAACTTCGGTCAACAGTATTCGGGTGCCTAGTGAGTACCCGAAAAAGTGGGTCCGTATTCGTATCGCACCGACGACAAACGCGAAAAGTCGGCCGTGATTTGCAGAGCATGTTGAACTAATGGTCTTCAGTATCTAGCACTGTCCAAAGTCAAATGACCAGGATTTTGTGCGCAGGTATTGATGCTGCATCTGGCGCGGTGCCATGCTCCAATCTTGTAAATCTTGAACATTGTGGTTTTACCGAATCATTCAAGCCCAGAACTGTCGGGGCCGCGGACCATAGTACTGCGACATGTATCCAGTCCAAAATTCTAGTAGTAGCAAAATGCACGACGGACGCGGTCTACCCACGCCCACGTAAATGGAGGTCCGAATTCGTACCAACGATGTGGTCGAATTTCTGGCAAGTATGGATCGTCTTGCGGCGGATGTAATTCGCGCTGCGGATTTTTCATCAGCAGACGATAGTCGTCTGAGACCTTGATGATCTCTTCAGGCTCTTCATCGGTCAAGATTGGCACTGCGTCGCACAGTATCCTGTCGACTAGGACATCGGCTCGAACGGCATCCAGAGTCAGGTCATCGAGATTTTTGACAGTGTAGACAAGGCCCAGGCAAGGAGCCGTTCCTGGAAAGATGTGTGTAAATTTCGAATCCAGATCTCCTTGTTTTCCGACAGTCTGTTTGTGCATCTCGAGGGAAGAGCCTGGATGTAGCCAGATGCTATAGCTTCCTTTAATGATGTCGTCGGGCGATTGACAGTCTATCATCGGTGCTCGGTACGGACGTGTGAGATAAGTAGCATGCCGCGCTCTTCGCCATAGGAGGGAAACAGCTGGTCTTTTGAGAGCGGCGGCGAGGAAGACGAGCAAGATTGTTGTGATGATGATAGTTGTGTTTCGCAAGGAACGCGTTCGCGCCATGACGGATGAGTCGTACGTAGCAAATCGTGGCTCCGATGGTAGAGGCTGAGAGTGATGACTCGGCTTGAACTGAAGCTTTTACCTGTTGACTAGAAATCGCGATAGCTTGCATAGTCTCAGCAGTCGTCCATCAGGCTGATCTTGGCGTGTGCTAATACACGTGGTTTGCTGGGAGCCTCTAACCTGCTGGAATATTAAAGTCAAACTCGGCGGCTGGACACACAGGGCACGAAACTGGCAATGAAGTGGTTGATGTTTCATGATGATGATCTGACTCTGACTGATGGGTTTTGCGCGAGCCTCGGAGGTGAGGTCCAATCGCGACGCCAAGCAATCGCCACCCCGCCACCGTCTTTAATTCTCAAGCACGTCGTGACTTCCAACTTCCGGACACATCAACCAACACTTCCTCGTCTGCATCTACACCAGATGAGGTACCGGTATATGGACTGGAAGGGAATACTCAACAGCTTGTTCGCCACGGAACCTTATTCGAAGCGATGAGAAATGAGAAGGGGAATAGCTAAAGGTATCAACACGTGCCAAGATCAGCCTGATGCTCAACTGACGGTTCCAGGATCCTGCCATTGACAAGATCACGTCTATACATCTTTCAATCGATCAATTCGAGACTCGACCATCAGTCTCAGCATCTATACCCGACTCACCGCACTTCTAACGCCATGTTACTCATCTTTCGCTTCGCGCTACTCACGTGTCTACTCGCGCGAGCGATTCCGAGCGATCGTGGCTACCAGGCGCGTCTCGTTGGTATGGACAGCGAGGATGACTTCCCCAATCAGTACATTGTCGTATTCCACGAGAATCATGCTCTAGGAGAGCACTGCCAAGCCATCGGCCAGAACCTGTCAAACTTGCCTGGGAATCAAGAGGTACACCTATGGTTACACAGCTACTTTAGACGACAAGACCCGGGACGACCAGGTTCGACGCGATCCGGGAGTACGCTTAGTGGAAACAAATGGGACCGTCTATGGAGTTGTGCCGGAAGATGTGATGTTATTCGATCCTATATCGGGTGAATGGTACCCAGATCCTTTCTATGCTGACATGGGAGACAGCAGCGAACTTGAAAGCCTCGGACAGGATTGGTAGTTCGCAGATCACCGTTTTCCCACCATTCCCACTCCAGTATCCCACCTTTGCCCTGCCATTCTATGTTTGACCATCCACAACCTTCGCAATTGTCTATTTCCAGCAGAAGGCTCCAGGAGCTACAGGAATGGGTCAGCACCTGGGAATTATAGATTGATGAGAGCTTTGCTTACTGCCCTGCTCTTTACAGCATCTATCAAAGGCACCAGAGTCGATGCAGTTTCCCCCGCCACTTGAACATTGGTTGTTCGGTCCTGGGAAATGAGCATTGAAACAATGCTTGATGTTGTCACCACCACAACAGAAGTCGGTCTTCTTGTAGTATGAAGGACCGGTACCGCTTGGATCCTGACATTTGCAGTTGTAGCCTGCCAAAGCTCTGAGTCATGCGCAATCAGTTGCTATCAACTCTTTGGGGCCCAACATTCTTTCGACTGTGAAATAGACTTACCCACTACTAAAGAGTGAGAGCGACAAAAGAGTCGCGGCAACGATCAGCTTCATCTTCGCTGGCGAAAACGATGGCAATGACTGGGGAAAATGGAATTGACTGAGCTGAGCGAATGACTTCTAGCTGAATGAGATGACTATAGCAGGCACTGACGATATCTTATATCTACCCAGGATCGGGAACTCGCCTTGGAACTACATCTCTGTTCATCTTGGCTTCCCAAATTTTCACAACTCGACTCTTCCAATTGCGAAGGACCTCTATCAGGACACTCTTCGGAACGTATGTCAAGGAAATTGCAGCACTTCACGACGTACAATGTCCGAGATAGTGCTGTCTCACAGGTTCCCGAGGCCTTGATCGGCCCTGTGCGCAACTGGACGGAGGCTCTGAATGGCCACGATTCTCAGTCTCCTCGTGTAGGTTGACCAGATGCCGAGATTTGCCAATACTCTCATAGAAATCAGCATTGGTGTTGCTGAAACACGGAGAGCGCTCTTTGCAGAGCATTCAAGGCTTCTTAACGGCCTCGTAAGATGGTTAACAGGAGTGCTAGGAGAACGAAGACTGAAGACAGGCTGGCCTTCTACTACCAAATTCTCGGAATAGATTGCAAGAACTATTATCTGATGGTCACATGTCGGCTCTCGAAAGGCTGATGCGGTGAAATTACAGGGTAGTGCGGAGACACTAACCGTGCTTCATACCTTTTGGACCATTTTCTCCGGGCCCGGGCATCGACAAGACATGGACAGCAGACGGCGATTCGGCTTGGACCATCTCATGTTTGACCGTAGTGACGATCTTCAAGTGGTCAATCTAGAGCCGAACGCGGCCTGGGTCGTGATCATGATGTGCTTCTCCTGTGCTTCACCGTCTGGACGCCCATGATCCTTTCCTCATTCCCCCGAATTCACTGGTTTAGTCACGAAGAACTATCATCGCTTGGACTTTGGACAATTCTTTGATTCCTTCGGCCAACATCTAGAGCAAGTCCGCTCCTTCTCAATACAGACTGACCAGATGAACTGCATAGTTTGTCCGTTGGTCGATGCGGCCATTATGCGGCCGCGTCATCCGCATCAATCCAATCCTTATCAATGGCCGCAGTCTAGTATAGAATTAGCGGTAGACAGACAATGCTTTGGAGATTGAGGATGTCAAGAGGGAAGCAGGCTAACAGTAGACTTCCAGTCCGTGGTCCCGAGACATCATTCCAGGATATACAAGCTTGTTGCTGCCGTTGTCAACGGAACGGCCGATTTTCAAATCTGGTAGTGTACAATTTACTGTCCATTATTTACACTAATATGTGTCAATTCCGATGAAGGATGCGCCACTAACACTTCACAGTACTCATGACCTAAATCATGACACCCTTATTCTGCTGCTTATCAACTCTGTAGTTCTTCCAGATCGCAATCGCTGGAATACCAAGGACAAGCACGCAAACGGCAGATATGCAGCTATAGTACTGAGTCTGTCCCCATGCATAGTCAACTGCGGTTCGAATCGCAGTTCCTGGGACGAACAGTTCCTGGGTGATATATCCGCCAAGATATAGCTCGGTTGCTTTGCCTTGTAGATCGGCGGGGAGGGCTCTCGTGAGCGCACTTGGGAAGACATTGCCGTAGATGGAGGTAGAGACAGCCTGACCGATAGCGCCGCCAACACTCGCACACAGTCCGAGGATCGAAAGCATCATTGGGACACCCTCACGATCGGCAGCAGCCATGACGGCCATATCCTGACTAATTATGAGAGTTCCTCCAGCGAAGGCAATGAAGATCTGGCACATCACAACGTATCCGATACCATGCTCGCCGCCTCGGAAGTAGACCATCAGACCGGATCCGAGAAACATCAACGGTAGACCGAAGAGAAGTGCGGTGTACTTGAATCGCTTGGTGGCATAAACCCATGCGCCGAAGACCACTGACCAGAAGCACGAGCCGACGTTGTAGATCTGTGTCATGTAGCCGGCGTAGGTGACATCGAGGGCGTAAGTGACCTTTACGTAATTGTAGAACTGAAGATCCCATGAGTAGAAGCTGAAGTAGAGGACAGCAGCAAGGACCATGGCGCCTAGGACAGTGCGCTCCTTCACCAGCTCCCACCTCACAAAGTGAACACGAGCTCCCCACTTCTCCCAGGCCGCAAAGACGAAGAAGAGAAGGAAGCCGATGATGACCATGGCGATAAAGGTCGCAGATTGGAATGTGGCGCGTCCATATGTCTGCAGAGAGAATGGCAAGAGGAATAGAACGAATGCCGCAATGATTAGAATGGCTCCGATGATGTCGAATTGGTGGAAGTAGTGCACGAATGACTGCCATGCACTGCGACCGCTGGATGCTCGCTGGTAGAGTCCCATCTTCTCGGCCTTCTTCTGGTAGAACTTGAAGACGAACGCGAGGGGCAAGAACACGACTGGCTGAACAATGCAGAATGTCCCAATCGCCCATCGCCAAGTCGTCATCCTCAGGAATGAATTTGCCGCAAGAGGCCCTGTGAAAGCCGTGCAGATGAATGGCGTCGAGACGAAACCCCATGCGAAAGCTCGGTTCCGAAGGCCAGTGGTATCTGCGACGAAAATGTCCAAGATGAGGTACAGAGCATCGTATCCGATCCAATAAAGAACGTATCCAGCTGCATATGAATCTGGGCCATTGGCAGAAGCTAAGATAATCATACCAATGAGATATACCGCAAGGAAGGTCAAGAAACCTTCTGTACGGCCCCAAATATTGAGAATCTTAGCGATTGGCAGCTTGAGGACTCCGCCGATAATACTCGCCAGAATTTGAGCAGTCGAGTAGGCCGGCGCGGTGGTGAAAAGTGAGAATGCATTGACGGATGCATAGCTCATAACGGAGGATTGAAAAGCGAGCATGAAAAAGCATACCCAGATCCTGAATCAGTGTTAGTACAGGATTCTACCAATTCAGTGATTGCGCAATATCTGACCAAGCAAAGGTGCAGTATAACACAGGCTTCGTCCAGACGAGAGCTGCTGCTTCTGCTTTCTGAATACCATCCTGGGCACCTGAAGTTACCTGGTCCGGGTTTTGTTGAACTTCCTTTTCGTTGCGAGCCTCCAGACTTAATGTGTCTGATCCGGAGTCGTACTGAGACTGATCGTAAGGCGTCTTCTCATCGCCGACCGGAGGTTCCGATCCTAGTGCGGCATTGGCAGTAACATTCTCGGTCTTGCGACCTCGAATTTGATCGAAAACACCCATTGTCGTCCCCAAGACAATGAAAGTCTCGACAGGTGAAGTCCACGACAAAGATGGGCCAGGAAGATCTTGGAGATAAGATCAGATAATAAAGTGAATGCTGCAGCTGAACGCCACAAAACGCAGACTGACTGCTAGCGGATGCGTGTGACCCTACGCTGCTACGATCCCACGCATGGATCGGTTGTTCCGAGTGGATGGGCTGAGCTTTTCGCGCAAATGGTTGCCGCTTCGTCGAATGAGATGCCGATGGCGCCCGGAATCGAAGGATCAGATTATCTTAATCAGATCAAAGCGCCGCAAAAGGTGGAACGTTTTGTAAAGAGCCTTTGCAGCCATCGACGTCCAAGGCGTCGTCGGGCGCGAAAATCTCCAATCACACGCCCAGAAACAGGCGTGTCTTGCGGTATCTTAGCTGAATCAAGCAACACGAAGGATTTTGAGCCGCGGCAAGCGGTCTTAGCGACGCCGAGACCGGCAGAAATTGAGGCTTTTCTTCTTCCACCTTCACTTCACCTCGCGGAACAATCGTGGGGTGTAGGTACTCGATGAGACGGAGAAGGATGAATTGCATGCATGCCACGAGGAAATCCGCATATCTCAGGGCACTGGGTGGTGTGACAGAAGGAGCAATGGCGACTGCAGAATCTTCGGAAGGATGCCCGTTCGCCACCAAGGTTCACTGGATCCATGTTCACTTTTCTTGGCGATTGGAACAACAGCCCATGTACTGGCAATATCCGTGGACTGTTGTCTGAGGAACGACGACGCTTCAATTTTCTCTCGTGGACAGAGACGACATGCCATCGCAACGACGCAACAATTAAGAAGGAGCAGCCGAACGACACAACACGTTGTAGCCGGTCTTTCCGAACTCGACAATGGCATCACATAGACTCCTCGAAATCATCATAGCACGTATGGCTGTGCATGAACACAAGCAGAAAACCATCCAAATGCATCTGAACTTCATGATCAATTGTCTGACAAATGATGTCCTGGCTCCATTTGCGAGATCGCACTTCTATGATTTTGCTCTATCGCTATTGAGCTTCTCCATCAGCTAAGTTCAGTTGGCCCATGGAAACATAATGTACAGGTATGGCGCGAGGAGAAGAGTCTGCAATTGAAGTAACGTATCAAGTTCTCTCCTACACACACTACTTCTGCGACGCATTTCGCACAGGGCTAACATCAGGCACTCTTTGTCCAATCTGCGTAAGACTTCACTGCTCCTCTAGCCTGACAATCCTAGAGTCAGCTAAAAGATGGCAGAGCCAGCCAGACGAAAGCGCCTCTACATTCTTTGCGACTACACCTTCCTGCAATGGCTTTCTACTTTCAAGTATCCCACGACCAGTGGTTTCTTCGACATCCTGCCTCCGGAGCTGCGCAACATCATCTTCGACATGGTTCTTGCCGGCCAGGACGAGCTACAATGCCGACAAGATGGGATCAGAATCGGGCCAAGGCAACGCTTTGCTTCCCTTACGCAAGCATCTCGGCAGTTCCGGAAGGAGACACGCGCGATGACCTTCAGCAGGACCAAGTTTATCTTCGAGTTTTCGATCGGAAGCGATGAGAAAGACGTTGCTTATCGCAAGGCTTTGACATGGATTCAGAATTGGTGTCTAATCGTTGCTCGATCAGAATTGCAGTATATCCAAGATGTTGAGCTTCTCCTGGACAAGCGCTCCTTCCAGATATACCTTGCACCGAGACAATTTCGTATGCGCAGCTGCACTTGCGATCTGTGCGTGAAGTTGTCGGACGAGAAAGTGTTGTCAGAATATATGGAAGGATTTTACAAAATCCAAGAAACTCAAAATATCCCATCGGTTGGACTGTACATCATCCTACTTGCTGCAATCATTATGCAAGCTCATTGGGATGACAGCAAAAGGGTGGGATACGACGAGCTCAATGAAGTACGGCTGGCACTCTCACAATGCGGCTAGCGTGCCGGATCCTGGAATGATAGCAACCAACTACAAGTCTTCCATGGAAGATCGTTGGCACCGATATCAGCACCTTGGATGTCAACTCAGCTTTCACAGTCTCTATCGCCACCAAATAACAAAACGGCTTGGATTATTGGAGTTTTGTTCCATAATTCATAGAGCAGGCCTGCCGAGTGGGGGCACACACTCAGGACCAACTTCGATTGAAGATCATTCTGGCATTTCACTATAGCGCATATTATGGTAATCGAGGCAAGTGCGCATCTGTGAGTTTCTGTCGCGAGTCGGCGCCAGATATGGTTCACTGTGTCTGAGGTTCACTTCCGGTTCCAACTTGCCCTCACTTGTTCGATGACTGCGCTATAGCTCAAGTCCAACCAACAGACAACCTTCGTCCATCACACATCCACTTCCAAGACCTGACACACGACTCACACTTCACCAACAAAAATCTCACCATGCGGCCACCTATTCTCAATGAAGCAAACTTCGATTCCTGGTTGCCGGTCATGCGTCGCCGCCTGGAGGACTATGCTCTATGGGGATATGTCGAGCAAGCCATACCAACGAATCCACGTCGAGACTGGAGAGAGCGATCTGCAGAAGCGGCCATCATGGTTTGTGTGTATGTAGCATCGCACTTGCTGCTACTCATCCCCGCAAACGACCTTCTGGACGCCTTCACCTTGCTCGGTCATTTGAGACGTCTCTCACGGCCTTTCAACTTCCTGGGTTTGCCTGCAATTCTGCGCAACCGCATCTATGATCTGGCACTCCCATCAACCCAACCCGACAGACCATGGAGACTCGCTGACGACAAGAGTCCCGGAAGAAAAGTGAGAATACGAGCGAGGCTACTTCCTCCACTTCTGAGGAGAGTCTGTCGCCAGATCCGAGCAGAAGCCTTACCTCTCTTCATCTCTACACGTCACTTCTCCATTGAGATACACTACACGAAGTTGCAGACAGCAGGAAAATTAGACGAGATTATTAGAAGCTGGGCCAAAGATGCCGCACGAGACTATCTCAGACATCTTCGGTACCTGGAGTTGAATATCAAAGAGATGACATATTCTCCCGGGGGATTCGGAGGGTTCTACACTTTTGAGCTGTCTGACAAACTGGGCTTGAGGATCACCTGCAAGGATATGAAGACTACTTCCAAGTCTTCGCAGCATACATATGCCGTTAAGCAGCATGAGATCGAGATGGAAAAAGATCGACAGGTCCTGGGACTAAAGGGTGAAGGAATCGTGATGGCGATTACCCGTAAGCCTGAGCTGTGGGTATGAGTTCATACGGGAAGGAGTGGCTCGCTGAATCGAGACTCTTATCAATACGTGTATGGGCTGTCGAGGTCCAAGTTGGGCTGGCTTGAGACCAAAAAGATTCATACTGCAACTAATCACATCTGCATGCATAGTAGCTTGCTCAGAGCCCATCTTTCCAAGATACTTCTAGTCGTGTTACTCGAGCGTAAATTCTCATCCGTTCTCCCTGAGAAATTCGCTGCTGATCATGTTGGAATCCGACACAGAGCCAGAAGTCGCAGTTCTCCGTATGCCAAGCCTCTCACATGCAAGACCGTTTGACTCCCCGCCACTCGACACCGGCAGCACCCGCCAAATCATCAAATCCTTATAAACAAAACAATCTTACTCCAGCCAATCAAACAAGTTCAACATCAAATATGAGTAGACCCTGAGGGAATTGCTTGACTCTAATGACCCTACGGGGTACGAGATATTCGTTAATCCAATTCGGTTACGGGTCCCAGCAAGTCAAACCAAAACAAGTCAAACCTCAAATGGATGTCCCCGAGGCGATTGCTTGACTCTACTGAAATAGTATGAGAGATTCGTTAGCACAACATGGGTGGTGCGATGGTAATAGAAGGAATTCGGGTGACTTTGTAAGTTGCTCATTATTCTTTTTGCTATTTTTTGCTGATCTGTGTCAAGCATAGCTCACTCATCGAACATCCATCCGTGTCATGAGCGCTCAACTCATTCGATACAACCGAGATGCAACTGCCTCATCTTTGGCATTTCCTTGATGACCTCTAACAACATCTGCATTGTTTTCATCAATGCGCACCACTCTTCCCCCCATGGCACCTTCCGAATGCGCTTTTCGACTCTTTCGACGTCGTCGAACATTTGACGCACGAGTCCGGACCAAGTCAGATTGTCGTAGTCTGAAAGATCAAAGCTGTACACCCATGTCTCATTCCGAGTCGAACTGAAACGTAAAGTACCAATCATTTTACACTTAGGATGCGTCCCTGACTGTTCAGTCGCAGCTTTGGTCCATTCGGCCCATTCCTCACCCCAGCCTGAGCATTTGGAGCCAGCTCGATCATAGGCTTTCTTCGCGCTGTAGATGAAGCAATTGCTCAAAGCAGCTGAGTTTCTGGCTCCGATCGTGCTCGTGAAAGTCTTGAAAGTCTCCACCGAATCTTCGCCATCGGTGAAATGAAATTCGTTGTCGTGATACACAATCGGCGAGGCTTCTTGGTTGATTTGCTTGCATGTGCGCAGGAGGGCAGTATGAGGCTTGTCTCCAGAGGAAGTGCACACGACCTTCTTCTCGGAGTCAGAGCCTTGCTTGGTTTCGAGATGAATGTGGATGCCGCCTAGCACGAGCTCGTAAATGATGTTTTTCAGCTCGCCGGAGAGTTTTCCAATTGGTGACTTGTCCATGACGGCGGTTGAGTGATCTTGGAGTGTTCGTTGAAGTTTTTTTGTGATTGTCTCAAGGGATAACTGCCGAGATTGTGTGGTTGGTTGGTGTGTGTAATTGATATGGTGGATTTGTTTCAAAGGGTGAAATTCGCGAAAAAGCTGTCAAGCAGGCATGAGCGGAAGGCTCAAACCCAGGCTCCAGTAGCTGCCCCAAACATCGCAAGAGGCAAGAGCACACCTGCCACACCTCAATTCTGGGAAACTACGGCAAGACCCCCACAGCGCCCTCCTTCACCTTCCTCAAACATCTAACACCCTCAGTAATAGCATACGACCTCTGTCTCGCCAATAACGCAGCATGTTGATATTCCCAATTGGTCATGTTTCCAGCATCGCCGACTCCCAAATTCGTCTTCTCCCTCTCCGCCCTCTTCTCCCATACCTCAGCTCCTTTCTCCAGCCCCTCCAAGCCATTCTTCAAATCGAACCAGAATGCGAGAGCAACTTTCTGTCGACCATCTCTCATTCCTGCAGCCTTCATCATCCTGCTATTCTGCGTATACCACGGATGGCCTGATTCATTCCAAAGAGGGATCGCTCTGATGACGCCGGCCGCAGGATAATTTGGGTCTTGGTAATCGGTCTGAGTTATGGGGAGGTTCAAGTCACCGGCGAAGTCGAGAGAGACGGCTATCTGAGCGCGAAGCGCTTGAGAGCTGTGGGAGTGGGCACGTGCTGTCGAGGCGATGGCTTTGATATCTTCGGTGATCTTCTCGATTAGAGGCTGTTGGAGAGCTGGCTTCCAAGGCGTGACATATGCCACGGAGTGACTGATAAAGTACAGTGTCTTGATCTGAAAGAAAGCTTCGTCTCCAATTTGGTTTTTGAAGCGCGACACGAGTGCTTCCACATCGTTGCCTGGATGTCGCGTATCGTGAACGAAGTTGAACCAGTTCTGCTTGTAGAATAGCAGGTTCGTCTCTTGTTGAATTTGTCGACAGACCAGCTGCAATGCTCTTACATTGTCTTCGTGCACTGGGAAACCAAGGGTATCATTAGGGACTCTTCGTGTTACAAGACTTCGACAGTAACTGAGCCTGCCGTCGCCACGGTATGCGTTGATGTTGAAAGCACTCCTGTAAGTTACAGCGTAGGTCCATATCTTCTGCCTGATGGTTTCAGGTAGCTTGCGGAAGAGACCCATTGGTTTTGGAGACGTCGAAAACCACCTGCCGTCATTCATGAGGTGCAAGGGCCTGCGTTTATGCTGCTCGAGCCATTCTTTGACTGTGCCACCGGCGCGAGGCTGAAGGGGCTCTGGAAGGCTGTTACGGAGGCTAGCAAGCGATGCGCGCACAGGTGTCTTCTTCCAGAATGCTCGAGCTGGGACATAGCTGGCTTGTGATAGGGTCTTTGGCTTCGACGGCTCCTTTGGCGATTCTTCCACATATGTGTAGATATCGTCATCACCAGTATGGCCGCGAGCCACCAGTACAGCTCGTCTCGGCATGTTGTAAAGTCTTGATCGCTGCCAATATTTTTCGCGAAAAGTGGACAATTCTTCCTCGTCAACGCGTTGGAACACTTTGTGGATGGCCACAACTTGGATGTCAAAAGGCTTTATTACCTCTACCGAATGGTCACACACAGTGCGACTACACTCATAGTATACTGTCGGCAATGGCCTATGCTGCATTCATGATCACATTTGCGAGCCAGCTGACGATCATCAGCATCTGCAATTCTCCTTCACAGCTTTATCATCGCGAGCCCATCTTATCGATGACGTCCCTGTGCGCTGCCCGGTCCTTTTCTGCTTCGCTCAAAGGTTGTATGCTTCTTAGGTCGCCAACGACATCCTTCGCCTTGCCAAAGTAGACTTCTTGCAATAAGTTCCGCATCCGCGTCTCCATGTCCTCAACAGTCCGGCCAATGTTCACCACATGACTCTGTTCGATCTCGGCATCTCGCAAACCTTGCAGAGGCATGTCCTGTTCTGTTTGTCTAGTGAGATTGCCAGCAAGCTCCAGACTGTCCACGCTTGAGCTCTGCAGACCCAGGTCTAGTATCACTGTGCTTGTGAGCTTGTAGTGTGCCGATCTCTTGGTTGCCGCCTCGTTGACCTCGAGCACGTGGATGCTGTCCCAACCACCTTTGCCGCCGCCTCTTGCGTCTGCCGTCTTCTTGAACAGGACCACACCGGCGAAACCCTCATCCAATGCCCAGAGGTACGCTGAGCTCACGCCGCCTTCATAGTACAGTTCGCGGTAAACGTCGAAGCCGGCATTGAGAGCTTCCTCCATCCGTCGCACTCGTCCACCGGGTATCAAGTCAATCGCATCGCCTTCGTCTTCTAGTGGAGGCTGAAACTCGTTGCTCCAAGGACTGCGGTATGAGGACCCATCGCGGTTGTAATCGCAACAGAGGAAGTCGCGCCCGGATTTGGTGCAGCGCTTTGAGGTAAGGGCGACATCTACAGAAGATAAGAGGTCTTCTTCGAGCTCTGGTCGCAGCGAGATAATGCCCTGGAGATTCTGCTGGGTGGAATTGGGTGGTAGTCGGCGGAGGAGGTCGCTGTCGCCTTGTCAGCCTATGTTGCCAGAGGCAGGTACCATTACTTACAGTGCCGCGTCAAACGGGTCTGCGGTTGCCATTGTGATTGCAATCGAGCTCTTTTCTGGCTGACGAGATTCAATTTCGCATGTGTAGGTATAGCTGCTCAAGCTGTCCTACAGATGAGGTCCAGCTCGAGGCTCGGGCGATGTGGAGTGTCAAAAGTGGGGGCGACTTCAAGCCAACGCTCACGTTCCTCCCTCTTCTTCAACCTGCTGCTTTCCTCGTCACAGATAATATGCGCGAATCGATACACACTGAAGCGAACCGCGGCATCAAATCCTCACAACAGTCTCATCCAGACCGTAGCCGTCAGAAGCGCCACGATGAGGGTGAAGGCTGCGACCATGTCAAGCACAACCCAATACCATGTCACAAACCGAAGAGGCTGTGGCGCATCGAGAAAGTAGAGTGTCGGCAGCACGGCTACCTTGACTATGAAAAGAATCATATCTATCCAATGGAAAGGAAGGTCTGATGTGGGCAGAAGACGACAGCCCATGGCTTCTGGCACGGCGGCCAATGGAACAATGCATTTCGGCTCGGCACTGCCATCTGTCCACCACTCCGTGCGTGAGGGCCGTATTGTGATGCTCACTTCCTGCTTGACATGTGGGAGGCCCGGAAGGCTGGCGGAGCATTTGCGTTATGATCGACTCACATGCCAGCACACTCTGGGCATCGATAGCACTGCCAGGTTTTGCCGCAAATCTTATTATGCCAACAATTGCACTGACCATAGTCAGGTCTGCTAATACTTGAGACACAGTCAAAGGTTGCCATTCATGGATGTGCTGATGTTTTGGCCAGCATACTGACGTCTCATTTAGGTCAAGGCGTCGGTGCACTGAGTCGCAGATAAGCAGGCTTCATTCTCCCGGCCCGTGGCCGTGTCTCTGTTGTTTACCCTCCTCTCGGAGTCTTGCATCACTATCACTATCACGCACTACTGTTCTCTGTACACAAGACACGTCGGAGAGACTTGATACAATGGCTACACGAACACGCCCGCAGACGAAGTCGTCATCGAAGCAAGTAGCCGTCCAATCGAGCCAACAGCAAGGCCAGAAGAAGGACATCAAAACACACGTGAAAGAGCAACTTAACCCCTTCAACGTCGGCGTCTTTTGTGCATGCTCAACTCTGGTCGGCGGTGCACTTTCAATCTATATGACAAATTACTGGTTTGGCAAGAAGGCAACCGAGAAAGCCAACCAGGACAAGAAAGACCTCGAGGCTCATCGCAACGGATGTCAAAACAATTCCGAAGATTCTCACAGCAACGACTCTCGCGGCAGAAGTTCCAGCTCACGAAGCCACAGCTCGAGAAGTTCAAGTTCCGGCAGTTACGACAGAGACAGAGACTACTACGACAGACGACGCGATCACAACAGGAGAAGAGACTACTACGACGAGCGGGAGTACTACAGCCGGCGGCGGTGAAGAAGGACAGCGTAGCATGGTTGGCAGGATTCTGCGAATCTCCAAATTCCTGGTTGTTTGGACACAAGCTTCGGCCCCCGAGGAAAGCCATCCATGGCTATACAGCCACCACTGACTCGTACGCCAAATGGATTTCATGCTTATGGCCACTGCCACGTTTCAACACGACGTTATTGTCGATTTATTTTATGCACTTTGTACGATTGGCCGATGGGAGACCGACGCTAATGGACTGCCAGGTGTGGCGTCATCTGGAGGTTTCACATGAATCGCTAGTACCCCGATAGACCGGAAAGCTACAAAGGTTGGAGAGAGAACTTTGGGATGGACATCAGCATGACTTGGCGATTGAGTGTTTCATTGTGAGGGTTATCGGACTTCGGAATAGAATCGATCGTATGCAATTTTTAATCGCATAGATGGAGCTTTAATTAGGGTCCCATATGCCATGTGCTACTTGAAGCAGCCTGGCGCGTTCACTTCGACCAGGCGAGTACGGTATCAATATCAGCGCGCCGATGTAGCTCGTCCTCCTTTTGATGGCCAATTTCCTTGTCACCGCCAGCGATTTGAACGCCACAACTCGCGAGACGGTAACAGTACCAGACCCTCAGACGCTTCTCCAGATTTCACATAAGAGCACTGGCAATGCTACTTGGCATGATGGGATAGTGATGGATAGATGTCCAGGGACGCTACGCACATTGGGCACATCACAAGCATGCATATCTGTGACAGATCTGTGTAATCTGCCTCAGAAGACTCCTAAGATCAATCGCCATTACTTCGTGTATGTACAAAGCGCTCGAGCGTCAAGACATGTCCTCATCTTGGTCCACCCTAGAAGGCGTCAGGTACCATTGGTGAAGCGATATGGCGAAGCAAGACGCGAAAGGGCATGTACATCGCAAGTGGTAGGGTGAAAACTTTCCATACACGAGTATATCATGTGGCATGAAGTTTGCAAATGCATTGCGTAGCGATGGTAACTACAGGTATGTTCTGATCTGTTGTCCGTATATCTAAACGAGCAGGCCAGGCTGAGCTGCGTATCACTTTCAGCATATCCCATCATGCTGAACGAATGTAAGCCTCGCCTTCTTCTGCTCGTTCATCGAGAGTTAAGCTCGCATTTGAATCGCCGCTAGGCAAAACATGTGGAGCGAACGAAACCCCCAATAGTTCCTCCGAACATGCCACAGCCCGTCTTGTCGTGGGACGTGAGGGTAGCAAAGATGCTCGTCCACCTTCACCAACCATTCCTCAACCTGTTCGGGGTCGACTGAGACGGTGGCTTGTTGGAAAGGCCATAGCCCGGGGGAGTTCTTCTGAGTGACTGTGGCAATCTCTGCTGGAAAGAAGCTACACGAGACGAGCACTATGGTCAGCCAAGACTGCAGGTATTGGAATCGAGAAAAAGGATCTGAAATCACTTACGTTTTGGCAGGAAGGTCGGAGACGTTGCTCTGAACTTGATCCAGCAAACCGTTCCAAGCCGCCATAACGGACTGATCGCGAAATGATATTGCTTCCGGGTAGTTGCTTTCTGTGGAAATCCCAGTTGGACAAGATCTGTGTGGGATAAAGCGCTTAGCCAACCAATATCGCAGACGTTGAGCATTAGGGAGATAGGCCGAAACCACTCACTGGTCCAGCACAGCGTCGTCTGGGTCTCTCCGGTTAGCAGGCTCCGTTCTTGGGCTCTGTTCCGCAACTGAACAGCCCGAAAAGACTGAGACGAACGAAGTGACGAGGAGCAATGCTCGTAAGAACGCCATGGTCTTCTTCGCTGAACGGTTGGTGTCGGTGTCGATATTTGCTCGTTGACGTATCAATGCGTTGATTTGCAATTAATGCTTGCGTAAGTAGGATATTTCGCTGTTGGTGTGCATACGATATTGACAACTGCTGCTTGATGATGATTCTGTCTGTGTTCCAATGTTTATACGCAAAGCCATGATGTGCCAGGCACGTCTGTTCGGAGTCGCGACTGTCATTCTGGGTCGACGCAGCTCCCCAGACAATTCTGAACCTCTTGCCTGCAGGCTGTCACACCTGAGCCCAGTCTATACTGCGCCATTTGAAGTGGTATATAGTGATCGCGTTAATCGCGTTTTGTGACCGGACGCGATGCGAGCGTCGGTTGACAGCGCCATTTCAGGATTGCAATAACATCAATCTTTCGGTGTTTGGCTCGAGATGGTCTCTCACACGGCATTGGAGACCGATGTCATGCGCCCTAGCTGTTGCCTCATGTAGCAAGAAAGCAGGAGGGAGTGAAGTCAGAGAGGGCAAATGCAAGGAGTGGTCTCAGTTGATTGGGTCTTGGCGGGACCAGCGCAATCGGCGTTCGTCTTGAGAAGCCGAGGGGGCAGAGCAGAGTCATGACAAGGTTCGGGTCAGGTTCCAATGGATACGGTTAATATAACACCTCGCACTTCACCTGCCGACCTCAATGGAAGTCGTTCGTTACACACGAAGCACGCAGGAGGGGACAGTCCTCCTACTGCCGCCATGAAGGAGAAACACCTCACAGTCGTCATCAAGCTCGGTACATTACTTGTAAACGCTCTGGCAGTTCATGTGAAAGAATAGTGTTGGACTAACTTCCGCCAAGGAACATCCTCCATAGTCGACGAGAAGACTCACGAGCCGCTCCTCTCCACCCTTTCGACCATCGTCGAGACCGCAGTCAGCCTTCGCCATGACGGACATCGAGTTGTCATATGCTCGTCGGGAGCCATCGGTATGGCTCTACGGCAGATGGATCTCGAGCGACGACCAAAACATCTCCCTCAGGTTCAGGCCCTTGCAGCTATAGGACAGTGCAAGCTCATGGCCATGTGGGACCAGCTGTTCATGCATATGCGCCAGCCAGTCGCTCAGATCCTCCTCACGAGAAACGATATTGCCGATCGCACACAGTACCTGAATGCGCAGAACACGTTTTCAGAATTGCTCAATATGGGTGTGATTCCCATTGTGAACGAGAACGATACACTTTCCGTGCAAGAGATTAAATTTGGCGACAATGATACCTTGAGCGCCATCACTGCAGGCATGGTTTCGGCGGACTACTTGTTCTTGATGACAGACGTAGATTGCTTGTATGACAAGAATCCTCGCACAAACCCAGATGCCAAAGCTATCGAGGTTGTGGAGGATATTGCCGAGCTGGCCGCGGACACTTCGAGCGCCGGCAGTTCTCTTGGGACGGGAGGAATGAGCACGAAGATCTCGGCTGCGAGACTGGCCACTGCAGCAGGTGTCACCACGGTCATCACAAGGAGTAGCAAGCCAGGAAACATTGCAGCAATAGTCAGATATGCCGAAGCGCAGAAGAGTGGGTCGCGAAGCATGGAGAACAGTGTCGAACTTCCAGCGAAACATGAGAAGGACGAACCTCCGATACAGAAGACAGCCGTGGTCAATGGAACAGCACCACCTCGACTGGCAGAGCCTGGCTTGCCTCCACTCCACACTCGCTTCCTGCCTGATCCACATCCGATGAGGGATCGATACTTCTGGCTCATGCACGGATTGGCGGCGCATGGTACAGTATACATAGACCAAGGAGCACACAATGCTCTTGCATCGAAGGCAGGCCTTCTTCCAGCAGGTGTTATTGACGTGGAAGGCAGCTTCAATGGTCACGAGTGTGTCCTGATCAAGGTGCTCCCTTCAAGAAATGCCCCCCTCAGCGAAGCTGAAGCCGTTGGAAAGGCTATTGTGAATTATTCTGCAGTCGAGATTAAGCGGATAAGAGGGGTCCGGAGCAGTCAAATTGCAGACATCATTGGCTACGCTGATTCGGAGTACATCGCATGGCGCGACAGTGTAGCTCTCTACAAGCAGGAGATCAGTCGACCGGTCACACCAATGCTGGAAGATGTCAAGCGGTTGAGCATAGGCAGGCTGAGCCACTATGTTGATGGATGAGGCTTGATTGTTTCGAATGGAGTTTGGGAGGTTGGCAAAATACCATGGTAGATCGCGAGCATTAATGCAGTAGAAGAAATGCATGCCATTGCATTCAACCGCACTGGATGCTGAATGCGTAGACTTAAGTCGGGCGAGACCTGTTCGCTCTTTCTAATGTCACGGGTGGCAATGGCTCCGCGAAGCTGCAACGCCTGCTTACAGCAAATCAGTGTTTCATCCCTGCCACTTCACTTCTCAACAACACGATTAGGGACGAAGTCATCCTTGGCGACAAGTAGGCGTTTACTGCTCACGCATTACCCAAAGGTGCTCAATGCAGACGCGACAGCGTATTATGGACCCACTACTCTCCGCGCTTCCTGCTGGCGACGCAGAAGCGTACAACCAGCCGAGCGTACCGTGTGTGCAGCAAACGATGCCGTTCACGGAGCTCCCTGCTGAGATCCGAAATCGTCAGTACACTCACACGGTCGAGGCACAGCTATTCTGACACCTATACTGACGCTGACCTTATCACCTACAGGCATCTACGAACTCGCCTTACCGACAAAAGACCACGACCGTCTCATTTTGGCCACTCCGGCAATAGACGACATGATGATTCTTGGATCACAGCCTGGCATCACGCGCGCCACTCGCCAAACGCGTTCAGAATCTCTGGCGATGTTCTACGCAAACAACATCTTTGAGGCGTGAGTACCACTTTGACACTTGATCGTCGGCTAGGAGAAGCCTTCAGGAGCTGGGCGCTGTACTTTAGTTGAGCAACAAGACTGACTGACAGCAGGTACATCGATCATTTCGACTTCGGCGAATTCGTCCATGTGGTCAGGTGCATTTCCTCCGCTCCCTCACCACCCAAAATCCACATTCACATCAAGCTCTTGCATCGAATGACTTGCTATCGCGGTGTATTCGACTTAGCCTGTGCGTGGCTACGACTCAACCATTCCAAGATCCATGTGACGGTGTATAGCTGCTTTACCGACGGAACTACCAGCCGGTCACAAAGCTCAGCCGTGGCGGAAGCGATCAATATCGCAGAGCGCCGCGCCACACTTGGCGATACTGGAGTGAACAATACAAGAGCGATTTTGTTCGACAGGATATATACTACCATTGGGTGGTCAAATGCCCTCGAGATGGATTGCAAGGGCAGGGACGAGTGCACGTGCCAACAGGCCAGACGCATCTTTGAGCTTGCTTGAAACGAGTGCGATTGCGACAACGTCTGATAAGGATATGCACCGAGAGCACCTGAGCACTTGGAGCATTTGTGATATCCGAATTGCGCATTGAGTCGTTGTACTGGCAGCATACCACACAGGTTTGGCGCTGGCCTCATTGGAAAGACACGGCTACCACTCAGCGAACTCATCTCGGCGAATCCTTCGGCGAAAACTACAACGGATTACCAAAGATTCAAGCAACTACTCCTTCAATGCCAAATACAACCAGAGTCTGATACCGTAAGCTGCTCGGCGAGTTTGATGAAGATGAGTTGTCAGGAGTTCGTCTCTCGTGCTGAGACCTGCTACAAATCCGACGCTCACTCACTGAGTTGCTTCGAGGATCTATCTTCACAGGAACCAATTCAAACTACCACAGTGTCACGGTCAATACGATCGAGGAACAATGACAAACCTCACATCTTTCTTCTTTGCCCTTCTTTGGACAATTTCGACGACATTTGCCTCCTGTCCTCCTGTGAATGGATCATTCTTCCTTGAGTATCCATATCTCTATCCCGAAAGCGCAGACTATGATCCAACGTCTTGCCAGCTCTTTCTCAGGTCAGTAGCAATCATGGTCAGGCGAAGCTTTGCGATCTGACATAGTCTGCAAGCTCGATGTATAACGGCACACTAGTCATTCACGACTTCAACACGAGTTCTACCCGAACGTTCGACCTCCCTGGAATTAGCCATGCCGGAACTGACAACTTCACACAATACCACGTGAACGGAATTGACTATGATCCGAAGAGTGGCCATATCTTCATCGCTGCTTCTGACTCAGTTGCATTTACTAGCATCATTAGCGAAGGCCCAGGTGGAGTTATCCTTACTAATTACTCTAATGCCAATTACACTGGGATCAATCGAGTGCTCGTCTTTGATCCTAAGTCAGAGCAGCTGGTTGCAGACATCAACCTCGGACCTGCACAACAGCAATTCGACGAAGCGACCGGACATCTGACGAGTGGAGTGCAAGATATGGCCGAGAATATCTTCACAGGAGATTCTTATGCAATTGGTACGAAGCCCACATTCATCATCACAGCATTCGCTGACCATATAGGCACATTCGGCAACTCCATCTTCAAGATCCCATACCAATCCAACACCTCTTCCCTTTGGTACGCCCCTCGTGTATATAACGCATCCTACGGTTTCGGCGGCATCGTCTCCCTCGGCCACAAACTCATCATCTCAGACGCACTATCCGGAGGTCTCGTCACATTCAATACACGCCACCATCATAATCCTCAACCTACCTACATCCCTCTCCAAAACCTCCCATCTGCTTACCGACCTCCCAGCGCCGACGGCCTTTATCTGCCGAAAAAGTATGGTGGCCGGATCATCTTGTGGAGCGATGATTATAATGGTACAGCGGTCTTTGGATCTTTGGATGATTGGGAATCAGCACACTTTCTTGGATTGATTGAGAATGATGACCCTGCAAGGTTTGAGGGTGGGTTGACGACGGATTCGTTTGAAGTTGGGGAGAGGGCTTTTGTTGTGAATCAATTCTTTGAGTTTGAGTTGCCGCCTAGGGACATTAGGAATTTTCCATTTTACGATGTTACAGAGAGGTTGGAGGAGATTGTTAGGGGGAGTTTTGTTGGGGATGCGGCATGAGGTGAGAGATTGTGTTGGAGGGATTGATGAGGTCCAATATGAGAGTCCATGACCTGGTTTGTGAATTGTGTAGTGATGGACAGTAAGAACTTTCGCTTAAACAGAACCAAGGCTCAGTGACATTGATCATTGCCCTTTTGACCCTCAAGGCACCTACGAGCACTAAGCTATCCATGTTGTAAGCAGAGTCTTCTCGAAATGTGTGACCGATGAAGTAGACCAGAAGAAGTGATATTGTAAAGACTCACTCCTAGCGTAGAAAGGTCACCCGCTCAGTGAAATTGATATGTCGAAGTCTTCCACATCGCATTTGGGCAACGACTATTGTCACCTGGCCTTGAACCCATTGTTGTTCCAGTAGAGGCCAGGTCTGCAATGTCCATAACGATTGTGTCTTGACTTTCTACCTGCAGCCATTTCCAGCAGGGGTATGCGATTGCAAGGCTAGTGGCGCCAGCTTTTCCTTGTGAGTTCAGGTACAGCTGCGGGGCGCACCTTCATGTGCAAAACAGCCGAGTCAATTGAGACCGGAGGATTGTAGATATTCCAATTCAAGAGCATGTGGCAAGACTCGAAAGCATCATTCACTCAGTGGAGACACAAGTGCATGTGGTCATGGTGAAGTGGGGACCGTGCGGGTGATGACAACTTCTTGCGCTGGCTACAGCTCTATTTTGCCGATCTCTCCAGACTTGTGCCTTGTTGCTCGCATTCCGTGTTTCTGAACGCGCCACGCCACGCGGCAGACACAATACCTTTTGTTCTGTCCGAGACCGTAACCACAACATCAACAATTGCTATCTGCATACTGACGCCAAGTCTGGACCTGGATTCGATAGTGAGGTACTTGTTGTACATTCGTACTGCGGGATTTCAGAGAAGGACGCGGCAGTGACATCCACCACTCGCCTCAAAGGCCGCTCACACAAGTGCGCCGCTCGCTTCCGACGTCGCCGTGGCTTGACTTCCGCCGCTCGAAGTAACGACTCGACCTGATAGAGCGACGGCCTCCTTCTGAGCCGCATTCTCAAGGTCATCGACTCCACAGCGGGCGATACGGCATGCGGCACAGAGTACGAGGTGACTTGCAGTACTCCAGATTCCACATTGTCGCTGATCCCGCGCCGCGTGTCTACTCCGATATCTATACTGTACTCTCGCCTCGCCACATTCGCTGGTCGGACTACACAATCGCTTGTCGCACCGAGTCACAGGACTTACCCACGCTATCAGCAAGCACTCGACAACTCCGCATCTTACAGCACGAAACTATCCTGGGTCGGGCCATGTCAGCTGTCTGAGCCTCAGCTCACACTCTGCATTCACGGCAACCCTTCGTCTTGGCGGGGCTCTTGACTGAGTCTTCTGCCACTTCTACCATTGCTTTCGCCCGAGATACGACACACGATTGCCGGCCATGTCGTCGACGTCGACTACGTCGGCTATGCCGAGCGCAACCTCCTCCACGAGCAGCGGTGGTGGGGGCAACACCGGTCCCACGAGTTCGCCGCTGCTGTTCTTCGTCGCTCTGGGATTTGGCGTGGTCTTCACCAACCTATGGTACGTCTGCCGTTGTCCGTCCGCTTTTGCGAGGTTTAGCCTTATAATACGAAGGCAATGCTAATCTATGTCAATCTGCAGGATTATCGTCGGCGTAAAATACTGCTTCAGATATAACCAGCGCAACCGTGCCGCACGTGCGCTGAACGAGAATGGCGAACCCATCGACTTGGCACAAATGCCGCACCCACGGCGAAGACGACGAGAGAAGAAGTTGATGTCTATGGAAGAGGTCAATGAACGATTTCCATTGACTAAGTACAAAGTATGGCGATCATCACGGGAAGCGCAAGGCTTGCCAGCGGAAGGAGGCGTGACTGCACCGCCCAGTCGGGCTGGTAGTATCAGAGGAGAGGACGGCACCATCGAGACGTTTGGAAAGCAATCGACCGATACCGCGCGACCGCAGACGGCGCTCAGTATAGCGCAACAGGATCATGCGAACGCCGGCAATGTAATACCCACATCACCTCCTGCTGAAGCGACAGCAAGCACCGAGAAGATACCAGAAAAGGTTACCATTGAAGAAATGGAACATGCTCGTAAAGCCCCGACTCGAACCGACTCAATGGCAACCGATATGGACGAGGAGGACGATGACGACCCCATACGAGAAGCAGCACCCGCAGAGATGCTAGCAGCACCAGGAGATACGTGCGCTATCTGCTTGGACACATTGGATGACGATGACGATATACGAGGATTGACATGCGGTCACGCATTCCACGGTTCTTGCGTAGATCCATGGCTCACAAGCAGGAGGGCATGCTGTCCGTTATGTAAGGCTGACTACTATGTACCAAAGCCACGACTCGAAGGCGATGACCACAATGCTCCGCTAGGTCGAAGAGGACGACATGGCATCATGGTGCAACATCCGCAGTCAGCATGGATGGGAGGACGAGCCGGATTCCGGCCACGATTGCTCTTCCAGACACCTAGGCTATTCATCAGCGGCTCGAATCAAGGAGAGACACATCCTACACCAGCACAACTTGAGCGGGCACGGCGGGCACAGGAGATTTACCAGAATCCTACGACCGAGCAGCAAGAAAGCAACGGGCGTAGGTGGCGAATGCGTATGCCCAATATGCCACGATTCGGAAGACGAGCTCAACCAGCTGGTGAGCACGGTACCGCCGAAGAGACTGGTATCAGTGCAGGCGAGCTCGAAGCAGGCACTCGTCGTTGACATCGCCAACCCTATGAACCTCTCTCCGCATGTATATTTCACCTCCCCGGCGGCGGTCCTCTTACCGGTGCCACCTTTCGAGCGACTTTACGGAAGACTATGATTGATGAATTTTTGATTATTTTACGAGCGATACATGCATGAATGACAGCATCGTCACCTTTTTAAAGGACTTTTTCCATGATGCGCCACAATGGCGCAACTGGAAAAATCTTGGTGTATGCCACTGGGGCGAGAGATGACCAGATTCTTCCAGGAATATTCTTCATTGCCGTCTCACTTTTACGTGGGCGAGGAGGCATCGTATCTCAGCTTGATTGAGCATTGCATGAGAGCGTGGCGCTTTGCGCTTGCGGAGAAAAGGGAGGAGGGACTGGATGGGTGGATGGATTTTGAGACTTGGACCGGATTGTGCATAGTTGGGAGAAATTCACCATGGTTTCCAGACTCAGTGTTTGTTTGTCTCTCGATCTCATGAAACGTTGTGACTGGGACTGATCCCACGCGCCGACCTTCCATTTTGGCAAGCGAGACAGTGATTGTGGATCTTTGTGGTATACTATCAAAACGTGCAACATCTACGCCTTGCCTATCTCGCAACACCTGAAATGCGCTCCTCCATTCCTTGGTATTCCTCCGTCATCCAATCTCAAGCCACAGTCGCGGTACTTTACTCGTCAGCACCTAATTGCTGACCTTCCTTCAAGCCCTCAACCACCAATGGCTCACCCTCAGCTCTTGCATAGATGTCGCGAACATCTTCCGTCATAGTTTCAAAGTGCGAGCTGGCATCGTAAGACCTGCTGATGAAGACATTGTCGTCCTTGCCACTGGAGAGTGGCTCGTAAATTGGAATTGGTGGGCCCATGAATTGCTCTTCTATCCGACCGAGACGCTCAAGACCTGGTTGCAGCTCGAGGTGGTGGTTGGCGTTAGATTCGGCAATAGTGCTGACTATGGCGATGTAGTAACCCTTGGGGCAGACGTTGTGAGTTGATGAGACTACGGCGATGTAGATGTCTGTAGTAACGTTAGTGAGATATGGACTTGTCTGAAAGGTGTTTTACGTACCGTGTTTCCGGCCAACTTGCGACTGGGGAATGATCAGCTGGAAGGAATCGGCATTGTCGGTCTTGTCGACAGGGTGATTAAGAATGCAAATGGCCTTGAGCAGATGTCCAGACACACGGCACTTGTCGGGGAAGTACGATGGGTCTGCGATGATCTTCTTGCACTTGGTCTCAAACTTCATGCCATCGCCTTCTTCACCTCGCTCTTTCATTGTTGCTCGAATGCCAGAGACCTTGCCGCCTTCGTACTTGACTTCATCAACGGTTGCGTTGAGCATGTATGTTCCACCGTAAATGGCACTGAGACGCGCGAAGCCTTGTGGCAGCTCGCCCAAGCCATAGAGTGGGTAGATGAACGGGCTCTTTCCATATCGTGCCATGCTGTTCACATAGAGTCTAATGCGCTCCACGCAATCTTTTGCTACGCCCTTTTGATCAATGTACTCGTCGGTGGGATAAAGAGCCATGCTGTGGCCGATGAAGTCGCGCGTGGTCGCCTCGAGGCCGTACTTGTCGTAGACTTGCTTCATGGTTGTTTGAGCAAGATTCATTCCTAGGAACGATGGATTAGCACACATAGCGAAGACACTCTCCTTGACCATTTACATACCATTGTGCGTGCTCGGGTTGTTCTCTTCGAAGCTGCCCACCCACTGCAGGAAGTTCCGTGCTCTTCTCTTCTCAAAGATGCCCATCAGAGGGCTCTTCAATGCCTCGCCAGCGTCACTGGGCACCTTGGCCACGGTTGCCCTGCTCCCGCTGCCTTGCTGCACATAACTTCCAGCGATCTGCTTGAACTCGATGTATCGTGTCACGTCGGTCGAGACGAGAATGTTGGTGAGCTCGCCGTTGGCCATGAGGAGTTTCGGCACGAGGTCAATGTTCCAGTCGTTTGGTCGGCCATACTTCTTCCATGGCTCGGTGCCCTTGTCATAGTTGCCATATCTCTTGAACATGGCCTCAAGGTTGACTGATGCAGCCTCGCCACCGTAGTGGTCGTTGCGGTCCATATGCAGCACTTTCTTGCCCTTGACGGACAGCACTCCTGAGAGGATACATTCCGTCAAGCCAGTGCCCAGCACCACGAGGTCGTACTCCGGGGCGATCTCGTCCATGATTGATTGTGAAGGAGTTTGGTTTAGAGAGGAGGAGGTAAATTAACAGTGATTGTTGCTGTTGGAGCAGTATTTCGGCGGTCAACAACACGTTGGACTAGCACCTGCCTAAGCTCATGACCCCACGTCGTCGTCACAAAGCTCAAACCACGACCTGGCCCGTGGCGGCGAGTTGGCGCAGGGTCTTCTAACGGCCGCGATAGATAAACTTTACCAACCTCCTTCATCTCGAGACAACATAACACAATCATCACAAAACCATTGGTAGTGCCTCAAGAAAAGAGTGGTACAAACGAAAATGAGACGCTCCTTGCCCCAGACGACTGATACGGAGTGGACGTAAGTATGCCACAATTACTCGGGAGAATCGTGTATTCTCTTCATTCTACATCGACATATATGCACTTCACTCGTCGTCTTCATCCTCCTCATCCTCTTCCATACCTTCAGCGGCCTCAACTTCAAATGTCGGGGCCTGATCCACACCAACGTACGAGTCACTCATCAAAAAGAGCGTCAACTCGTGCTTTCCAGGACTCGGTAGCACAATTTCCAACTTGGTCTTTAATTCCTTCTGAATAGTCACGCGCTTGATTGCAAGCAAAGTCCTTGTGCTCTCTTCACCAACGACAAGCCACCAATTCTCCGTCTTCTCTGCAGGATAGAATGGTGCGTGCACGGTCAAGTTCGGCTCCTCGTCTTCTTCGAGCTGACGGGTGATCGAGACATTAACGTAAGCTGGCTGGCCAGAAGCAATTTCTTCGGGATCTTCGAGCTCAAATTCCAGGTCCACATTAGGGTATCTCTCGTTGACGAATCGTGCAGCATCAGCAAGCTGATTGTTGCTGAATTGCAAACCCGCGAGGAGCTCTTTGTGGTTGGGATTCTCATCGGGGTCCATGGCGTCTTGGAACTCGACGACATCCTTGATGCCAAACTTGCTGCACACTTGAATCTTCTCGTCTGCAAAGTGAGGGATCTGCTTGAGTGGAGAATCGCGATCCCACATGGCTTGCACAACCATCTGCGAGATTTCCATGGCAGACATGGCGTTGAGGTGACCTTCTGAGGAGAGGACATCTACACAAGCGCTAAGTAGGTTCAAGACCTTGCGAAGAATGATTTCTTGGTCCTTGGCAAGATCCAGAGGAAGCTGCATGCGCGAGAAGTGTGCCTGGAGAAGAACGAATGCCTTGAAATGCGGAGATTCAAAGTTGGCTTCAGAAAGCTTGACAGGCACCCGATCGTAGATGCGCTGGAGGACGTGCTCGTCGTGTCGGCGAATCTGGACATCTTCAAACTCTGTAGCGGCAGTGACAATTTCCAGAATGCCTTTCAGCTTCGTGCCACGCTTCAGCGAGAGCAGAAGTGTTTGCATCGAGATGAAGGAAATGTTGTAGTAGGCAGCGATCATGGCAGCATTTAGCGGTGTGACCGTATCCTCGTCCTCGTCAAGCTCGATAATCTTGGCATCGTTGAGGTCTTTGAGCGTCTGCTCAACTTGTTCGGACAGGTATGCACTAAGACCTTCGTGCGAGGTATCTGTCAGACCATAGAAGCTTGGATTGGCAAGCAGTCTGCGATAGAAGTACGAGTATGTGGTCCAGTCCATAGCATCTTGCGTCGATTCAATGGTCTTGGTACTGATCTCAGTAACAAAGGCATCATGCATATAGCTCGAGAGCTGGCTCTCAATGGGCAACGCCTCGCCAAGGAACTTTTTGTAGTAGTTGCGCTTGACGTCGGGACACATCAGCACGCCGCGTGCGTCTTTATCCTCCATGGGCCGGCCAGCCTTGCCGAACATCTGCAATACATCGCTGAGCGGGTAGTCGATGTATCGATGCTCGCGACCTTCGAAGAACTGAGTTCCCATCACAATGACGAGGTGAGCAGCGGTTTCCATCTCCCAGGCGCAGTCCCGAGAGACCAGCATGACTTGTGCAGCACCTTGCTTGAATAACGACTCTGCGATGCGCTTATCTGAGTCCGACAAGGCTTCGTGATAGTAGGCGATGCCGTGAGATAAGCTTTCAGCTAGAGTTCTCTCTTTGATCCTCGCCAAGATCGGCTCCAGTTGTTCTGCCTCGGTCTGCAAGAATCGATCCTCATTGTCGTCTGTTACGCAAGCTGCGAGAAGGTCCTGCGAGGTGGCACGGACTTGCTTTCGGCTTGGTACAAAGACGATTGTGGGCTTGTCCGGGGCGTACTGCAGAATAGCTTGGTATGCTGGCTTAGTCATTGCCAGCATGAGTGAAGGAAAGTGCGGAATGTTGAAGGTCTGTAGATGGAGGTTGAGCGGCAGCGGTCGGTTGTTGGGGCTGAAGTTGAATATAGTGTGCTTGCTGCAGCCGATCCACTCGCCAACGTCTCTGGCATTAGAGAGCGAGACGCTTAGACCGATTGTACGAAGATCATTCTCAAGCTGGTTCTTGATCGCCTGCGATCTCGACATGACTGCTTCGTAAATGTAGCCATGACGCCCTCCAAGCATATGCAAATCGTCCGCAATAATCAAGCGAACGTTTTGGACATTCTTTCGTCGTTGCCATTGCCGAGACATCATATCCCATTGCGCTGGTGTAGCAAGGATGAGATCGCCTTGATTTAGCAGTTGCAGGTCGCCAGTCGTCTCGCCCGTCAACTTGACAACAGTCTTGCCACCAGCTATTGGTCCGAGCCTGGTTTTCCAAGACTTATATCGCGCATCAATCTGCTCTTGGAACGGCGCAATGTATACTGCCTTTCCGCCGTCCTTCTTGGTAAAGTGTCTGAGAATGGCAAATTCTGCGCACGTCGTCTTGCCGCTGCCAGTTGGCGCACCGACGAACACGTTGTCATCGGATTGGAATAGCGCGTTGAAGGTTTGAGTCTGGATTTTGTTGAACTGAGGCCATTCCTCGTAAAGGCTGACGAAATCTTCTCTCTTCAAAGCCTGCACCGGTAAAGGCTGCATGTCCAAGAGAGGTGTATGTGGCGGGAACTTCTCAGGTAGTGCCAATTTCTGGAACGACAGGGTGAGTTTACTCTCTGCGTGCATCCATCTATCGCTGAAGACGGAGATGAAGTAATTGGGCGGCATGGGCTCGGTGATAGGCACGGTGAACTCGACAATGTGCTCGTTCATCTCAGCAATGGCGTACTCTTTCCTCAGCAAGAATTGATCGTGGAAGAGGATGTCTTCGCCATCACAATCTTCGACCATGATCCACCAATTCTCGGCGCGGCCATGAATTTGGTCGTCCCATTCGAATTTTGGTGTCAGAGTGAGCTCAACGCGCAGCATACTCCGTGTGATGGGCTGACACTGTGCTTGGATGTCCAGTCTTGGGAACTTTGCAACGAGATTGCAGACTTGACGTCCCTGCTTAGGCATGCCCAGCAACTCTCCCATGCGTGGTGGATCAAGATCGAAGTAGCTGGACCACGGTACGTCCATGCGTTCGGCCTTCTTTATGATGTCGGGAGAGCAATCTGGGAACTGCCGGAGAGGAGTCATGGTGGGCCACATGCGCTTCTCTGCCATCTTGCAAAGATCAAGTGCATCCTTGGCTACCTGCGACCAGCCCTTCTTCAGAGCAATTTCGAACATCGCCCTCAAGATACGGCCGGCGGACTGAGTTACGTAGACGAGATCAGCCATCAATGCTAGGCCGTCCAACTTTAATCTGCTGACATAAGCCTGCAGCAGGACATTGATCTTGCAATGAGGCTCATCGATGGTCTCCTTGACCGGAATTGGCACTCGGCCTAGTAGCTTAGCAAGTTCGAGCTTCTCGTCTTGTCGCACAGGGATGTACTTGAACTCTTCGCTGAGCGCAAAGATCCTGAAGAGCTCGATCGGGCTGACAGAAGGTTGGATATGCATGTTGTAGGTCAACATACTGGCATGCGTGATGTAGTAGTGACTGGCGACGCGGCCAAGATCTGTCGACTGGAAGCGTCCTGTCTTCTTGTCGTATTTGACCAAGCTTGCCTTTTCCAAGACTGCTGCGGCAGAATGAATGAGGTCGACGCGCTTCTGCTCCAACGTTTCGTCTTCTTCGTAATCCGCGCCTACCTGATATAGCGCAGGTGAACGCAGCATCCGGACGAAAAGGTAGGTGTATCCGAGCCATTCGACACCTTCATCCCGAGTTCGAACATTTCCAAGTACGATCTCCGCGTTCAGGTTGTCCGCTAGTCTGGATACGAATTGCGACTCGATTGGCAATTGCTGGTTGAGCAAGGAAAGGTAGTACTGGATCTCAGCTTGCGTCGTGATGATGATACCTTCTCCGTAGGTGTCGTACTGCGGACGTCCAGCACGACCAAGCATCTGCAGCACATCCTGTGGGCTGAGCTCTACCCAAGAACCCTTCTCAGGAGAGTAGATTTGCGTACCCTTGATAATGACAGTGTGCGCGGGTAAGTTGACACCCCATGCCAACGTTGCCGTACATACTAGAACTTGGATTTCACCAGATGCGAAGAGATCCTCGACTGTCGTCCTGTCTGCTCTGCTCATACCAGCGTGATGGATACCAAAGCCATACGGAAGAACGTCCTTGAGTTCGGCGTTTGCAACAGTCTCTGACTCTTCTCGCAGAATTTCCCGGCTGGCTGCGTCACTGCGAATGATCTGCCCAATGGTATCTGCCTCGAGCGCCTTATCACGAATGTACTTGGCAGTCTTAGCAGTCTCTTTTCTCGAGTGAACGAAGATGAGCATCTGGTTCTTATTCTGTCCGACTTGCTCCAAGACCTTAGTGTAGCAAACCTCATTCATGGTTTTGAGCTGCTTAATAGCTTTCTTGTCTGTGACACCAATGAATTCTTGCTTCAGAGGACAAGGTCTGAAAGTACCATCGAAGTGGTAGAGGTCTTTCTGAGTATCGACTCGCAAGAATGTGGCGACATCTCGGTAATTGGGAAGTGTGGCAGAGAGACCAACAATGCGAACGGGATCACCTGTCTGCTCGGTCCGTCGTATCGTACGAGATACGATGCTCTCCAGAATTGGGCCACGATCGTCGTGCAGAAGATGGATCTCGTCGATACAAATCAGGCGAACCAGATTAGTGTAGCTGGTGTCAGTAGCTTTGCGAGTAATGACATCCCACTTCTCAGGCGTGGTCACGATCACCTGAGTATCAGCGATCTGCTGCTTGGTGAGTTGCCGGTCACCAGTCAGCTCCGATACCGTGATACCATATGATTCGAGACGTTTGCCAAAGTTGCCAACTTGCTCTTGAACCAACGCCTTGAGCGGGGCAATATAGATGATTTTGAATTCATCAAGATTGATCTCTCCTGTAGTTGGGTCCCGGTGCTTTCCGATCTCACGAAGCATCGTAAGCATAGCCACGTTTGTTTTACCTGAGCCAGTAGGAGCACAGATCAACATGTTGCCATCATCTTCGAAGGCAGACTCGTAACACTCTGTCTGAATACGATTGAGCGACTGAGAAGTGCCAAATCCAGTGCGAGCCCAAGCCGGAAGGTCTGCGGTTGGAATAAGAGGCTTTTCGCCTGGTATTTGCTTGCGCTTCGGGGCTGGCACATGAATTTCTTCATAGCCTTTGAACGTGCGCTTGGTCGAACCTTGGGGTAATCTAACGTTCTGGTTGGTCATGAGATGATTGCCCTGGTCGAATTTGAGATCGTCCAGATTAAGAGTCTTGCGAGGCTGCAGACCACCAACCAGACCCTCCTTTTTGACTTCGTCGTCTTCCTTTACCTCAAGCTTGGCATCAAGCTGCATAGGATCCAGCTTGACTTGGAGCTTTGGGCCAGCTTTCTCTGGAGCTGCATCGCGACCACGCAACTCTTTGAGTATGCTCGCATGACCAGCATTGACCATCTCCTTCTCCAGAGCCACCCTCGAAGCATCATCTTCAGCGACCTTTCGCCATCGTGTGATCCAGATGATCTTGTCTCTATTCTTCACAAGTTTGCCAACCAGCTCATGGTGCTCGTAGTCGAATAGCTCCATGAGATCGTTTTCAACCTCTCGGAGCGGCTTTTCTTCTCCGGCCTCATCGACACCAGACATGATACTTTCTGCTTCTCGTGTCTTCTCGGCCTGGATGTGCGCATCATCGTAGATTTGTCCTATTTGTCGCTGTAGCCAGTACGCGTCAATCTCGTGCGCCGGTACGAAGTTGGGATCATCGGCATCCTTTGCTCGCCGCCGCGGTCGGTTCTCAATCACCATGCCGTCATCATCTTCGCCATCCTCATTGTCAGCACCTGGTGCGGGACCTGGGCCGTCTTCAGCATCTTCTTCTGCGCCCAGCTCAAGATCGTCTTCTGAGTCCTCGCCCTCGTCCCGAACCTCGAATGTCTGCCCAGCGTCTTCATCTTCGTCTTCATCACCGAAGTCGACTGCCACACCTTGCTGATCGTCCAGGTCGGCATCGTCGTCGCCGTCTTTCATTTCTTCGTCATCGTCTTGGGCATCGTAATCCGTAATCTTCTTGCCCAAGTTTACTAACTGATTGAACTCTTTGCTCGATGTTGTGATGCCAAGAATATCGTCAATCTCTTTCTTCTTGTCAAAGTCCTTCAGACTGTCGTCCTTGAGGTATTCCAATATAGAGTCTGTCGCCGATGCTGTGACAGCAAGGCCGTAGTCGCCGCCCATCTTCTTGGCGACTTCTGACGAGATCAAATCGTAGACATCCTTGGTCGCGGCGGTTCGAGGACGGTACCTCAAGCCCTCTACATTCATATCGGCGTTGGACAGAATTCCAGCAGCGCGAGAACTCTGCACCGGCTCTGTGCGTTTCCTCTTTCGCGCCTGGTCTTGAGTCGCCGCCGAGACTGGAGCCTTTTCACGCGCAGTCCTTGAGCCCATTTCGCCCAGATTGATACGTCCAGCTAGAGATTCCGGATCGCCGGTCGCATCGTCGCCGCGTCTCGAGACAAATCGTCGGTCGGCCTGCAGCACCAAGTTACTCATGGCCGAGTACTTGTACTGGTTCAGGTTGTTGTCGGCATTGCCGCTGCCTTGCTTTGACGACGACATGCTGGGTATGAGTGTCCGCTGTGTCGCGGACGGACTCTGGTATAGGAGTTATGGGTGAAAGTGTTGGCGCGACTCCAGCGAGTCTTGCACGCAGGCGAAGGCGAATGCTGGATCGCGAAGAGAAATGTCAGTTTAGAGTTTGGCAACGCGACTCATGTAACGAGTCACGTGCTCTGTCCGATATCGACATCATCTCAAATTTTGGTTCCTGCCTCACACATCCACCCGTCAACAGTAGCTATACTGCTTAATAAAAATGGCCGAGACAGACAAAGACGGTAATCTCTGGCTCTTTGGATACGGGTATTGTGTGAAATGGCAGCTGCGACTCCAGTAGGCCGACTGATGGCCTTGCAGGAGTCTTGTTTGGAAACCCCCAATTCACTATGGTCAGCTGCACGCATCTCATGTTTCCTAAAAGCGTACTGAGTAATCTCATTCCAGATCTGAGGCTACCTGGATACATAGAAGGCTATGTGCGTCGATTCTGGCAAGCAAGGTAGGGAAGTTACTACTCTGTCACAAGCAGTCTCTTACGCCCGCTAGTGAGGACCACCGCGGCACACCTGAAGCTCCAGGTCGTGTCTGCACACTGATTGACCGCAAACTCTGGGAGACACTTACAGACGAGCACCCATCAGCTCCACCTCGAGTGTGGGGAGCAGCCTACCGAGTGCCCAAGGACAAGGTGCCCGAGGTGACTGAATACATGAATATTCGCGAAATAAATGGCTACAGCATACAATACGCTCCCTTCAAACGACCCGAAGATATGTCAGCTACGTACCAAGATGTCCACGTGCCGGACAACGTCAATCCGGAAGGAGGTCCTATACGCTGTCTGGTCTATATTGGACTGCCGGATAATCCGCAATTCCTGGGTCCGCAGGATCCGCAAGCGCTTGCCGAGCATATCGTGAAATCAAGGGGACCGAGTGGCGAGAACAAGGACTATTTGTATGAACTGGAAGCGGCGTTGAATGGTTTAAGTCCTGAAAGTGAGGATGATCATATCGGGGACCTTGCGAGAAGGTGTCGGGAGATTGAGGCGAGGCAGAAGAGTGTCGATGCCGAAGCTTGATCATATATCGTATGTTCGTTTCCGGTACTTATGCTCACTTTGCATACAGCTAGACAGATAACATCCTCAAGAACTGCTGCATTTGTACTCACTGTCGCCTGGGTCTCTCCGGTGTCCCTTCCCAGCCGACTGCACGGAACATATCGCTTCCTCTCCCACTAGAGGTGATCCAAGCCGATGGGAACACTGAGCTCTTCCGAAGTTGCTTGTCTGGACCACCTTACTCGAACGACAATCGTGCTAGGCGTCCGTGCTCCAAGTCAGCTGTCATTGGAATAGTCGGCATGTCACGCATCTGCGAAATGCGCCAACGATGTTCTGCGATGTTCAAGGTGTTCAAGTAAGTCTCGTCTTGGAACAGATCCAAAGTGAATGGAGTCACTTCGAAGTCTGTGAGCCGAATAGATTGCAAGGATGGAAGGAGGAGCATGAGTTGCTCAACATCGCGCTTATCTGTCACTCGTCAGTCGGTCTTGATCACCGTCTCACAGAAGTTATACTGACAGCTGGAGTGCATGCGCAGATGTCCTTCGAGTGATTCCAATCTCAGGTGCTTCACAGTCGACGGGAAAGCTTTGGTCTTGAGATGTGGTACTTTTCCCAGCTTCGCGTGCTCTGAGACGGTGGCGTAGAAGTCTTGTTCTGATGACGAGTAGCGGGTGATGATGACTTTGGTCAGGGCAGACCGAGCCATTTCCTCTTCGTACTCCTGTTTCGTCTGCTCATTGACGAGCCGAAGCGCGCACAGAGGTCCTGACTCGCTCGAGGAGTATTCGACTTCGCGGTAACAAGCCTCGATGCGAAGGACTGCATCTTGTGTGAAGATGCTGTAGATCTGGTCTCGAAGTTCGCGCGGAAGTCGGAAGAAGGGGAAGCCCGTTTGGGAACTGCCGATGGCTTGCTTATGTGCCATGTTGATAGCGGAAATGGATTGGTTGGAGGTAGTAGGTCGGATGTTGAGTGTCAAGGTAGAATTTGCGTGGCAGAAAGCCGACCTTTATATACTTGTCAAAAGCTGAAGCGTCAAAGCGTCCCACTCTTGCACGTGCCGACCGCCTGTGATTGCCAAGAATGAGTGAAGAGTGTACATTTTGCATGTGATCATACCGAGTTTGATGAAAAATTATGACAAGCAGCAAACTTGCAGCATGTGCAAAAGACTCAGGTGTACAGCTTTCACTGGTCATTCCATATATATCAATCTAAATCTATCATCTATCTACAACCTCGCCCTCTCCCCTCCATCCCTCACCACCAACCCCCTCTTCCTCCTCCCATCCCTATCCGCAGCCTTCAACACCCGTCTCAATAACTTCCCCGTCGTGCTCTTTGGCACACTTTCTGTGAACTCAATCTCCTTAAGCGCCTTATACCTACTCTTCCTCTCCTTAACCCAACCCAAAAGCTCGCGTCCCAACTCCACACTACTTTCCTTCCCCGTCTTCAAAACCACATACGCCTTAGGTTTCTCCCCAGAATAATCATCCTGAATTCCCAGAACCGCACAATCCTCCACACTCGGATGAGAAAGAATGCAGTCTTCTAACTCCGCGGGCGCAACTTGTTGACCTCGAACTTTAATCATCTCTTTGATGCGGTCTGATATGTGAATCAGGCCTTCGTCATCGATGTATCCAACATCACCTGTATGAAAATACCCATCCTGATCAAACGTCTCCCTTGTCGCGGCAGGATTATCAAGATAACCCATTGCAATCTGCGGACCTTTTGCACATATCTCTCCAGTCTCGTTGGGTCCTAATTCTTTGCTAGGATCATCAAGGGATATAACCTTGGCGACGGTATTAGCGCAGAGTTTTCCTGCTGTTGTAGCGTATTTGTAATCGTAATAACTCGGCGGGTGACAAGAGATACAAGCCGTACTCTCCGTCGCTCCATAACCTTGCCTGAAACCAGTATCGGGGAACTTCTTATGCAGTAGGGAAATGATTTCCGGCGGCGTAGGCGCCGATCCTGACGACCATCGTTTCACGACGCGTTGGAGATCTGGGAGATATTTCTCGACAATGTGATCTCGCACGATACGGATGATTATTGGGGGTACGAGGATGAGTTCCGGAATTCGATAGGTTATGATTGTCTGGAGCATGGTTTCCATTTGAAAGCTGGGCAGCATGATTGAATTTCCGTTCATGAAAATTGGGTAGTGGATGTAACGGACTAGACCTGTGATGTGGAAGAGTGGCGTCACGGCCAGGATGCGGTATTGGTCTCCTGGTTCTAGGACTTGGAGTTGGCGGAGTTGGTGGCATTGGGCGATGATCTGGGAGCAAGGGTTAGTCGATGGATCAGATGGTAGAATGTGGGATTGCGAACGTTATGATGTGAGAGCATGACTGCTTTAGGCAGTCCAGTTGCTGTACATTACAAGATTAGCATGTGTCTTAGACATCGTAAATGTGGTTGTCCATCGCACTTACTCCCACTTGAGAAGTTGAGATAGCCACAGATCTCCTTATTTGTCTTCCCAGGTGGTATGCTGTAAGGCGGCTTTGCTGTATAATGTGACCCAAGTTCGATCAATTCCTTGATAGTCGTGAAGCCATCTTTACTGCCTTCGAGCAGAAAGATATGTTCCTTTGGCATGCCAACATTCTTCGCCGCTGCTTGAGCTGTTTCCAAAGAGCCGGGAAGTGTGAATAGAAACTTTGTATTAGCTGTCTTGAGAGCATGCGTCATTTCGTCGACGTTGTATGCTGGCGAAGCTCCATTGATGCGGCCGCCTCCACGAATGGTGGCCCAAAGAGCAATTGGATACCACACCGTGTTTGAAGCCAGGATGGAAGTCGTATCACCAGCCTTGAATCCATACTTCTGGATGAGAGCAGTGCTGAGTTTGGTCGCTAGATCTTTGACTTGGACATAATCCAGACGCTCTTTCGTCGCTGCATTCTCATAATAGCCGAGCTTATCTCTTGATGAATAGAGCAATGGTGAGTATTCCTTGGTCTCAAATACCCACTGCCATGTCGTAATCGAAGTTGGTACTGGTCATCGGTCAGCAAGAATATTCAAGACTAGAAGCTGTTCATCTTACTGTCAAGATCGGGATGATCTGACTTCCACAGCACCATCCTGACGATAAGATCGAATGGTCTGAAGTGAAGAGTATTGGCAATTGAAAGTACTCTAGAAGAGATGCAGTGCTGACTACTTGCCTGTTCAATTTAGTAACAACATTCTTTCTACGGCTATTGCTGAATTGTGCCAGCAAAGTCTGGGCGGAGGCACATTAAGAAGGATGCTGGCAGCCGAGGTCGCTTGAAGGAATACAGGAAAATCTTTTTGCCGAATGCCGCGGCTTGTCACGTGTAGTACATAGTCATTGCTAAGAGGGACGCCTCTAGATATAATAGAGCTATACCACGATGTGTGGCGAGACCAGCTGTCGATTGAGATGACTGAAGTCGCCGTGGATATTGAAGTAGTCTCAAGACCGCCAACTTGAGCAGCATGTCCTTGCGTGCGATGCTGCGCTCGCTTGGAGAGTGCTTGTCCATCGCCAGATGGAGACGTGCGGCCAAACGCGCTGGATCAAGGCTAAAGTAGCCTCAAGATGGCCAGTCTCAGTGGGCACTGCTGGTTGGTTGCACCTTCCGACGGTGGCGATTGCAAAGCCTTGATGATCTCACTCGCGACTTCCTAGGTCACTGTTGACATACATATACCAACTGCAACAACCCTTCTTCATCAAACCAGCAAGCGTCCGATATGGTGTAGTGGCCTAGCATTTCGGATTCTCACAGTGAAGTCTTCCGGAGACCGGGGTGTAAGCATTATCATCCAGGCTGGACTCGTACGTTCCAATACTGACTAGTGAATCCAGTCGATTCCCCGTATCGGAAACCTGTACATATTCTTTTTGCAATGTAATATGGTGTTTTGCGCAGCGTCGACTCTCTGAAGCTGTTCCATTCCAGATGTGCAGGATTTCATAAAATGCGTGGTGAATAAGTTGAATCTTTTTTCGCCAATGAGCCCTCAATCATGGAGAAACTCCCCAGTACCATTACATTCCCACGCATGACACGACAGCCATCTGTATTACAAAGTGCTCTTCTCGTTATTATGCCACACGCTATCATAGCTCGGTGGCGCTTCTCGTTGATCGTCCTCTGGTAAGATCTCCAAGCTTGGACGGTTCTCTTCGCTCCTAGCTGGGGAAGGGAATCTCAGTGCTGTGTTGATAGCTGTGCTAGCAACAGAAGCATCATCGCTTGCAGGCGAACGTGGCGTTTCTACCTCCTTCCGACCTCGTTGGAATGACTTCTCGGGCAGCTCAGGTATGTAGTCCTCGGACGAGGATGTCTCTTGCGGCAGATCATCATGGGATCTGGCTTGCTCCAGGCGAGATGGTTCTGTTTCTGCTGGCTCCTCCACTCTTCGGCCAAAGCAGCAACATGGCCAGCAGCAGGGTATCGAGATCGAAGGTGGACCTTTCTTCATGGCGTGGATCTTGTGGTGGTCCTTGCAAATTCACCGAAGTTGGACTTTCGCAGATTTTGATGGTATTTCTGTCGTGCTGATAAGGTCCAACGAAGTTCCTGGACAAGGAACAAGGTCTTTGAAATCAATTATGTTGCTGCCTGAGCAAGGCGGAGCTGCCGACGTCCAGCTCATCTCACGATGTTCGACGCGCCAGCCGAACTCTAATAAGTGGTATGCAGGCCTGCGAGCATCGGATTGGTCGAGGCGGAATATTAGCCTCGGTGTAGCGTCGACCTCGCGTTCGTGGATGAAAGTAGAAATGGTATAAGATAAATCAAGTTCTTTCCGCTCGATGGGTATTGTAGCAAACCTTTTCTATAACCCATTCCACGTCAGCGGCGTGCCAGCCATGCTACTATACCCAGATCCTTTCAAACGCCAAGGCTATGCAAGTAAAGCAGAACGAGAACCCCGTCCTTGGAAACAGGAAGAGAAGGCATAATTATCTGCCATCCTCAACGGACTGCAGGTGCCTCTTGAAACGCTCAGCCTTGGCCTTGAGTAGCCGCACAGAATCAATGAACAACTCGTCGCTGTCGAACTGTCCAGTGCTTTCGATGCTGAAAATGAAGTGATCGCGTATCCGGCCCAGCTTGACCTTATCCTTGAACTCATCGTACCGCAAACACTCTCTACTCACAGTGTCCTTGTATGGATCGGCGACCACGGCCTTCTTCTCGCCACTGTCCTTATCATCTTCTAGCTTGATGACGCCTCGAGGAAAGCATTTTTGAAAAGCCTTGGCATCAGCGCCGACGATGGGTTTAGTGATCTTGATATCTGGAAGCAATCGATATGAGGCAGTCGCGACGGGTGAGAATTTTGCGTGATCTGCACCAATACCTTTGCAGCAGTGCATTCTCACATTGATCGCTTGACCAGGTCGCAGCTTGGCGATCAAGATGTCGGGGTTGACAGGCCGTACTACGTCGTCTCCACCAAAGTATTCCTTCTGACGCTCTCCTTGGGGTTCGAACTCCATCTGGTGTGCGTAGACATTCGAATTGACGTACTTTTCCGTCGGATCTGTGCTTCCGTCCTTGGCCAGCTTCTTGCCGTCCACGCCGTCGTCTTCCATGTTCTTCCACCGGCATGCCACGTTCAAAGTCATGACGACGGTGTTGTAGTCTGAGTTGACCGCCGAGGATGTATCGCCTGACTCTTCCTGCTCTTGTTCCCATTGCGCACGGGCAGCGTAGTCTGTCTGAGGTGGAGGCTTCTTGAACCAATGCATCCAACGCAGTCCATCCTTGCCGCCGGTGAGTGGAATGAGGCCCAGTCTATGCGCCAGGACTTCATCCTGGATAATGCTCGTGTTATCAAATATGAAGACATCTTCGATGGCGAGAGTGGGTAGTTCAGAGAGCAGTATACGTCGATATGCGTTGGCTATGCTGGCGTCTACGCCGATGAGAGAAAAGGCGGAGTTGAATTGATCATTTTGGCGGAATTCTACTTGGAGGTTGTGTCGGAAGCGTTCGAGGTTCCAGGTATCGTCTTGCGCTGGACCGTAGTGGCCGGGGATGTCGGTGGACGAGGTGTTGGTGACGGTTTCGGCGTTGATGTTGACGATGCGCCGCTGCTCCAGCTGTTCCGCCGTCAAGGGCGCCCACGACGGCATATTTGCGTTGTGTTATTCTCGTCAATCGCATTAGTCGCAAGTCCAGTCGCATTCCATCTTCAAAAAGTTCAGACCGAACTGACAGGGATCTTCGGCAGACATCCGAGAGCTCTGCGGCGCTTCCCGTCTTCTCGTCATTGAATATCCAACCATTGGCCACACGTCGACCACCACCACCACCTCGACTTCTCCCTCTCCGCTCTACCGCGACTCTGCCATTGCACTCACCACAATGGCAGCGTCTCTCGCCCGGCTGGCTGCCAATGGCGGCAGGAGAGCCGTGTTCCGCTCCTCGCAGCGATCCGCGACCCCCCTTCGCGCATTCTCGACGACGCCGGCAAATCGATATGCCACCCATACAGAAACAGCTCCGCAGCACCCAAACCCGATCAGACAGCCTGGGGAGGTGATATCGCCACAGTCAACGAGACTGATTCCTGTGGATCCCACATTCGGACATCCAGTCGACCCGTCGAAGATGGGCATGAACCTGACAGACGAAGCGGCAAAGACTCCCGAAGAACGAAAGATCCGCCACTATACCGTCAACTTTGGCCCACAACATCCAGCTGCTCACGGTGTGCTCAGATTAATTCTGGAATTGAACGGAGAAGAGATTGTGCGCGCAGATCCCCACGTTGGTCTGCTGCACAGAGGCACGGAGAAGTTGATCGAGTACAAGACATACATGCAGGCTCTGCCATACTTTGATCGATTGGACTATGTTTCCATGATGACCAACGAGCAGTGCTTCTCGCTCGCTGTGGAGAAGCTGCTGAACATTGAGATCCCTGAAAGAGCCAAGTGGATACGAACACTATTTGGAGAAATTACCCGTATCTTGAACCATCTCATGTCCGTCCTGTCACACGCTATGGATGTCGGTGCCTTGACGCCTTTCTTGTGGGGTTTCGAGGAGCGAGAGAAGCTCATGGTAAGTACATGCTGAGCATTATGGGCGATGTGGCAAAGCTAACACCCCATTCAGGAATTCTACGAGCGTGTCTCTGGTGCTCGCCTTCACGCAGCCTATGTTCGCCCAGGTGGCGTCTCTCAAGATCTACCAATTGGACTTCTCGACGACATCTACCAATGGGCCACTCAGTTCGGCGATCGTATCGATGAGACTGAGGAGATGCTTACTGACAACCGTATCTGGATTGGCCGAACCAAGGGTGTTGGTGTCGTTCCCGCCGCTGATGCATTGAACATGTCTTTCTCTGGTGTCATGCTTCGAGGATCTGGAATCCCTTGGGACGTCCGCAAGTCGCAGCCATATGACGCGTACGACCAAGTCGAATTCGATGTCCCAGTCGGTGTCAATGGTGACTGCTACGATCGATACCTTTGCCGTATGGAAGAGTTCAGACAATCGTTACGGATTATTCACCAATGCCTGAACAAGATGCCTGCTGGCCCAGTCAAGTTTGAGGACTACAAAATCTCGCCACCACCACGTGCTGCTATGAAGGAGAACATGGAAGCACTTATCCACCATTTCCTACTGTTCAGCAAGGGTTACACAGTCCCGCCTGGCGAGACCTACTCCGCCATTGAAGCGCCTAAGGGCGAGATGGGTGTTTATGTCGTCTCAGATGGCAGCGAAAGACCTTACAGATGCAAGATCCGAGCTCCCGGTTTTGCTCACTTGGCCTGCTTTGACCAAGTATCGAGAGGGCACTTGCTCGCCGACGCTGTCGCCATTATCGGAACCATGGATCTCGTGTTTGGTGAGGTGGACCGATAGTCGGAGGGGAGTTGGAAAGTTGGTGGAGAGGCATCAGGTGTGTACATATGTTCTATCATACCTCCTCGGCGTTAAGAGGCGCTGTGCGCGCAAACGCATACTTTAACGTGGTGGCATGTAGATTCACAAGACCAAAGATTTATTCAATTGACTTGCTTTTACAACGTTGTACCGTCTGGAACTCGCCCAAGAATATCAGACCTGCCCTGCAACCACCAAATGACCGTCATCCGCGTCCGCTTCCTCCTCCTCATCACCCTCCCAAAACGCCTTCCATATCTCATCCTCCGTCTCCATCCCAGCCACAAGTTCGAGATAGCCCATTAAACTCACCCATTCTTTGCCCCTCAACTCACTTACGCCCCAAATCCTCTGACCGTACTTCGTCATGAATGCTCCCGCGGCACGACGCGCAAAAGCTGCTCTCACTTCCTGGTATTGGTGATTCCATCTAGTTGGGGTTCCAGTAGGGAACGCAGCAGCATATGTGGCATTCGAACATGGTAAGCGATCAATCACCATCACTGTGAAGAGAAATCGAATGACGAGATTTCGAAACGCAGGCTCGCGGTTGGGGTTGGAAAGGTGTTGGGGGAGGGAGAGTTTGAGGTAGTATTTTTGCAGTAACAGCGGGTAGTTGATGGTGATAGCACCGTTCGATACAAGTACAGGGGAGTTGGGTATGTTGGATGTCATCGTGTTGGTCCTTGTTCTGAAGCGAAGTTGAAGATGGTGTGTCGATCTTAACAACGTTGATGGTTCAATGTGATTGCTAGGGCGCAAGTGATATCGTACTCGATATTTCGAGCATCGCCTAGCTTGCGTAAAGATTCTGCGAGTAGCTTTGATACATGTACTCGAACTTTCTCGCCCAACCTGTCCACGATCAAGCCTGAGGTTGGGAAGATCTTGTATAAAGCAAAGGACAAATCCTCATAGACGACTATTTTGGCATTAGATGACAACATCTTTAGTCAATACTGCCTTTCTATCGATAGATATTTGATTGAAGCCACGAGAAACATTGGTATCGAGACGCATAGATGCCGTAGTCTTCTTTATGACTGCAAAGAACAACTTTCGTGACCTTGCTGCCGTCGAAAATTACCCTAACAACCCTAACGCATTGACCACAAACAGAATTGCGTCATACAAATCCTCAACTTCAGCACGCGTTCTCTTCCATCATCTCTCCATCAACAAGATCATACCGCGTGGCGAATGGCAGCTCCACCATGCGCTCACGAGCTGAGCTGAACGCAGCAATTCGTCGACGACATGACAGCTCCCCCTCGAGAGACCTGGAGCAATTAAGCGAACTGGTTACCCAACGTGAGCCCAACGGCGACCCAGGCCAATGCCGTTGATATTCTCGAAATAAGAAGCGACGCCAACCAGGCGTGTCTCGCGTGGCATCGTGACCCCCGAACTTCTACGATGCGAATGTCGTAGACGAGCCCTGGCCTGGCTGAGACAATGACCAATGCCAAGAATATATTCCAGCAGCCATCCGCAGGGCTGAGGCTGAGGCCATCATACAACACTCGATCCAGCAGTCGCTCGGTCATCGCTTCCGGTGTATCTCGATATGCTCTGAACCCAATCGAGACAAGCAATGGTTCCTGGTACCAAGCTGCCTCGCGATCGTGTTTCTCGAGAATTCCTCGATGCTTGTCTCGGCGCACGGAGCTTAGTCCGCCATTTCGTGCTGGTCAAGTCCTCATCGGTCAATGGACGTTGAATACCATGAGCCTTTCGAGGTACGCACTAGGAGACGTCCGTGTGGCGACGACTGATCTCTTCGTGCTTCCTTGGAACTCCGACAACAATTGCTCAAGCAGTTGCTCGCTACAACCTGTCTGGGAAAGGATACCGACAGATAGTCAACCGGATGGCCTGGATGGTATTGAAGACACAAAGTTGGAGCAATGTAACAAGTACGGAATCTGCACGTCGGGGCATGCTGTACTACCCATCTTGGTCCTCTGTTCGGCTGTATGGGACGAGTTTTCGCAGCAGATTGACCATGGCCTCCCACGCATAAGTGAGAACCCCTGAACGAGTATCCTGTGGGATGGCATCGCGTCGCTGTACGGCGGCCAAGACACTACTCTCATGTGTTCTCATGATGGGCTGTCTTGGAGTTCAAGTGCCTTCTTGTTTGAGATGTCTCCCGATATCTGCTGCGGATATAAGTCTGCGACCAATATCGACCACCTTCCCATCACAGACAGTGCTGCGACTACTGAAGCGGTGTTGGGCTGAAGCACCTTCCGATACAGTGGCACTGGAGGATATTCCTCAGGGAAATCGGCTACCCACGGGCATTACTTAGCTGCGACGTTGGCGAACATAGCAAGCTCGACGGTCTTAGCTTTGTGCAAGCAGTATCGACGGCAGCTATCTTCACTGGCTCTGTCCCTGGCTGAACCTTATCGCTGGGTGCACCACCACATGCAAAGCGATCGCACGTGAGGACAGCAGGTACGAACAGTAAGTTTCGGCGAATTGATTGCGAATGTGACAGCAGCGGCCTAGTTCATCTACGTCCTAGTCACGGCTCTTGTGCATTGGCATCAAGATACGAACATTCGACCTTCTTGATCAGTCGAAATGCCTACCAGTAGCAGCAACAACGTACACTTGCACCTTCACGCTGATACTCGCAGGTCTCGGTGCGCATCATGGACGCCTAATGAAGCCACTTCAGAGTGATCTTGGTTCAACGTCTCCGCTCTCCACGTTGAGGCTTGCATTCCCATCCACAGATCTTGAGACATACGCCACGCTGACGCCTTCAATCTTCTCCACAAGTGTGGCTGTTCAACGCTACCAGAAATGAATGGATATTGGCCTGTGTGCATCACCAGACTAGACTTGCAGATTCACTGGAACCAGGATTTATCTGATCTTCGCGCTGGTCTACCACACATCTAAGGACATAGTAAGGTGGGCTCCTGCAAGGCTCGGAATGATCATCGCAAGGTCGTGATTCCTCTGGCAGAGTGAAAGCTCATTGGTACAAACAGCCCGCAATCAATCTATCGGAGCTTGGAGCTATCATACTGTTACAGCCCTACTACAAAAGCCAGACAGTATCGCAATGCTTGCATCAAAGATAGGAAGATATCGTCTAACTGGACAGGGCAGGTAAGTGGTTGGAATCTGCCTTGTTCTTTGACTGCGAAGTCTTGGCTCCAGTCGAGGGATTGTGTGGTTGTGGAAAGCGGCAGCTTTTCCCAAAGGGTTCGAGCGGCGTCACTTGGCAACGATCTACAATTCTTGGAAACGCTTGTCGCCTACGCCTTGTAGCAATGATGTGCGACAGATGCGCTGCTGCCAAGAGACGACAAAGATGGTCAGGCGAGCACAGATTATTGGGACATGGGCATACCACAATACAGCTATTCACCTCAGCAGATGATGCACATCTTAGCTGCTATCTGCAGGTGCAGTTCTGTTCAACCAACCACGCTTCCACAAGATTACGCCTTGTCTCAAAAGGGCATGACCGTTGGACGGGAAGCATCTCGAACATCTGCAGGTCTGGACGAACGAAACCGTTTTCAGGTGCTTCACCCGTAACTCTGCTGTGTACCATGGGCGTGGCGGCTGCGACATGCGGACTGTCAATCCACCACCACAAACATCGTTGCAAGCGACACGGCACGAGGTAGCTGCCATCACAGGAAGGCCGCTCGAGATTATGCCTCGGACGGTAGCGATATGGATGGCGAACAAGTGCGGTTCTGTGAAGGCTTGACAGGTATAAAGACCATCGTCTTGTCCTGCTTCAGTTTGAACATCAGCCAGCAATCGTCCATCAAACGCTTCTAAGCCAACAAATCAGCCTTCTGACTGTCGTCCTCCAAGATGCATTTCTTCAAACTTCTTCTGGCAGCGCCAGCTGTTCTTGCGATTGCCACCATCGACAAGAGACAAACCGCGGACACCATCGCAGGACAATGGATCGCACGTGTCGACGACAACGCGGTACTTTCTACTGTCCTTCAAGCCTTCCAGACTTTGGCCGCTGTCTCTCCAACGCAACAGTACAGCATCGGCACCTTCAAGGCTTTTGCCTTCAAAGCGCCTGATTCTCTCCTCACTTTGATCAGTACTGTTGGTGGCATTAAATCGATCGTGCCTGACACCAAAGTCTACACTTCAATGCCCCTCAGCCCCAACCCAGAGGTGATGGTGAAGCGTGCTCTCACTACGCAAAGTCCATCAGAGTACGGCCTTTCTCGCATCTCTCACAGAGCCAAGGGCCAATCCGGATACATCTATGATACCTCTGCAGGAGCTGGCACGACTGTCTATGTGATTGATACTGTAAGTATAATCCAAAAAGCTCCATAATGAGCCTTGCTGACACTATGAAGGGCGTCTACACCCAACACAGCGAATTTGGCGGTCGTGCGACCATGGGTGCCAACTTCGTCAGCGGAGAGTCTGCTACTGACGGTAACGGTCACGGTACTCACTGCGCCGGCACTGCCGCTGGATCCACATACGGTGTTGCTAAGAAGGCCAACATTATCGGTGTCAAGGTCCTGAGCTCTCAAGGATCTGGTAGCAACTCGCAAGTCATGTCCGGCATCCAATGGGCTGTGAACGACGCTAAGAACAAGGGTATTACCGGAAAAGCTGTCATTTCCATGTCCCTTGGCGGCGGCTTCTCGCAAGCGTCCAACGACGCTGTCAAGGCGGCTACGCAGGCTGGTGTCTTCGCTGCCATTGCCGCTGGTAACGATGGCAAGGACGCGAAGAATTACTCCCCGGCTTCCGAGCCTTCTGCATGCACTGTTGGTGCCACCGATAGCAACGACGCCAAGGCCTCTTTCTCTAACTTTGGCGCCCTCCTCGACATCTTTGCTCCTGGTGTCAACATCAAGTCATCGTGGATTGGATCGACCACTTCTACCAACACCATCTCCGGCACAAGCATGGCAACTCCTCACATCGCTGGTCTCGCTGCTTACCTCCTTGCCCTGGAGGGTACTCGCACTCCAGCTGCACTTTGCTCACGCATTCAGACCCTCAGCACCAAGAACGTTATCACAAACGCTGGCACTAATAGCCCGAACTACCTTGCCTACAATGGCAACGGTGCATAGGCTGTGATGTCAAGTCAATGCTTGTGATGCAGATACGGACTGATGAATTACGAATGATGGTTGCGAAGGGAATGGAAAAGTTGGATGACAGAACGGGTGATGGAGGATTATGACATAGATGGTACATAGCTGGAGACAAGTGACAGAAGACTTTTCAAATGGGTTCTCATCATGCTTTCACCTCTCATATGCATCACGCTCATTTCTATGCACTACCGCTTCTTCGCCGCGATTGGAGACTGCACCTTCAGAATAACCCTCTTATACCTTCTGATCGGTGGACTACCACTCCCCTTAACCTCAAAAATGATATGATAGTCTTGGCAGATCGGCTGCACTCCCAGCCCAAGATTCGCCTGAGCTTCAACAGCCTCACAGGCAGCCTCTGCGGTGGGCATCTTCACAGAAGTCTTACGACCGTCATCGAAGAGCGTGAAATTAAGCTCAGGAACAGTAGCTCCGCCCATTGTAGATGTGATCTCACCATATTGCCACCACTTGTATTCAAGTCCGTCATGTCCTGGTAGACCTTCATCAGGATCGTAAGTCCCAGAGCCGTCTAGGATGATGGTCTGGTCCGGATCGACTTCGAATTCGACCTGCTGGCTGCCGCAAGACCCATTGACTGACACGACTGGAGGATGACTGCCGGCACTATAGTTTGATAGAATCGTCCACCGCATCCGAGCAGACATTTCATCTTGGAAACTGCACCACGCGGTCAATAACAATTCCTACGGAGCAGGCTCTTCGACTTACGCTTGTCTCCATCTCCAAATTGTCGCCTGTGCGGTGGCATAGGTCTCGTTGTCGATTCCAACAACAGAATCCTGGGTATTTGCGTACAGTAATGTCTGACGGCTCGGATCAACCAGACTATACCTGCCACCCCATCCACCCCATTCTGGATGATCGAGTGGTCCTCCATTGACACCGTTCTGCATAGTATGTAAGAACGTCGGAGTATCACCTTCCATGCCATAAATGATATCAGGATACTTTGCTCCAAGAGGCCCGATCTGAAAGTGCTTTGATGAGTAATTTTGACTCGACAAAGTGAGGTCCGAGCCAATACCACTATTCATTCCGACCCAGGTCGCTTGGCTATATTGATTGAAGCCGTGGATTGAGACAATGTAAGGAATCTGAGGGAAATGCAATCGGATCCAGGGACCTGCGTTGTCTTGATCTGAGATTGTGTAGATTCGGAGTTTGCTTGTCAGAGCGTCAACTTCGTGCTCCTCTCGGGTTTCTCGGAGATGTTTGAGTGCTTCGGCTAAGGTATTGACACCACCCCAGCCATGGACGTGGAGAATCTCGTCCTTAGCTAAGCCGTCTACAACATTGATTAAGTGAGCGGCGCCGGAAGAAAGTGTCTTCTCCTTGAAGACTGCCGTGCCGTAGACCGGATGGCCGGCTTTAACTATAGACTCTAGATACTCTTTTGAAGGATATTCGCCGCCGGAATGGAGACTCAGGTTGTCGACGACTTCGTTCCAGACACTCGTTGTGTTCAAGATGGCGTCCGGTCTCACTGTGGAATTCAGCCAGTAACTTGTGGTAGCCGCGAAACCACTGACGATATCGATTTGAATCAGCAATCTACCGTGGCTTGCATAGTTGAATCACCTACGTGATGTTGTATTGATCACTGTGAACTAGCAAGCGGACTAGTGACATGCTGTCATCCGGCTCATCTAATCACAAGTCAGGACAATTTATCAAGTAATGGCGTTGAGTTATACTCGCTGGTAATATCCGTCAAAATGAAGAGCTGAGGTTTCTTGTCGATCTGTAATGCTGGTGGACATCTCGAGGCATTTGCCAGGCTTCCGTAGACCAGCAACCCGAGTAAGTAGTGCCTGAGTCCAATCATATCGATTGTTTGAAGCAGTGGCTGCTTGCATCAACTCACCTTCTCTTCTACCTACCTATGACTTATAACTTAAGCTAATATTGCGGCCGATCGATATGCCGATTCCGACTACAACATCATCGTTGCATGGATGCTCTTTGGAGGTACACATGATCCAGCGAAGAGGAGAAGTGATCTTGGCATAGCCTCCACAATACCATTATAGCGCGATGGGTTTTGCGGGTGCCCCACGTGGAGAGGTCGATACCTCCCTAGTTGAGCTATAGAGGTAGTCTCAGCCGCCTCTCTTTAACCCGAGCATCCGAAATGCTGCCGGTGCGGCAACGATGGCGGGTATACATCTATGAGTAGCGTTGAAGCGGATAAAGAATCGTTTCAGTCTGTTTGAGTCATTGGAGGCGATGCAACAATGCACCATGTCGCTTGAGTGCTCGAAGCGATCTCTGAATAGAGCTATACTAGTGATCCCAAGCCGAGTTGATACCAACCACGGCAACAGCCACGGCACTAGTATTGGTTGGGTACTTGTTACGCACTCTGCTAGGCGATTAATAATGCTCCAGATGTGTTTCAAGTCCCAGTATTATTTGGGAGCATCGAGCGACCTAGTCGTACTCCGCTTCTGCTTATCGAACGACATATCGAGCGTATTGTGCCTGCGATCGATTCTTCGGGATCTCTACGAAAGCGAAATTCGCACAAGGAAGCTTGAATGTTGCTTTGAGTCGGCAGAAAAGTTGGTAGAGGACATTTGAAGAGAAAGCATCTTCAAGGCCAGAACCATGCTTCATTAGACGAAGTTCCAGGACTCCAGGACGCCGAGCCAGATCGAACAAGTTCACGCCAGAGGTTAGTGGTCAGTGGCACTTGAATGCTTGCATCACTTGGCATCCAAGTACTTGACAGAACTGTAGGTCGATTCGCAAAGTAGGTCCAAAGCTGCCATTTCTTCCCAGTCACAGTGCCCTTGGGCACAGTCAGAGACCTTGCCCTCGACGACTTGAGGCACAGCTGGGACATCAGCATTCCATTCTGGTTGTTCGCGATGGCCGTCTTTCCATCGAGAGACAGCCAGCGACGTCTGGTTGCCATTATTAATAAGTCGTTCCCTGCTCGCGATCTCCCCAACAAGTAAAGAGCTGTCGAGGCTCAGAGTTATGCTGATGTTTAGGAAAGGCAAGAATGTTTGGAAGAAGGACAGGGGCGGATGAAATGAGGCTAGCTTGCCAAGTCGTCAAATTGCCCAATCGGGTGCGGCCATTGACTTCACCTCCTCACAAACCATGCATACTGGAACGCACAACAATTTCGGTGCTTCATTTTGGCTATCTAGGCGCAACAAGAGCATGTTTGAGCCAGAGGAGAAGCCGTTGTTAGATCTGCAGCGTTTCAATCGAAGCCTGGCTCCCGAATGACGCTTGCCAAAGAATATCTCAACCACTTGGACAGCTGTGAGAGAACCGCCAATTGTTTTGTAGACGAATGACAGTGAACCCTGGCAGTCATGCGAATGCGAGCGTGTCTCAAGTGATAGAAATTGAATGTAGTTACAGGTCTCTGACGTGCAAGCAGATCAAGTCAATCGGGTCGCGAGTCTAGCGACTTGGGTCCCGTGCCATTTGTTTGAGAGGTTATATATGCAAAAAGAACACCACTTTCCATCCAATCAGCGCCCTCGTAGCTCAGGTAAATACTCCCACTCATTAATTCCTTCCTTGTCTGAATCATATGCTAATGATCACTTTAGTGGTAGCAGCGCGTCACTAGTAATGACGAGGTCGTCCGTTCGACTCGGGCCGAGGGCACTCCTTTTTGCATGTTGTGCTCTGCTTTTTGATTGTTTTTGCCCAGTCTGGCTGAGGCTATGTTATGACTAGTAGGAGAGTCATAAGCCCTTACACCACTTGGATTCTGCCTTCCTGTTCTGCATCTTGTGTTACTGTCCAACTGCTTTAGTGATCAATGCTTTTTCTTGAATATTGGCATATTTCACTTTTGCTCAAACTGAGCATTGCTCAACGTCAATTTGAAGAGGCAAGATACGAAGAGACGAGTCAGCTCGCTTGGATCTCGACATTTACCGTCAGTTCGAGTGAAAGAGTAAACACGCAATGATCATTGGTAGCTGTCAACAACATCGACCGCTTCATCATGGCCACATCCCTCGTGGTATCCTATGCTCATGGAAGTCATCTCTCCCAAGCATCCTACTCAATCCATCATCAAACGCCACACCATTCTCCGAATGCTGCACTCTCCAAGGATCCGTCACCCTGCCTTGATCCTCCAACCACTGATTCCTCGTAATAGCAATATTATACGCAAAACTGCTCTTCACAATCCCACCAAACACACTACACCTCAATAACACCTCATAATCCACTAGTGCCTGCTGATCCCAACTCAACTCCTGCAAAATCCTCAACTCCTTCTCCGGCAAAAGCTCCAATTTGCTCGTACCCGTAATCGGTGGCCGATGCATAGCAGCCTTGGTCTTAAACCTCGTCAAATCCGTCTCATTCCCCGAAGCCACATACACAACTCCCAAACCATACTTGACCGCCTCCCTAATATACGAATCCGTCTGGTTCTCAAAATTCATGAACCCATCCACCCACCCAGCACTCTTCGCATCCGCCTCAGTCCTCAAATGCGCACCATAATACGCCCCCGAAAATATCGCTTCTCTCGGATCAATATCCATACCCACTGCATACCTAGCATTCATATTCTGCACAACCACAGCAGCCAATCTTCGAATGCCAGGGTTGGTTTTCAGAATACTTCCGAAATTCCTTCTTAACCCTCTTTCTCCTATCGTCCTAGTATCCACGTCCCAAAGCGTACGTTCCACATTCACAAGGTTCAACTCATCTTTGTCAAACTCCTTATGACTTTTCAACCAATCATCAAGACTCTGCATCAAAGCTTTCCGATCATTGGCTTTATCCTCATCCAGTCTCCGACTCCTAGGGACCCATTTTCCCTCAAGCGGAGGTACGCTAAGTGGTTTCCCTGGCTCTGGCTTGTATACAGCCATCTCAGGACACGCCTCGCCCAAAACTTTCAAGAACCATTCCTCGTCAAAGAATGTCGCGAAATCGGAACGTGAAGCCCACACATCTGCGAGATTATTTTGAGATCTGGAGGCCATGCTAGGTAGGATGATGGACGCGCCGACTTCGATTGCCTGGAAGATGAAATCTAGCATATTGCCTCGAACATTTCCAATTCCGCCATTTGCGTTGTCGAGGTTAAGGACTAAGTTGGGATGCCAGGTGGTGCGGTTGCAGTAACTCCCGAGAGGAGATGGGTTGAATGGTGAGATGATTTCTGTAGAGAGCCAGGTTCGGATCCAGTCGGCTTCGTTTGGGCGCTGGAGGAGGGGAGGGAGTGCGGAATCGTTTTTGTATGGATGACGGAGGCGATATTGGTAGGATGCGAAATATAGAGGAAGAAGAGTTAAGAATAATGCTCCCGCTATGGTGAGCGGGGATGGATTTCTCAGACTGTTGCTGACGTGCATCGTTCTATCTGTCAGCTCGAGAAGATCGATAGACGCTCTCTTAATCAATGCAATATCAAAAGCTGTTCCATGTCATCCTGTTATCCAAAACTTGTCCTTCAAGAAACGCGAGGTACGCGCTCGCGTTTGGCCGACTCCTTGCTTCATGCTGCTCTAAAAAGCATTCCCAATCAACAACGCCTTGCATGACGTACATACAATCATCAATTCATTAATCTATTACCCCTTCTTCATAACCCAATACTCCGTCGATTTAGGTTTTCGTCTGGACTGGGACTGGGTACGTTGCTTCTGAGTACGTCGCTTCCAGTTTCAGCGACCGTGGCCACCATGCTGGAGCCGTCCCTGTCTATGATGCGCTCTTGCCTAAGTTGCGCCATTCGATCATTCTTACTGAATTGTTCCATGTTCTCGGCAGTCAAAGCCGTTTTGGTGGTAGCTTCCGGCGGATACTGTTCATCGCTGATACCTCTGCCAAGTCTAGTTTTGGGATCGTCTCCCGATTCGATCAACTCGTGATCTCGTAGGGCGATCGCTTGCTCTTCGGCACGCTGCTGTCGTTCGGCTCGTTCGCCTTCGGTCTCTGCCGAAGTTCTGAATGTGGACTCGTGCACAAACTCCAGCCTGTCCAATTCCGAAGTGAGTTGCTCCTGAGGGGTGTGCATCGATGTGTCGCTCGCTGTTGCAAAAGAGGAGTGAGCTCTAGGATTGCTAGGCCGGTGAACGCGATTCGGGTTCTTCTTGAGCTCCGCACGTTTCTTCTTGCCCTCGATTGCCCATTTTACTATCATACGTTCGAGGTTAGGTTTCTTCACCGGCTTCGAGAGGTAGTCATCCATGCCGGCGCTTTGGCACTTTTCACGATCTCCTTGAATCGCAGAAGCCGTCATGGCAACGATAGGAATACTTTGCACTTCTGGGTTATTCACAAAAGGCTTTCCGTTCCGTACCGTATACGTTGCCTTGTAGCCGTCCATGACTGGAAAGATATGTCAGTTCATTACTTTTGTGATCATTCACAATGCACCACTTACTTGGCATTTGAACATCCATCAAGATGATGTCTGGTCTTGGCTGTTCCTCGGACGGCGTAGCTAAATAGTCCAGGGCCTCTTTACCGTTCCACACGGCACGAACTGGAAAGCCGAGCTTGCGAATTGTCTTCAAGGCTATTTGCTGGTTGACTGCATTGTCTTCAACGACGAGCACATTTGTCACTTTGCGTTCGTCAGCGCTGAGGTCAAGCTCGGATGTTGTTGACTCTGGCCAAGAGTTGACCGGTGTAAGCCCGGTCGATGGGTCTCGCTTGTGCCGTATGTGAGGAGTTGTAGGAGTGGTTGGTTGGCTGGCGTTATCAGATCCCGGCCGCGACACCGAAAGCTCAGATTGGAGTCGATCGGGAATGTTGCCAAGATCAATCAAAGCTGAGTCGTTGGATTGATATGGAGCTTTGGAGAAGGGGATCCAGAAGGTGGCCTTGGTACCCACACCAAGTTTCGACTCCAAAGAAATGCCTCCGCGCATCAGCTCCACCAGATTCTTGGAAATAGTGAGACCAAGGCCAGTGCCTCCAAAGCGTCGGGCGGTCGAGCTGTCGGCTTGAGAGAATGGTTTGAACAACTTCCTGCGAACTTCTTCCTCAATGCCAATACCAGTGTCCTCAACAGTGAAGTGAACTTCGACCATGTCTACGGTCTCTTTCTGCACTTTTACTCTCATCGTCACGCTGCCCTCACTCGTGAACTTGATGGAGTTGGTAAGCAGGTTCGTCATGACTTGTCGCAAGCGGCCAGGATCACCCAAGACTCGCCAGTTCTTAAGACGCTCGATGTCGTCAATGTACTTCAGTCCTTTGCGCTCAGCAGCGAAACTTAGCATTTTGTTGACATCTCGAATGACGACCGAGAGATCAAACTGCACTTCTTCGATGTCAAGACGACCACTTTCCACTTTGGAGAAGTCGAGAATGTCGTTGATGACAGTCAGGAGCCCATTTGCGCTTCGTTGAATATTCTCGGCACACTCGCGCTGCTCAGCGGTCAGGTCACCGGGCCCATCGTCCAGCAGAAGCTCTGACATTCCAATCACGCCAGCAATGGGCGTCCTGATTTCGTGCGACATATTTGCGAGGAATTGCGACTTCATCTTGCTTGCTTCCTTCGCTGCAACAGACTGTGCCAGCAGACGGGCATTTTCTCGATCGCGGGTAGCGACCTCTTCGGCTGCTTGTTTGAGTTCTGTGATATCCATGCTGACGCCGACTACACCATCCAGGTATGAGTCTCCTTCTATGCCGCCTTTGCGCTCCTGGCGCCACAGCGGATACATCCTTGTGCGATACCAACGTCCGCTACCCGTTATTTGGCTCTCGATGGTCTCGTCAATCTTTCGACCAGAGAGAATGTCTCTGACAGGCCGGGCGAAAGTCTCAATCTCGTTCACCCGACCTTGCATCCTGAATATGTCCCAAATGCTCTTGCCGATATACTGGCTCTTATCCCTGTGGTACCCATTCTGATCGCCATCATCAGTATGCATCGCGCGGCCCTCGGATAACGTCAGTACACAGTTCGTATCAACAGCCCAAAGTGTGATGTTAGCATGTTCAATGACGCGCGCGAGCTGAGCTCGGGTCTGTTTCGCCTCTTCGCGTGCCAGAATTTGATCATGGATGTCGGTACAGGTTCCAAACCACTTCAAGATCGTCCCGTTCTCATCTTTCATAGGAGTCGCACGCCCGAGCATCCACCGCCACTCTCCGGAGGCACTCCTTGCTCTGTACTCAGTGAGATACTCATCGCCAGTACTCAGCGAGTGTTGCCAAATGGGGACAGCAACTTTCAGATCTTCAGAGTCGAAAGCATGCATCCAGCCTTCACCCTCACTCATCTCCACAGACAGTCCTGTGTATGAGTACCAGGGGTCGTTGAAATAATCGTGAGAGCCGTCCGGTGTCGTGCGCCAGATCATGATCGGGACCATGTTACAGATATTTTCGAATTGCCGTTCATTCTGCTCTTGTTGCTTCGAGATTGTTTGCGCATAACCAGTGATATCATGGAAGAGAACAACACCACCAAGGAACTCCCCTTTGTCATCTCTTAAGGGTTCACCGGACACATCGAAGAGCATTCGGCTCCCGTCTTTGACGCTATACATGCCGATGCGGTAATTCTCGAATCGTTGTTTCTCTCTCATAAGTCGCATAATCGGGAATTCCTCGAATGGTACCTCCTCGGAGAAATCTCCTCTATACAGGGTAAAGCGACCAAGGAAGTCCTTAGCCTGTTCGTTGGAATCATAAGTGTCCTTGTCTGTGATCCAAGGGTAAAGGAGTCTGACAGCAGCCGTATTTGGGATCCCAAAACTTTCGTCTTTCCACATGGCATATGCAGGGATATTCACACTGTTCAGCAAGGCATCTTTGAGTTTGCTCGTCTTGGCAAACATGCTCGGAGCGGCGATGGAAGACTTCGAGGGCGGTCCTTTTGGCGGGAACTCTGCCACCGTGGGACTTGCGAAGTTGGATGCAGGTGGCGATTGGTAGGTAGCCCGTTTCTGATTAGATGCGGAGCTAGAGCTGGAGTTGGAGCTGAGACCAGAAGGAACGCTGTTAGAGTACGACGACGTGGCCTGTCTCGAAACCGTTCTACTCGTCGTCTTGGCCAATTCTGAGCCCGATGAAGAATCAGTGCCAGACGCGGCCGTCATAGTCAAAGTATAGAACTGCTCATCCTCCGTGGCCCACACGGATACGATCATTTGGCACTGAACATGGTCCGTCTGCTCCGTCCTAGCAGCGAGAGGAAGGCCAGTCTTTGGGTCTCGGTGAGTCGAGAAAATTACACTTAGTGAAGCATCGTGCACTTCCGTTTTTGCGCCAGACGTGTGGCTATGACGGGAAGAGCTACTGGCAGCGCCACTGGAGACGGATCGCTTGTGGTGCTTCTGACCAGTCGGTGTGGTATCTTTGTCCTTCCCCCGTACGTGGTAGGTGTTCAGCTGTGTCGTACTACACTGAGCTTTTGAAGCATCATCCACCACTGTCTCGAGAAAGTCTGCCCAAGCCACGAACACGGGACTTCCATTCTGTAGCAGGTCAAAGCCAAGCTGATTCAACGTCGCCCCATACAGAATCTCGGTGGAGCTCCGGACCTCGCGACTCGCAAGGCGCTGCAGCGGATCCATATGAACATCATCTTCTTCGTAGACAAAATCCGGATCAATGCCCAGCAATCGACCCATGGCCTCGTTTGCCAGCACGACCTCCTTCGTGCTAGACAGCACCATGACCGGCATGGGCAGGTATTGCAAAGCAGTGAAGGCCATGTCTGCTTTCATCTGGGGCGGCGGTATCCGGATCGATAACGAAGCGCGTCGGCGAGAGCTCGACATGGGCGACGCCGTCCCTTCCTCGGCTCCATCTTCACTGCCACTCGCGAAGTAGTCAACGCGTGAGGCATCGGTGCCAGACGTGGCATCGTTGTCTGGCCCGGAAGCCGCAGCTCCTGACTGCCTGCTCAAGCTATCTTGAAACTGGACACGCGATCGCGACATGACCGCGGTCCTCGCACTGAACCCTCCCTTTCACAGCTATGCCTGATAGCTATGTCTACACGCCCCAGCTCCCGTTCAGCGGCAGACTTGCGCTGTTGGCGATCCTCATCCAACCCGCAAAATCCTCTTTGCGAATACTGTGATCGGTCGGCGTAGGGGCGTGCTGATGAGTGATCGCGGGCACTCAATCAGGCCCAGGCATCGGATGTCATTCGGTCCGCTGGCAAGGTCTATGTGTATCAATAATAGCTCTTACGCGTAGGAAGTGTATAGGAGGCCTGGTAAGAAGGTTTACAATGCTGAAAAGAGGTGTGTGCAGTGTTCAGTGCCACTCTGCCAGGCACAAACATCACCAGCCTTCCTTCCCTACGTAGCGTTTAAACAGACTTTGGACTAGAAAAAGCGTGTCGAAGCCAAGTGAGAATCGTGCATGCGGTGCTTTGGATATCAGCACCACGAAACGAGTGTAAGTGAATGTATGAAATGACGATGATGTTGCTACTTGCCGGACGCTCTCGGAGGCTCACATCTCACCCATCCAGTCGATGAACATATCCCTTGCTACAGAGCAACAAGGGAGAACAGAGCAAAGAGCCTCAATCTTCAAGGTGCAAGCCACTCCACGTGGGCGGCGGGGCGATGATGCCGATGATCGACCAATGATGTGGGACCGCTGGTAGCTCTCCGCGGCCTGCCGATTTCTTCTAGAACACCGAACATCGGGAGGCATGTGCAACTGGTAACTCAGCCGGCAACAACAACGCCTTCTTTCCTTCAATCATACAATGAACACAATGGCGATACTATGACATTCATCTGGTCTGCCCGTGTTGATGTCATAAGTCTCTGCGATGGCCACAGCGACGTGCTGTGAATAGCTTTATTCGGCTTTGTAAGTTGGTTCGCAGAAACGTCCAAGCCTTTCGATTCTCAGGCTTCTCTGACTACGCGGCCCTCACTTCACATCGCCACGCGTGACCCATTTCGCATAGCATCTTCATCTGTCACTACCCCTTACTAGTCACGCAATGTGCAAGAACTTCCTCGAAGACAAGCCAGCTCCAGCTCACAATTGAGATTCAGGCTTTCCAGCTCGCGTGAAGTCATAGCAGCCGCCACACGCGACTTCGAGGACCAGCCAGGTGCCATTCGAAGACTGCCACCCAAACATAGAGGCGACATGTCAGGCTGGCGGCCTCCGGGCCCGCAAGGTGACCACCGGATGGGAGGCGGATATACTGGACGCAACAGACAGCCCTCTAACGGAGGCCCAAGCGGCGTTCAGAGGTCATCGGCAGCTCAGCTGCAAGAACAGGAACCACTATTCACCACATACGAGCATCTGGCTGGATTACAACGCGGAGACGCTGCACTTACATTACTGCGCAAGGTCGCCTCAATGGTCAAGCCAATTATGCGTAAACGCGGGTGGCGAGTCCAGGTGCTAGCAGAGTTCCTTCCTCCGGAGCAGAATCTGCTTGGTCTGAACATCAACAAAGGCTACAAGATTTGCCTTCGTCTCCGCTACCACAACAACCCCGACCTTTTTCTCCCAACTGAAGAGATCCTTGACACCCTACTACACGAACTTTCGCACAATGTCTGGGGCGAGCATGATAGTAATTTCCACAAGCTTTGGGATGAGCTTCGCGATGAAGCCGAGACGCTGATGCGAAAGGGCTACACGGGTGAAGGATTTCTAGGTTCGGGCCAGCGTCTGGGTGGCCATGGAAGCCATCGCGTCTTGCCGGCTCATGAGATGCGGCGACTCGCTCGTGAGTCTGCAGAAAAGCGCAAGGCTCAAGGCACATTGATGAATGGGTCTGGACAGAGACTGGGAGGCAAACCAATTCATCAACAAGGCGGTGATGTGCGCAAGATTATCGCTGATCAAATCACTCGACGCAATGCTATTAACAGAGGATGTGCGTCCGGTCGTTCAGATGCAGGCAAGCTGTCGGAGCAATCGTCCAACAACACTTTCAAGACCAAAGCAGAAGAAGATGACGCTAACAACAGGGCGATCGCGCAAGCGCTTTACGAGCTGATGGAGGAGGAGGAAGAGCAGAAGCTGAATGGCACGTATCAGGAGAAGTCCAGTGGTGGCGGCTTAGACTGGAGTCCTGAGCATGGACTTTACAACGCCGGCATGAGTATGCCATCGTCCAGCGTCCAGCAGAGTCACCCTAGTGAGGAGGATCAACTGAAGTGGGCAATGGAAGAAAGCACTAGACTTGCAACTCCCGACTTGCCAGCTCAGCAGCAATCCTCTGCAGTCAATGGCACGACGTCGGCGCCTCCCATACCCACGGCTACGAAGCCATTGACACCTGCAGACATCACATCTACGAAACGCAAGCAATTGGACACCAATTTGAGCCCGAAAGGCGCGCGCCCTGCTCCAACACAATACATGCAAAGCGAAGGTCCTGTCAAACCTGAGGCCATCGATCTAGATGCAGAATCGACAATCTCCCCATCAGCAGGCTCTTCTGTGCCCACAGATCAATGGAGCTGCGAGATCTGCACTTGCATCAATCCGCTCCAGTTCCTCGCTTGCGATGCATGCGGTGTTGAGCGCCCACAATCTGTCATGGCAAATACCAAGGCCAACAGCGATAGCGAGAGACGGCAAAAGTCAGCTCCTCCTCGCAAGATCAACTCACAGACAATGTCCGCTACCGATCGCTTCCCGATAAAGCCATTAGATCCGAATGCCAGCATAGGATGGAGTTGCTACTACTGTAGCACGTTCATGGAACACAAGTGGTGGACCTGTAGCGCCTGTGGGCAGATGAAGACTTCTTCATAAGCTGAGGGAGAAGCAGTCTCACTCCAGCTATGGATGCAGCATTGTGCGGTATGTATGTAATAGCCGGGCGTGCATAGTCTCGTCTTCGCAGATGAATGCAGCTATACTGGAGCAGAAATCGACCTGCCAGGCTGAATGTACCCAGGTAGCTACTTGGAAGACAAATCGCAGTCTCGACCAGCGACACCATCACACAAAGTCGCACGCGTGTGAAGTGTCAATTGCACATTTTCCGTCTTTCTGATAGATACATTGACCAATTCACAATTACGGCCGCAACACAGCAGGCTGCAGATCGAATCCAAGCCTTTGTTGCCTAAGGATCGTCGGGGGCTTGAAGCTACAGCTTCGCATTCGCATGGATGCGGTGTGAACCTTGACAGCCATTGAGTGGCATTGGCTTGTCTGCCTATTATACCAAGATTAATTGTTAAGCGGTATCTCAGATGAGTTGATCAGTGTGGATATATCAAGAACTGGTTTTCCACCTTTCAGTGGACCCGCAAGACAATCGCATCAATTCGAAGAACAAGGTACCTCACAGGACTAAATTGAAAATGCCAGGCAAGGTGAAGAAACATCGACTACTTCCAGAACATCGCGCCTATGCTAACAACATACAGATCGTGAACCAAGCCGAATGGCTCCAAGCCCGTATCAACCTCCTTGCAAAAGAAAAAGCCCACACCAGAGAAGCCGACGAGCTCGCCAAAGCCCGCGCCAACATGCCAATGACCAAGATCACCAAACCCTACACTTTCTCCGGACCAGACGGCGAAGTCTCCCTCCTCGACCTCTTCCAAGGTAAAACCCAACTCGTCGTCCAGCACGTCATGTTCGATCCCGAGTGGAATGAGGCCTGTAAGGGATGTAGTTTCGGTCTCGACGACGTCCCCAAACATCTGGTCCACCTCCACAACAAAAACACAATGTTCGTCGGAATCGCTCGAGCTCCCTACGAAAAACTCCAGAAATTCTGTGAAGAGAGAATGGGATGGGAAATACCATTCTACTCCTCCTATAATTCAGACTTCAACTATGATTTCAATGTCACTATGGACGAGAATGTGAAACCTATCAATTACATTTTCAATGATAAGGAGGCTTTGGAGAAGAGAGGGCAGAGTTATTTCATGAAAGGAGAACAGCCGGGTATGAGTGTGTTTTTTAGGGATGGGGAGGAGATTTACCATACTTATTCGGCTTATTCGCGTGGGACGGATCATATTGGGTGGACTTTTGGGATTTTGGATCTGACGCCGCTGGGGAGACAGGATGGGGAGAGGGGACCTGCGTTGCCTTACCATGATACTTATGGGACTGGGACGGAGGGGGAGGGGAAGGCTTGTCATTGAGATGCTTGGGTAATGTGGGTTTGTGGACTGGATTGCGGGAAGGAAAGGATGTATTCTCATTGTTCGTTTTTGCTAGCGCAGATTGGGCCTAAGGTATGTGCGTAATTGAAGCTTTATTTCTTTTTGATCTTCGTGATCAGTGGCGCAAATGCACTTACGGCTTGCGTCCCCTTCTCAGATACCATCTCTTTGGCGGCGATATCAATGGTTCAGATCAGGTCGGGCTCTACGCTGCCGGCCTGATCTTCATCGATGGGCATGCCATGTCGGGCAGAAAGGCTTCCAGTGAGGAGAAGTTGTCGCTGGCGCTGTTGTTCCTGCGTCCCAGTTGTGCAAGTCTGGCAATGCATGAGCCAAGTCGTGAGCGGTGGTGAGTGGCAGCGTGAATTTCCTTCACTCACCTCTGCGCTAGCGGCCCGGTCAGTGCTTCCGGCTTGCGCTAGCTTCCCTGCCACCATCCAAAACTCGACCCGACCAAGCTCGCGCCCCCTTGCCAGTTCAGACACAAACCATCGACGTTCAGAACCACCTCCACATTCCTGATCTGGACATCCAATATCGCATCGGTTGCCTCTGAAACACCACTGATGGCTGATTCACCTCCGTCCACGATGGAGGCGAACGAGCAGATGACTGCCACTGGCGCCAGTGCACTCGAGTTTGCTGGAGACATCGAACGCATCGAGCAGGTGGAAGATGGATCCGCTGTCATTATCCACACCAAGGACGGCAAAGCACACGTCCGCGTTCGTTGCTATCCTGATCAAACAGTAGCGAGCATAATAAACCACATGTACACCGACAGCCTGTGAGTTGAAATAAAGGTGACGTGATTTTGCTACGTTTGCTAACCTTCATCGTACAGCACTGTCAACCAAGTCGGTCCTGCCTTGGAGACTCGTCCGATCGAGAACGAAGCAGACACTGCCAGCGCCGAGCTCGAGTGCGCAACGTGCGGAAAGGCCTGTAAGATCTACGCGCCAAAGTCGCTTGAGGACGCCCTGCACCTGATCAAGAAGTTCAAGCTCGAATGCAGCGCTTGCATCGACGGAACACTCACATGCAAGCGCAAGAGCCCATTCGAGGAGCGTAGCAACCAAGACGAACCTCAGGATCATGGAAAGATCAAGCGTCTCAAGACTGCCAATGATTACGAGGAGGGCACGAGCGCCGGCTTGGTTGCCATGTCATCGGAGCAGTCGCCAGAGGAGCACGACAGCATCATTCAGCCAGGAGCCGGCAAGCTGGCGGAGACTATCAACGTTGGCATAATACCCGAGTTTCCTACGCTCTTGGCGGAACACATGGTTGAGCTTCACTATGATGGCTTCGAAGCCGCGGCTGCGGAACTGGAAAACGAGTTTGATTAACGCTTGTGATTCCGACGCCCGAGCAGGCCAGCGTGAAAGTCGTAATGCAGGATGGGAGGAGCGTGGAATGAGGACACTCTACGTACACGAAGAAGGAGGCTGGCATCGGCCTGGGTTGTCAGAGCGAAGGACTGGGTGATGAAAGCTGCAGACTCTCTTGATGTATCGATAACCCTGCAAGTGACTTCATTCGTAGCTTCTTGTTTGCGTATGATGCATGGATTGCATGGCGCTTGTGTCGATATGACCTTTCGAGCCTGTGCATAACAAATCAAGATCGGCGTAATGTCTTCTTTGAGCTCCAAGCGACTGTTGAACGGTCCTAGCGGCATAACATCTGACATGGTTTTCGGCCGATGTTTCATTTCCATTTTCGCAATTGATACTCCAGATCAGCCTGGACACGAACGCGAGCGCATTCTTCTCGATGGCGTCGAATCTAGATGGACGTCAGCATGGTCTGCTTTGTGCAGTCATGGGCAGAAGTTGCCACTCACCAGGTCCCTTCTAACTAGACTTGGTCCGGGTACGAGCTCACAACTACGACTGTCACCAATTTCAATCGTCGCGCTATCCCATAAGTCGCAGTCGAAAAGTGTAGGCACAACTGTAGGTTCATGAGGGTCATAGTCCTCAATTTTGTCCAGGAAGTCCTCTGCTATGCGTCGGTTCCATTTGTCAAGAAGTTTTGGTGCAGCCACGCTCAATTGGCCAAGTGACGCGTCTGTGGCATCGCTGGCATGCTCAGAGAATACCAAGAGGTCTAAATCGTAATTCTCTGGCTGCAACCAGCATCTGCCAATGGCTTCTTTGAGAGCCTGCAAGTGGTTTATTTCCGCCTCTGATGCATTCACTTCGAGAGACTCCAATGACCTACCAGGTATGGCCACGTCCTCGAATGCTTTTAAGTACATCGCTATTGGACCTGAAAGTTCCGGAATACCAAGACTTTCGGCGAGCTTCTTCACGTCCGCAAGATTCGCTTCACCAATTGCCTTGTCTGTTGTGTCGACCTGGGGTTGGAAGCCTGCTTTCATGGCTTTGGCTTGAGCTTGCAGGTACTTTTCTTCATGGACTGAACTTTCGAGTCAGCATTTCATATATGCGCGCCATCTTCAATATATGACAAACCTGCAAGGATCTTTGCCGCTCTCCGGCGCCACTTGAAGAGCTTGTCATGCCACGCCTCATATTCTTCGACTGTACCATTTGGCACCTCCTTGACACGACTCTTCGCCTCGCCCTCGGAATTGAAAAGCCCAGCGTGCAAATTCTGCTTGTTTGTTAGATCTTTTCGTGCCTTGTTCCACTCGTCCAAGATGGCGGGATCCTTAAGTCTGGGTACTTTCGCTGGCTTCGGGGGCCGAGGAATGGCAGGAGGCCCTTGTACGCCCGAATCCCCAATCGACGCAGCTGTGTGAACCAGTCGGGTGCCAGTTGACTGCCTCTCTTGTCGCAGTAATCCAGGGTCACGTAATGCCTTCAACACACGATCTCGGCATAGTTGACGAGTGACCTCCACAAGATTTCTTTTGGAATGTTCAATAGCATCGTGTCCCACATTGGGTCGGGGTTGTGAGTCCTGCTCCTCTACCGGATGTTGGCTCTTTGGCGTTGCGGAACGTATTCCTTTCAAGTTCTCTGCGTCTGACTGGATAGGTTGAAGTCTCTCGAGAATCAATTGAATTTCAGCATGTCTCGCAGACTCATGTGCATTCTTAGCAGAACTGAAAGCTGCAAGCTGGTCAACGAAGCTTGCAGGTAGCTCTAGCCATGGGTCCTCCTCAGACTGCCTGATGAACCCATCCACGAGGGCTTGGAGTGAGGAGAAGGCTCTTTCGACACCTTCCGCAAGCCGGTTCTCCTGCCCAGACAAGACGCCCGTCTTAACCTCGACAACCTCTTCACCGGGCAGAAGGTCTTGGACGCGAAATTTTATGATATTCCGAACCTCTTCGGCAGCTTCAAATTGGTCTAGACAGTAGACCAGTTTTTGTAGACTGCGTACACAATCCCTAATATCCCATCTCCTAACCGGTGCTCTTTCTCGTCGGAAAATGGGTGTTCTTGTGCCAATGCCACGTGAGGATTCCAGATCCGTAGGTTTGGCAGACCTTTTCAAAGGGCTAGGGCTTCGTCTGACCGATTTCTGCACTATCTTGGATGTTGTAGCATATGCTGCTGGAAGATCATGAGGGCCAAAGACTCGCCGCCATTGGAAATTGGCGGAATGCCTGACGTGTCGGCAACAACGACGGAAAGCATCCATCGGAGCTGAAAATGCTTCGACGCGTATATTTCGCTGCCCGACGGCTATACAGACCGCTCCAGCATTGAGTACAGCAGCATGGTGACAACATGGCTGGAAGTACGCCAGACGTCGATGACAACTTCTTTGATGGTAGCCAAACACTTACCTTTGTCCTCGCCGGAAGTAGGCGCATGGAATTCCCAGTACGACTTCGCCTGACAATGAAGCTGTGACTATGTCCATCGCCATGCAGATAGGTCACTGGAGCCAGGTGCGGTGCCATGCAAGCAATAACACAAATTGCCTTTCGGTATTGGCTCGCGTTCAATTGGGCAACGAGAACGCCTGCCTGGCATTCTGTTTCCAGTCTCCTTCCACTCCACAAACATCTGCAGATGCCGAAACGTTCTCGGGGCATGATGAGCTTGTTTACGACTGCACGAACGAGCTTTGGACCTCGCTCCAGTTCGCCCCTCACGCTGCCGTTCCTTTTGAGCGTTAGCACCCCGGCCTGTTCGACGGAACCAATTAGTGACGCAGGTTTGTGACACCTTCCGAGGCATGGGACGATCTTCAGGCACCACGATTCTTCATTTCGCTGCCCTGCTGACCTGAATGCGTATGAAGCTCTTGTGATAGCCAAGCTTGAGTGCAAATCATGCTGCGAACTGGCGTTCAAAGAGTCGGTCGTTTTACTGATTTTGTCCCCAGAGTTGGGAGATTCCCGCTGCCTCTTTCCCCAGAGCCTCGGTGGTCTGGTTTCTGTTGGCGCCACAGTGAACCACGCGCTTAGAATGCAAACATTCTTATAGAAGCAGTCATTTCAGAAACTCGTGTCTCGCAACATCTTCACCCACTCTACAGTATACACAAAATACAACCATACAGATAGATTTCAAGATGGCCGCCCCACCAGAGATCAATGTCCACAACATGACAGCAAACTATGACATGAACAAGAAGATTTCCGACAGCACAGCCGATATGCTGAAGCAGCAGGGACTGCCTTGGCTAGTTCGACAGGCAGCGAACTACAGCGCTGTTGAAATCAAGCTGAAGCAGTACGAGGAAGGTGACGGCATTCACCTCGACCAAGAGCAAATCTCCACTGGTGGTGTTGTGCAGCTTGAGCAGAGAATCCTGAACGGCGAGGAGGGCGAGCGTGACATTCAGTACTGGGGCAAGGTCAAGGGCTGGAACAAGTGAGATGTTTCACTAGAACCCAGTGATAGACATGCTGACATGGAAATGCAGATATGTGAAAATTGCAGATATCACCGAGGACGACTTCTTGAAGGAGGGCTGGGCTCAGGAATGCATTGACGGCGATGTCATTCTGAGCCATACCGAGAGTCAACAGAATGGATGGATAGCAGATCAAGTCTGGGGCTTTGCTGAGGTTGATGGTCAGCGAAGACATGTGCGACGTGTTGTGTCGAAGAAGGGTAAAGACGTCATTCGGGTCAAGCTAGTCTACGACCACAAGGCTGCGGCATAAGATCTTCTCAGTCTGGCACCAAGCTCACGACTATGTAAATCTATACCATTTGTTTTCTGAGTCTGCTTTCCTTTCTCTCCCATGATAAGGAACTTGTATCTTGTCGGACCTGCTTCCGCTCAACTCTCGTCACACCCGGTCTATTTCATCCCGACAGGCCGTACCATTGGACGGCAACTTCCAAGAAACTACCTGCCGTCCGCATCTGGCTGCGCGACATCTGTGAACCTAGCGCTTACCTTCCACATCTCATACCATGCTTCCCCAGCCGCGTTGTGCCGTGTCTTAATCACCAAACCCATGATCCATTGGTGCTTGCTATCTGGGAACTAAGAAATGTTCTTCCGAGCCGTGTCTCACGGCAGATGTAGCGTCACGGCAGAAAAATCCCTTTGCAGCGATTCAACGCAAAAGCCTATTTTTCAACCTCTTGTATTAGCTTCCGGCAGGCTCTCGGAGGTAACGATTAGGGTTAGGCGCGAGGGTTGTCTTAGTACTGTCAATCTACTTTAGCCATAGTTAGTAATCTAGAAATATAGCTAGATTAGCGTATAGAAGCCGCTATAAGTACTATAAAGGCTATAAACCTTACCTATATTAATAGACTAATTAGCTAACTATCTAATAGTATAAAGATACTTCTACTATAGTCCCTACGTTATTACTACGTCTAGAAGATATATCTATAGTCGATCTATTATCCTTGCTAGCGCCTCTTTTACTATAAATACTACTAATAAATAGAGTCTATATTCTAGAAGACTATTATAATTACTATAGCTCTTTACTACTTTCTATTATTAAGATTAAATAGCTAAATAAAGTAAACGTAATAGAGTTTAGAGCGCTATAAAAATAAGTTATAGATCTTAAAGATTTAGTAGTCTATATTTTTAATTAGCTAAAGAAGAAGATTAGTAAATATATTATTATACTATAGTATAGAAAGCTAGCTAATAGGTTATATATAAAAGGTAGGTAGGTCTATAGATTAAATAGTAAAAAGACGTTAGGCGTAGCTTTATATTAGTAGCTTTTATCTTATTTTTTAAATATTAATAGTACTAGTAAAATAGCCTCTTTAAGCTATTATAGTAAACTAGTTTATAACTTCTACTAAGCTAGTATATAAATAGAAGTACGCTAGTAGATATAATATAGCTATTTTATCTAGCTTTTCTAGTATTTCTTTAGAGTTTAGATCTACGCGCGTATTAGCCTAAATACTTCTATTTTATATCTATAGATATCTTATTTATTAATACTATATTTATAGAGTCTTGTTAATAATATCTAGATAAGATAAGATACTACGCTAGGCGTAGTCTAAATTAATATTATAAAAATAGTAGCTTATCTTTTATATATTTTAAACATAGTCTAGTAGGTACTATATAAGGCTTTATATAAAGCTCTTAATATAGAAAATAAGCGTTAATTATAGCTATATCTAATATATTAAAAAATAGTAGATACTAAGACTTTACGCTCTTTAGCTAAGTACTATAATAGGACCTTAATTAATTATAAATATTAATACTACCTATATAAAGATTATAATTAATTAACTAGTTAGGTATAGATAGCTTAATATAAGCTAAACCTTTCTATACTATCTCTTAAAGCTAGTAGGTAAGTATACTTTATCTATAGAGTTTCTTTTACTCTTTCTTACTTATTTTATTAGGCTAGTAGCTAGTTATAACTACCTAGACGAGGTTTTTATTCTACTAGCAAACCGCGACTATATTACTATATTAGATACTAAATAATTACTAGTTATAAGGTAGAATTATTAAGGCTTTACTATATATATTTAATAGAGCCTTTAGCTAGTTAGTACTCTAAGTATATACTATTCTAGTTACTATAATATCTATAGCTCTTAGTATATAAAATAGCTTATAGCTACTAAATAGGTTATTATAATATAGCGTAAAGAAGTATATTATTATTAGAAGCTAAAAAACTAGCTAAACTATAGCTCGAGAAGTTACTAGTAGAAGGTCGGTAACTACTTTCTATATAGCTATTAACTAGCTAATAATACCTAATATATCGATATCTATATAACTAGTTATAGGACTCTTAAATATAAATAAATAGTAGTATCTAGCGTTATAAAAAGTAAAGATATAATATTCTATAGAAATCGGCTTTCTATAGACTATTATAGTATATAAAGAACGCTCTATAAAGCGAACTATAATCTTATTAATACTAACTTCTATATAAGGTATTATATATAGCTTAAATAGGCGCTTTAACTTATTAGCTATAGACTTAACTTTCTTAAAAAAGCGACTTTTTATAAGCTTCTTAACTAGCTTAGATATATAGAAGTATCTCTTAATAAATTTAAAGCGATTATAGCCTATATATTAAGCAATAGAGTAGCGTAGCTATTTATTATTCTTTATTTAATATTTATTAAAGTTAGCCTACCTAATTACTAATATATATATTACTAGGCCTATCTATATTTTTAGCTCTATAATAGTTACTACCTACTAGTTACGCGCCTTCTAGAAAGCTGCGTATTTGTTTATAAAGCTAGCTATAATTAAAAAGAGATATTTAGTAAAAAAGAGCTAGAAAAATATTAATAGAAAATTATATCGAACGTCTATACTACTATTATAATTTACTAGATATATCTTACTATAGATACCTTCTAGATACTATAGAAGATAAGTAACTAGCAGAAGCTTATACCTCTAATTATAGAAGCCTTCTAGTAGGTTAATTTAATATTTATAATAACTTCTAGTTAATAGCTAATAACTTTCTAAATTATTTATTATAAGCGCTATATTAGACGTATACTATATTACTTTTTAAGCCTTCTTTAGCGCTATAGTATCTAGGTCTTCTATAGCTTCTTCTATATTATTAGACGCGTTACTAGCTTCTATATCTTTATTAGCACTAGTCGCTTTTTTACTAATAATATAGATAGCTTCTAAGTCTTTTATATTACTTCTATTATTATTAAAGTCGATTATTATATTATAATTAGGTAGCGGAATAACCTTATAAGAGTTACTTAGTAATCTAGTAGCTAGAATAGGTATCCGGAAAGTAGGCTAAGCTATTATATAGCTATAGTATTTACTTAAGAAGATATAGTATATTAAAGATACGCCTATAGAGTATAATAAGGATAATAATTAGTAGAAGCTCTACTAATTCTATCTATAGGTAGCTTACCGAGTAGCCGCGGAACCTACAGGTAGCTAGACTAAGTTGACGCTATATTATGTTGAAAATGCCTACCTATCTTGGCAGTCAGCAAAGGGATAGCAGGGCGGCGGATGTGCCTATCATTGGGTCAAGGCATGCGGGCGCTAAGGGGATGTCGCAGATCTTGGAGGTGCCGTCTGCAAACAACCAGGTTGATACGAGGTGGTATGAGCGAAATTTGGACTAAATGAGACTTGCATGGATGGATTCCGATGTTAGAGATGAGGTGATCCGAGCCGAGGGCGCGAAGGTCAATATCTCTACGACGTCCGACTGTTCTCAAGCAACAATTTGAAGTTGCAGAAGTCACCTTTTACAAGAGCGAGGCCTGAGAGCACTGTGAAACATGTTGGAAATTTTCTGAAGTATATAATACTTTATCATGCTGCGAATCATGTGCAACAGTTACATGTACCAAAGCAGCTTTCACCTCCAAGTCGGGAATAAGGACGGGCATTAATCCCATGAGAATAGTCCTCACCTTTGTTCTGGCACAACCTTCTCCCGATACCTTCAAGTTCTTGTCTAGGACAGACAAAAAGAAGATGAAGATGTAACGGGACGTCGATGCATATCCTATGTCGGTCCATGCCGCTCTCCTGCGATATGGGCCCAGAAACAGACGCCTATACTGTTCTGGAAAAGGTCTGTCCGGAACAAGATGGCTAGAGACTGGAGTAGTTTCGGTATAGGCCAACTATGCCCGACCAAGCCTCTTCATAGCTCACCGCTGTGTGGCATAGCTCTGTTCGAAGGGTATGTCCATAGTTTTTTGTCATGTCTGCACCTGTGCACTTTGACCGTTCTCTGCTGAATCTCCATCATCTTGACATGAGGACCGGGTTCTGGGTCTCATAGATCCTGCACTCCGCCATCGTGCTCCCCAAATGTTGTCGCTACCTCTCGTCCCATCTCTTTCGTCGCCCGTCCACGGTTGGCATGAGGTGTAGCGGAACGATTCAACACATGTGCAGTTTCGCATAATCTCCGGTAACGATTTACGCGTCTCTAGGATGTATCGCCGCGCCTTCTGATGATGATTCAATGTCATGTCGCGAATCGCCCAGTCGCAGCTGCCAACTCGCGAACCATCAACAAAACCTTGAAGCACAGACCATGTTTTGTCTCGACTTTGTTTTCACCCCAAATCCTCGTCTGTTCCTGCTCAATTCCAACACAACCTACTCAGATGAAAGAACGGGCACCCTCGAGGCCATGCATCGCGGGAACATATCATCGATGGTGCTGCTGAAAGAAAAAGATCATTGCCAAGCCGACGGAAGGAGATGGGACTAGACCAGATGTGGGAGCTGCGTATTCGCTTCACAGCTGAACCAAGTATCGAGCAACGACGTCCGCTCATGTCACAATGGTGATGAATTAAGATGGCACTTCAATCGTTCCTTTCGCAGCTCGTTCACGGATTGCGGCTGAAAGCTGTAGCCTGTTCTCAATCCCATAAGAGCTCCTCCCTCATGCTAGGGACAGCGAGTACGATACACCCCGAATACGGACAATGACTGCCCATAGAGGAAATAAAGCCTTCCAATCGGTATTCAAGGTCCAGCTCACGCAGAAACATGACAATTATCTTGATGGAACATCAAAGTCTTTCGTCCCTCGCAGGGCCCACAAAAAGTCTCGAGGCGGTTGTCAATCGTGCAAGAAGCGAAGAGTGAAGGTGCGTTGCATCCTCTGCCGACTGTGAGTGGCCTGACTAACATAAATCAGTGTGATGAAACAAGGCCCTGCTGTGGGAGATGCGTGAAGCTTTGTATCGATGAGTGCATCTATGCAGAAGGCACCTCGCCAGCAAGAACCGGCTCCTCTGCCGAAGGAAGCGATGAAAGCACCCCGTTAGCGTTGAGCCCGAACATGTATAGTATGGCTGTGGATCTCCTGGAAACGGACCTGAGTACATTGCTATCTGCCAATAGGATGATGTCTCCTCCGGCTGGGCACTCGATGAGCAATGCCCGGATACTCCAACACTTTCAAGCTGTGACATCTGTCAGCCTTGGTTGTTCAATGACTCGTCAGGTGATGCAAACCTTTGTTGCCAGCAATGCTTGGAGTTTCCCTTATCTCATGCACATGGTTCTTGCTGTGAGTCCCTTTTGCCACAAATCGCCACAGTCCCGTGCTGACGAAGCAGATGTCATGTGCCCATCAGAGGTATCTAGGCATTGGCATTGCTCCGTTGGCCGAAGCAACCCACTGGCAACGAGGCTTACAACTCCATCGCGAACATTTGTCCCGCCTGAAGCCAGGACATTGCCCACATAATTGGGATCCTGTTGTTGCTGCTACCTTCCTGACGATTATGTACACCTTTTCTCTCGACGATGATCTACCTGTCGACTCAATGTCAAGCACTGATGCAGCTTTCGAGCATGCACTAGCTCCCTTTGCTGCCGTCGGTGGTTTCAGGAGTCTGTACTACCTCTTTCCCGGTGACCCGGATCCTTTCTCTAAGTGGCTCCCAATTCTACTTAGCACCAATGATGAAGCTGGCAGTTTCACAAACGACGAACCTGGTATCGACGGGCTTCCGCGAGCCTTTGTCGATCTGTGCGAACTCGGGAGCAATTCTACTGTTGACAACAATCCGTACCACAGGATTGTGAGGCACTTGACTCCGCTTCTGCGATTGAAGCCCACTCCGGAGCACTTTGCGACGCTCTTTGCATATTGCGGTAGATGCTACCCACACTTCCGACCACTTCTTCTACGAAAGGATCCAAGAGGCTTGCTACTTGTCGCTTACTGGCTTGGACTTCTTCGACAAGTCGATCAATGGTGGATCAGGAAAAGAGCAAGGACCGAATGTAACGCCATTGTTGCATATCTATCGAAATTACAGGATCCCTGTATTGATGCGCTGCTTCCCTTCCCGGCTGCATTCAACATGCAAAACGCCATTGAAATGTGGCAAACGCTCAAATCGATCGCTGAAGACACGGTATGAAGAAGTCCAAAAAGCAGTACCCGATAAAGTTAAAGCTAGGCTTTCTCCCTATGCTCCTGAGAAGTTCGTCCATTTAGCCAACGACCTGGATGCCAGTAGGTGAAGATGAAGACTGCGACGACGATTGGGGCAAATTCAAGACAGCCAAAGAAAGCTTCTTGTGTCGACAAATACTGCATAAGGCCTTCGGCAGTTTCGGCCAGACGAAAGCATGTTCGGAGGTAGACCGCAAGAGTCGCCACAATCAGACCGATGATGAATCCTCGATTAACACTCGCTGGACTTTGCTTCGCTTTCACCAGAGTCCAAACCAGAACGACCAGGAACACCGCGAAAGAGAACACCTGAAACGCCAGTCCGGCCAGCAAAATATGATTATACATCGTCGGATTCTTCTGATTCGAATACGCGACCCCAACAAGTGCCGCCCCGGCCACTTGCACAATAGTCGCTACGACGTCGGCTGTGATGAAAATGCCCAGAATTGCTTTTGGATGCAATGGCGCATACTCGCGACCATAGACATTGATCATAACCGAGACGATAGTATAGATTGCCGCGCTGAAAAAGACCGGGGCAGTCACGATGAAGAAGTATTGCACCACGAACCAAGGAACCGAGTATGGATCTTGCTGACTGGAAAGAATGCGGAAAATGTACCCGACGATTTCCATGATTGTTCCGACTAGCACTGGGGTGAAGTACCAGGTTTTGTGCCGGATGAGGAGGTAGAGATGTGCAATTGAGGCGATGGTAAAGAGTGTTACGCCTAGGACGCCGACTGCTAGGCAAGGCGTGTAGCCATAGATGATGATTGAGGCATCGTTGGGGCCCATTGGGTTGGGGAAGTTGGGGTCGATATAGCCGCCTTTGTACGACATTTTGGTGGTTGATGTGATGCTGTTTTTGCGCTGAAAAGAAAGGATTTCTGTTGTTCTCAAGCTCGGAGATGATCTTGATGCGATGGAATTGTAGTGTGCAAAGTTGAGAGCATATATAATTACTTTGTAGACTCCGTGGTTCGAGCTCGATCGTGTCGTCAGGCCAAGCAAGCCACAAACTACTCCCAAGCGGATACGATGACTTCCTAATCAGGCTAGTCTTTTAACAATGGTGAACGGAGTCGAGTCCGGCAAAGGGACTACTGCGTGCGCTACGCCTTAGATGGAAGTAACGTATTCATGCGGCTGAGGGATACTGTTGCCTACATGAATCGCACAGCCTGTTCGCTATTTCGGATCCAGGCTGTCGCCAAATGGAAATTTATGATCCTCGATTTGGAAGACTTACTTCTACATCACGGACATTCGGTGTTTCGGTATTGGTTTCATTTGCGTTCATTCCGGAGGATGTCAACTACCGTCTTGTGAATGAAACATGCGTTCTGATAGTGGTGTTGCACAAACTACCAGTGCTATGTTGGCAGAGTAATTACACATGCGTATGTATGCTCTACTCAATCGCCTCGGGCTGCCCAAGTTGCAACTATACTGCGATACCAACCCGCTAGCCACGAATCAGAGAATCTAAGCTCAAACTTGGGCACACTCAGACGTACGAGCCAGACACTCAGCGGGACCAACCCCAACACAGTAGTCAATAGCTTGAGATTCCGTGCGAAGCGAGGCATCGTTGATGCTTCATGTCCATCATGTCTTGCCTTGAGTCTCCCTGAAGTCTGCTCTTTGGTGCAGTGTTCCCAGAGATTGATAATGGTGACGTTAGCCTTAGTCTGTAGTCGGGACATTTCGTTGACGGTATCAAGTATCTCATTGAGAGTGTTGTTGACCACGTCTTGAGTTATGGACACCTCATGGATGGTTCTTTGGATCTCATTGATCGTAACGCTAGTTTCGTCCTGAAGCCGTGAGATCTCGTTGATGGTTTCGTGCGTTTCATCTTGGAGTGTCGCGATCATATCCACAGTATTATGTATCTCGTCGTGCCTCTCTTTCATCTCCTCTCTGGTTGCGAGTTGACCACTACTCTTGTGATGGATCTTGGAATCGAATGAAGATACTGTGCCCACTGTTTGAACAGTCTCTTCCTCTCTATAGTTGGTATTCTCGGGCTGACTGTCCATCGTCCTTATCATGTTGCTCATAGCATTTATTGAGCTTGCCATTGTCTCGAACAGAAGGCGTAAGGTCTTGTGATCCTCAGCCATTGCATCTTGGTGGTTGAGTATCTCAACAACGTCGGCAGTCTCGACATCTTGAGTTGGGGAGCTATGAGCATCTCTGATTGGGACAGGAATGTTGCTTCTTCGTCTGCTTGGTATTTGCGCCATATGGTTCTCCTGCGAGTGTAAGGATATCGAAAGACAGAGAGGTAATTTTGGAGTAAAGCCCATCGGCAATTATCTTCGTTGTGGTCGTCAAAGGAAATGAGCATTGGTGAACCTTTGCATGGGGCCCTGCAAAAACCAACAGTGTTCACAGGCATGTTTCAAGAGCAGCTGGCTTGATCAGGCTGAGACGACAAGGCGCAGGTTCGGAATACCCTACCGTTAGGTACTTGTGCTTTTCGAGATGCAGGTGGTTGGCACTGCCAAGACGCAGAGAGCCTTGATCACATTTTCTGAAGCATTCTACAATCGTAGCAATTTTCACTTTCCGGATTTAGGCTGTCACCAAATGGAGCATGGTCATGGTTTCCTATCTCGCGGACTTTCGGTGTCTCGGTGTTGGGCTCACTCGAAAACTGTTCGGAAGATCCTCATGATAGTCTTTCCAATATGTTGCATAACTTGTACATGGCTTGAATATACCAGCCGAAGAAATCGGAGGTCACGCACAAGACCGGTGTAGCAGACTCATCAAACGAAACCTCGGCCAAGATCATTTGCTTAGATCAATCCCTCAGAGAATCCAGCCAGATAGACCAATTGCTTGTGAAAGCCTGTCAACAATTTATTGTTCTAGGCAGTTTGGCTAACCAAGTTTGCCCCAAATGCTTGAAGGTCGGAAAGAATAGCATCAGAAGTCATCTCGTTTGGCGCCATGTTCCCAGATAGCGCTGACGGTAACAAATGTCTCGTCCTGAATGCTGGACATCGCATTGAGGTTATCATGCGTCTCATTGACAGTATCGTGCATTTCATTGATGGTATCTTTGGTCTCTTCTTGAGCGGTGGATATCTCATTGACGGTCGTTTCCATATTGTTGACGGTCTCTTCTATATTGTCGACGGTCGTTTCCATATTGTTGACGGTCTCTTCCATATTGTCGACGGTCGTTTCCATATTGTTGACGGTCTCTTCCACATTGTTGACGGTCTCTTCCATATTGTTGACAGTTTCGTTCATGTCTTCCTGAGCGGTGGACATGTAATTGACGGTCTCTTGGATGTCGTTGGCAGTGAGGTTCGTCTCATTCATAGTGTCATGCATCTCGTCCTGGAGTCTGCCAATGCCATCGAGGGTATCGCACATCTGGTCCTGGCGGGCCTTCATGTCTCCCATTGCATGGATTTGATCAAACATCTTCAGATGCACAGCCACACCAACCCCCTGAACCGCATTGACTGTCCTAAGAAGCTCCCTTGTTTGTGTATTGGTGTGTACAATGCGGCTATCAATTCTCCCGACTGAAGTTTTGATAGAATCGATAGAAGATGCTTGGCTATCGATTTTCCCGACTGAAGTCTTGATGGCGTCGATAGAGGATACCATTGCAACGACTATTTCACGTAACGCCTTGATCTCGTCGGCCATTTCATTCTGCTGGCGGACTAATTCAATGTTGCTCACACGCTCGGCATCTGCGGTCCGCTGCACAGAAGAAGCTGCCGTGGTCCGTTCGACTGGAGGCAGCTGTTGAAGAGCTACAACTTGTCCTTCGTGCTCTCCAGCAGCTCTGTTAGCCCGCCCAGAAGCTCTCCTAGACCTTAGTCTCCGGGTCTTGAATGATGGTTGGTCCACTACTTGGCGAAGATCTGGAGCGGAAGACGTGGCGGCGACTTTACGTTGCGAAGCCTTCCTAGGTGCCATTGCGGATTATCGTGCAACTGTGAAAGGTACAGAGAGGCGAGAGAGTACTGATAGTCAACAGAGATGTGAAAGTCGTGCTTACATGTAGCTGTGTTATCGCAGTCAAAGGAAATGAGCATTGACGTATCCTTAAGGGGCATCGGGTCACAACGTTAAAACCGAGACGCGACGTGTCGCATTATAGTTCATCAATGGTCCGTGCACTTCTTTGGTCGTGGTAGTGACTGCACACTTTTTGGAGGATAATAATTATCATCGTGTGGTGACAAGACGGTATCTTAATGGAATAATTAGTCCTGGAGGATGCTGAAAAGTTTGAAGACTGAACTGAGCTTTCTGCTTGAGATGATTTACATCGTAAGCCACTAATCCATTGGCTTTACAAAACCAGCTTTTTTCTCAACATCGAGGTTCCGGGAATTCCAACAGCCTACTCAGAAATGTTAGTAGAGACACTTCCCTCTCGAGAATTTTACATACTCGCAAAGAGTAGTCAAGTGGTTTATTTTGTTGTTGAAGACGACATTGACTTTGGCATCCATTTCAAAGCGGCTACTCATTGCTTCGTCGATCTCGTCAAGTTTCGCGACGATGTTCAAAGAGGTGTCCTCATCGGCACCAAAACTCTTTATATCGTTCACGGTATCGCGGGTCTCGATTTGCATGTCTCTCGTCTCGTCAACGTTCTCCTGTATCTCATCTTGGACCTCGGAAATCTTATCGATGGTATTGTGCATGTCGCCGAACTTTGCGTCCAGCATCTCGACAGCGTCGAAAGTTTTCGTCATCTTGCGGTGCATCTTTTCACCGTACTTGGCCATGAAGTTGACAGGTTCAAGTATCCGTACGATGCTGTCGTGAGTGGCCTCGGTCTGGTTGTTGATGTTGCTGACGTAACTCTTGATGATGTTAACGGAGGATGTAATATCAAGAACCATCTGTCGCAATGCCTTGATCTCATCGGCCATTGCATCTTGCCGACGAACCATATCAACATCGCTCGCGGCCTCGGCCTCTAGTTCTGACTGCGTAGAAGCTCGGGTAGCTTGGACGCTGCCCTTGCCTGAGGCTTTCTTAGAGTTTTGTTGCCTGGTCTTGAAGGAAGGTGGCTCGAGCAGTTTGGATGTTGGAGCAGGAGACTTGGTGGCGACGGAGCGCGTTGTTCGTGATGCTTTTCTCGGCGCCATTGTTGAATTGGATGTGACTGTGAAAGATCAAACGACGATAGAAGAGTTTCCAGTCAACAAAAGTATTGTTTGCTTGTCCTCGTTGTCGCAGCTACGGGAAATGAGCATGGGCGAATCCTAGCATACACATTTGCAACGGTGTCACACCGTGATCACATGTGTGGCGCGACGTGTTGCATCTTCGTCCGAAGCTCGATCGGTATGTTTTGAAACGGTATCGTAGTTTTGGCAATTGCGATGCTGCGCCTGTATAGTGGGCTTCGAGTACATTCGCACTTGACTCTTCACCGTGGACATTTTTATGATCTCAAGCTGAGCACTCGAACTTTGATCGAAGGGCCGGAGAAGGAAATCCAATGAGCTCATGGGAAAGAGCAAAATGCATCATTCTGGCCGACACTCGAGCCCAAGAACTTCGACTTGAATGTCAATTGTATCAAATGATAAAAGACCTTCACCACCCAGCAGTTCGAGGATGGACAACGTACCGCAGATACAATGTTCAGAGACAGCCTGCCAAGGCCTGCGAAGCATCAAAGTCTCCAGCTGAGTATTTGCATCGGGCCATCGCTGCTTCTCTCATCTTGCCATCAACCAGCCAAGGCCAGATTGCAGCAAGTCCTTCTGTGGATGATTTCAGAAGTCAGCTGTCTGTGCAACCGAGAGTGTTCCCAAGAGTGCCATCGTGAAAAAAGCATTGGCGTAGTTTGCGTCGGAAGCGGTAAACACAAGCACCACAAGGAAGAGGAGAAACTTGGTTTAGGTCCTTGGCATGCAAGCGATCAGGGCGTTCACTTTGCGGCTGGAGAACTCAAACGGGAGCACATGGAAGAGAAGTGGACAGTTTGCACAATCGCCATACCATGTTTTTGAAAGGTGTCCAGTGCCATTTCTGTTGTCCATACCCTGCCCAATGCTGACATTGACATGTGGAAGAGGCGGATCAATCGCTTCGGTCACGGGAAGTCGTGTATGATTTGTGGCGTAGGTACGATGACGGAAATAGCGTTTGGACGATCTTCGCTGGGCGTGGCTGCTCTCGAACACACGTTGTCCAACGGGCAAGGTCTTGCGACTTGGCATGCATGGCCAGCGCAAACAAGGAAGACAAGCATCATCAAGCTGTCGACGTAGACGTCTTGTTCGACTGCAGAACCATCAAGTAAGGCCCGTTAATCATCTAACATCTTTCCTTCCCTTTGCCTCACTCTCAATCTCATCTCGCGTCTCGTCTCGGACCTGCGACAACTTCACCTCTTGGCATTGGAAACATCCACTCAGGCCTACCAAGACCTCCTTTTATTACGCGCTGCTCTGCGCCCTGTGCGTGAGTGCGGCATGCGAGGCTAACACAGCAAACGTACTCGATATCAACCAAGTATCCCTAAGGTTATCCTACAGCGGACATCCTACACCCCAATCTTCGACAACCTCGATCGAGCATCGCCAAGCAGAATCCCAAGCATTCCTCCAAAGCTTGAAGCTTGAGCGGTGTTGCCCAGCATGAGCGATCGCCAACCTGGAAGCCATCCACCGCCTCAGAACCCACACCCACACCATCACGGAAACACGGCCTGGAGCCGTGCCAGAGTCTTCCGCCGCAAAGATGCCAATCCTGCGACAGCAAATAGCGCTGGTGCGGGCACCGGCGATGGAGCAGGCGACCAAGAGAAGGGACATGCTACTTCAGGCCAGAACAATTTGCCAATGTACAATGGCGATGGACATCGCGTCAATCACAATGGACACAAAGTGACTAAAGGCATCGAGCCTGATGGCGAGAGTGGACGACGGGGGGTCAACCCAATCAAAATGTTTCCCATCATCTGGACCTCATCTTGCACAGCCAGCAAGTGGACCAACGTGCTCTGGCCTTTCACAATCGCGGCTCTGGTTCTATACTTCCACTATCCTCAGCATCAGCTATGGGTCTTCATCTGCTCATATATAGGAATGGTGCCAGCAGCAAACCTCGTCGGTTTTGCAGGCCAAGAGCTGGCGAGGAAGATTCCCAAGGTGGCAGGTGTCCTGCGTACGTCGTTCTCCGCTGCTGTCTAAGAAATTCGCTGACTGTGAAATTAGTTGAGACGACCTTTGGTAGTATCGTGGAGATCATCTTGTTCATGGTCCTGCTTGTCCAGAATGGAGAAGAAGGTGTACCTGTCATTCGAGCTGCGATTCTCGGCTCGATCCTGGCAAACTTGCTCATGTGTCTTGGTAAGAGTTCTTCTCATCCACAAATATTCGAATCACTGCTAATCACAATCCAGGCCTCTGCTTCTTCGTTGGTGGCATCTTCCATCCCCAGCAGACTTTTCACGAAGCCATCTCCGAAGTGGGTTCTAACTTGATGCTCGTCGCGGGAATGGGTCTCGTCATCCCAACCATCTACTACAACTCGCTATCTCAGAGACCGGACGTCCAGACAGTGATCATTCCGGAGTCGCTGAAGATCTCGCGCGCCGCCGCGATCATTCTTCTGATCGCCTTCTGCGTATACGTTTGGTTCCAGGCACGCAGTCATCACGGATTGTATGAGGACATCCTCGAGGCAGACGAGATGCGAGACCATGATAGGCACAGGGATCTCAAGAAGCCGAAACTCACTCTGACGGAAAGCATTCTCGCCTTACTTATCGCCCTGATGTTCGTCAGCTTCATGGCCGTGTTCCTCGTCAAGGAGATCGAGTACATCGTCAACGACAGGCATGTCTCAGATGCCTTCGTTGGTCTCATCCTCATTCCGCTCGTCGAAAAGGCCTCTGAGCATATCACCGCCGTGGACGAGGCTTACGACAACCAAATGAATTTTGCACTCAGCCACGTCTTGGGCGCCAGCATTCAAACAGCACTGCTAAACACTCCACTGGTCGTCCTCGTTGGCTGGGGCAGAGGTGTTGGAATGAGTCTGAATTTCGAGCTATTCGATGCTGTCGTTCTCATCCTCGCCATCATTGTGGTCGGAAATTTCCTTAGGGACGAAAAGAGCGACTATCTTGAAGGCGCCCTCTGTGTCATGGTGTATGCGCTCATCGCTGCCACGGCTTGGTATTACCCGAATCCTGACCACGCGGGCGGTACATCATCTGGAGAGACGGGTACTGCATCCGCCGAGGCTGTGCATAAAATGATGATGTTCTAGCGTCGATGCATGTGTAGAGGGGCAACAATCAAAAGCTGCAGAAAAACAGGCGGCAGCTGGATACTTGTAAAATTGGACATAGCGGGTATAATGGATCATGGGAGATCGAGCGAAGGTGCTATTGGCGTCTTGTTGAACCTTTCCGTATGACATTCTGTTAATAGTATGACAATTCGATCATAGCAGGCTTCATTCCTCACTTGAGCTGCTCCTTCCTTGTACTTCACAATGGTCTTGGCGCTCCTGCCTCAGGCTACCAGATCTTGACCTACTTCAAACTTCAAGATTCTTACCAACAGCATCAACCTTCAACATCCCAAAAATGTCTGTCTCAACATACCACTGCATCTGCACAGAACTTCTCCTCGCAACTCCAACCCCACTGGCCTCCCTCCCAACCCGCCAAAGCGACAAATCCCACATTTGCAAAATTGCTCCTGGAGAAAACATCAAATCCGACACGGCTATTCTCACAACATCGACTATCCTAGAATCCAAAATTCTGGTCTTGAAACTTGAAGACGGATTCGAGAAACGGCAACTAGTCAAGTGTTCGAGATGTGGGGTGGCGTTTGGGTATAGACTTTCGGACGAGAATGGCACGGTGAATGAGGATGTGGTGTTTGTTTTGCCGAATGGATTGATTTCGACGCAAGATGTGGAGAGTGGGAGGAGAGTTGAGGAGGAGCAGGTTGAGTTGAAGGTGGGGGTTGCGGTGTGAGAAGGGAGGGATGGGATTGCTTAATTGTGGCAAGGTCGATTTTCGGGACTAGCACTCTACACGCCGATGTCTCCTGCGATCTGCTCCTGAAGAGGCATCGTTCCTTGACTTGGATCACCAGGGAGTTCTCCAACAGTGTGTCGCAACAGAGGAGGCTAGACTGGAAAAGACATGTCACAGGAGTAAGATCGTAGAAGAAGTCGATTACGATTGATACATTGGTCGTCTTCAAAGACGACACTGCCAGACGGATTGAGGACAGGCTGCGTTGATGGCGCGCAAAGAAGCGCTCAGAGACAGCAATTGAGCTTGGAAGAGGGAAGAGCAGACTACGACCCCGTGCAGCGACGGCTCGGCATTACTCATATGTCTATATGCTATGTTCTGCATGCGGTACATTCCAATCCCGCGTGTGACGTGCTAAAGGACCTTGCCAGTGGTTTCATCACCTAGCTGTACCAAACGCCCCCAATCTTGCGCCTACAAATGCCATCATCCAAGTCTAAGCCATGCACATATTTACGCCTTGTGAACACCACCTCATCTGTCGGTCTAGTCCTTCCATCGTGCGAGAAACTTAGCCATGTCATCTGTTGGATTCGCCTGTGCTGCGGCCTGAAATCTATGTTAGTATTGTGAAACTTGGTAGCTTCGCACAAAACTTACTGTATTCTCCATGCTGCTCACAGAGAATGTCTGGGACTCTGTCATGGTTGTGAGCTGTTTCGCCACTGGAAGGAAGGTCGTCGCGATTGTGTAGGGACTCGTTGGGTACGCCGGTGTGAAGTTCTTGATCGTGATCTTGGTTGGTGGTATCGACTGCATTGGTGCGTATTTTGTCAAGCCAGTCTGGAGAGTGTATGCCATTGTGTAGGCTCCGGCTTCTACTGGTGCTGCCGCGGCGGCCCCACCAGCAGCATTGCTCACGGCGTCGACAGTCTCTGGAACATCGTCCGTGCCAGACACGGCTGCTGCTCCCTGTGCGTAGACAGTTGGTGTGGTTCCCGTCATGGTAGGAATGTTGAAGCGGTTCGAGAAGTAGGTCATTTGTCCACCTTCTTTGGCCACAGCCATCATCTTGATGTAACTACACACAGTCAGCCGCGATCCTCCCGCATGCTCTTTCCCAGCTGCTTTGTGCCACTCACTATCCATTCTTGGTCGGTCCGGCAAGAGACGACTGCACGGTGCCTTGAAACGAATTGCCGGTAGCAAATGTGCCCTTAGTCGTGAGTACAGCAATGGGCAACTGAAAACACAGCTTGTCAGCACATCTCTTTAATCCTCCGACCCCCAATTGCACGCCCATTTCGGCCATATACCAGCTGTTCCGCATGTCGCTGCACTTTTATTCTTTGCCGGCGCGGCTCTCGCTGAGTGTACGTACCGCATCCGTGCCTTCTACATTGCCTCCCACCATCAGTTGGATCGTATACGTCGTTAATTCGTCTATATTCGGCGAGGTGTTGTCTTCACTCCACTTGACGGTCATTGTGCCAGAGGGTGCGTTGGAGCCTGCAGCAGGCGCTGTGAATTTGACGCCTGCAAAAGCCGTGGTCGCACATGCTGCGAGTATCGAGAGCGTATGTAACCGCATGGTGGGCGTCTGTGTATTTTTCGAGCTGGGTTCGAGGAGGAGGGACGACCAGAGCCGGTCGTCTATGCCTGGTCAACAGGCGCGCCGGTCGGAATGCGAAGGCTTGTCGCGGTGCTGGGGCGGAAGTCGAAAAGCCCTGTATATGGTATTACAGTCTCAAGCGAGCGTGTGTTCTGGCCGGTATGGTTGTTATGGTCAGTAGAAGAAGAAGTCGCATACGACACCCATCTTGAAAGAGCGTCCCTGTTCCTGGGCGCCATCCGTCGTCCGTGCAGCGGGCCGGAACTCAACTTAGACCCCTGTCTGTGGCCCCGTTCCTGGCTCCGTTGAATGCGCAACCCTCGCCCCTCCACACTCCTCCGTCATCAACATGTTGGAGAGTATGACCTCCGCATTCTTATACGGGCGGTAAGTTCGCTGCGAGCATGCGTTTTGACACCTCTAAAATGCTTCACCTACGCAATGGTCTCACCAATAAACAATACGAAGAGAATGAAGCCTAGGTGATCACTCGATCCTGAACATAGTACCAATACTATCGTGGAGTCTGTCATCGATGGCAAAGCAAAAAACTTACTCTCCAGCCTCAGCATGCTTCCGGAAACAGCGGAAAGAAGTCCAGCTTCGAACATATATTCTTCGTCAAGATGACCCACGCTGGAACGAAAACTAAGGAAATAGAGCAGACTGCGGACTTTCTTGCTTCTTCCGGGTTCCTGGAAGGCTCCAAGGAAGACAACAAGATTAAAGTCAAGAGGTTAATGAATCGATGCCGACGGTAAACGAAAAAAGGGCTACAGTGTCATCGAACCGGTCGCGAAGGCGATTGGGATACCAACAGCAAGATCTGTAAACAATTCATGCAAACCGAAGCACTCCACATTCACATGGCTAGTACCTACTTTTCAGTAGCCACAGGACAGCTCATTGTTCAGACAGCAATATAGGTAGATCTAAATGGACAACAATGACCTAATCTCGCCTCTCGGATCCGACTGATAGTGTATTGAGGACCAACATCAGTGTTAGGAAGGAGGCATTCGTGAAGACATGTCCATGAAACAAGTCACAGTATACTCCTGATCCTTCCGCGTATTGTGGCTAGTAGAAGAAACCAATGCGGGACATCCTGCAGCGAAAAAGCCGACCCAGTTCGGCAGACCGACATTAATTGTGTTCTATGCCAACTTGTTCTCTGTATCAATCTCTGTCGTCATTTCTTCCTACAGCTACAGCTCTATATGCCCGTCAATACACCATGAAATCTGCCTTACACCAACAATTGTAGTAATGGAGCTGGTAAGCAAAAGGCCCAATTCCATTGGCAGTTCCATACCACAACCAAACTTCAACGACACCTGGACCCTACCGCGCCGTCTGCACGCCAAATCTACGCCATCGATCCTGGAGCAGCATCGCAACGCGCTTGGGACGTCCAGTAAGGATGTCGAAACGCTCTTCTGCAAGTTTGTAGATCTCACCGACTTGCTAGATAGACGCCTATAGCGCGGTCCGTAGTTCTCCCGATGCAATCCGGCGATAGGCGAAGCTGTATGGCTTCTTCAATTGGGCTGTATCTTGGTGCGCATTAGCGGGCGATGGTGAATATCTGTGTTGCGTTCATATAATGAGGTGAAGTCCAGGATGTGATTGCTCGTGATGGTTGTTTGACGTGTTTCATCTCTACTACGCGAAGCGCCGCCAACCTCGAATAATTGCTTGTTTCCCCGGCCATCCAAAGATCTTTTCCACTCTTCACGCATTGCGATGAACACCTTGGTGACATGTCTTGGCACAGCTCCAACAAGTTATCTTGGTGAGCGGCCACATTGTCAAATGCCAAGAAAGGCAGTTATCTGACACGACAGCAGATATTCCACTTCCAGAGCTCATCAAACAAGCGGACGACGTCTCATCGCCCACATCACCAGTTGAGCCTGTTATAGCTCGAGAAGAAGAATATCCATGCACAGAGTGTGGCCAACAACGAACCAGGCGAGGATCAATAGTATCGGATCCTACTCAAGCGAACGCAGGTAGATCATGGCATCCATGTACCAACCAGAGGTGTCGACGAGGTCGAGATACACGGCATGGGTTTGAATGGCATCTGTGGGAAGTTCATGGTGATAGTCCAGTTTGCGATTGCGGGCTGCCGAGTCGACAAGGCAGATTCCTGAATAAAAGCGAGGGCGGGAGAGTTGGTTATGGATTTTGGAAATGCGCGCATGGTACTTGCAAGTACTTCTCGACGGACCGGAAGGGTAGAACTGTCGCCAATGGGGAAGTTAAGAGGGCGGATGTACAGAGTTTTATTCCGTGGCTGATGTATGCAAAGTGAACTCTTGGCCCCGTTTCCGAATTCTGAATAGGCAAGATATGTTCCGTGTCCGGTGACCTGGCTCAGATTAATCTTCTTCAGCAGCGCCCTCTTGGGCATCTCCACCTTCGAGAGGTCCTCGCTTTCGGAGATTTGCCACCCCATAGAGAAGATTGTCCAGCTCCTTCTCGGTCAGTTCTTCGTGCGTTTCGTAGTCGTTCAAAGCTGTGAGTATCGAGCGAGCGTCCTTGGTCCCTACATCTGACCACTCCGTTGTTTTGATGGCATTGTTGGAGTCTACAGAAACGCCGACCATGCCCAGCCGCGGTTCTTGATCGCCTCTCATGTCGAGCGACACGAGAAGTTCGCCCCTCAAGGCTGTAACATCAAGAGGCACACCTGGAAGCTGTTTCGCAACTGCTGCTGACTCGGCTAGGGTTCCGTCCCCTGGAGTTGCCGCCAGGACCGATGAAGGGATCAAGAACAATGCCTTGACCTTTTCAACGGCAATGGCGACGACATCAGTGGTCTCTTCCCCAGACTTTAGTGACGCGCTCCAGATGCCAGAGATTGCCAACTTGTAGTCATCTCTAACGAAGTCAGGACCTGCTGCAGTCACGACCAGCTCTTTAAGCGAGACCTTTTGAAGAAGCTTGTATTCGGGCCACTTCCAAACTCCGATCCAATCGTCGCCGCCACCACTCACGAGCACATCAGTATTGCCAATCTGACAGATCCTGCTAACGAATTGTGTGTGGCCAAAGCAATATCCTTCGATGATGTGAGCTTGAGGGGGGCCTCTGGAAATTCGGATGTGCTCATCTCGGTCTGCAGTGATAATGTAGCCTCTGCTTTGACCATCAACCTCGTTGGTGACGTATTTCATATCAGTCAGCATGGAGACATGTCCCAGTAATAGCTTGTGATCGAATTGCAGAGGGTCCTTTCGCGGCGTGAAGTTTTTCTGCTTCAGTTGCATCTCCAGAGCGATCCGGTTGCGCTTGCTGTGCACAGTGAGCTCGTTCGCGGCGACTCTTGAGCCTTCAGTCGATTGAGGAGTGGCATCGGGTTTCGCTTGCTCTTCCACATCTTGCACAGTAGCTGGAATTAGTGGCAGTGAGTATACGTCGCCGAACTTGTCTCCAATCAGGATGGTAGCATTGTCTGGCATGACTTGAATAGCGCATGGTCGCTTCGGCATGGATCGTTGGCTGAGCTCTTCCAGTCTGCCTTCTTGGCACTCGAAGACACGGACGCATTTGTCCTCGGTTACAGCAACAATGTGCTGGTAGTCTGGAGATGCAGCCAATTTGATGACATTCGGTGCTTTCGCACTCTTCGCCGTGCCGTTGCTGATCTTCTGCTTCTTCACTGGCCGCTCGCCTTCCATTTCTTGCACGACTTCGCCCTGGTCATTTTGGGTTGTAGGCGCCAATTGCTATTGGATGTCAGCCGTTTAGTCGTGGAAGGAGCCATCCAAGATCACTATCAGACCGGCAGAAGGAAACGTACAGCATCAAGTGCAGACCACTCTGAGATTATTTCGTTAGATGTGAGGCTCAAAGTGACCAGCCTGGGTCCACAAGCCGCAATGAGAAAGCCTTCGCTGATGGTGTCGGTGAAATCTCTGCCGTACAGCACGCTCTGGTAGGGATGACGCATCGTGGTTGTGAGCGATCCTGGTCAGTCCGTGGGAGTTCTGGAAGGATGAGGTCAATTGCTTTGACACTGAAGGGAGGTTCGCCATGGCTTCACGTGCGAAATTATTCATAGTTCAAACATTCACTTCGGTATCGCATCCGACCCCGGTGCGGCTTTGGCAGGTTCGGCTAAAAGTGACGTTGCCAAGCCTTTCCATTACAGTCGCGCATTTGATCATGTCGAAGCGCTTTTGTACCGGAAAAGTTGGTATAATCCATTTTGACCTTTGCGATCATTTTGAGCTGCGCTTTGGGCAGTGTTGAGGCGGCCAATGTGGATTTTGCAAGGGCTTATGTTCGGACAGAATCGAAGAGAATCGTCGGGAAGAGTGCTGCAGGGCAGGGAAAGCAGGCTATACTCAGTTGGGCGGCAGAGGGCGAACGAAAGCCTGAGGACGAAGACGTAGTTTGGTCAGATTTGAAAGGCTGCATTTGCTGCTTCAAGACTGTCACTTTGCGACCACTTCATTACACTGTACTCTTCTCTTCGATATTATTGAAGTGAACTTACTTCGCACACGTTGTTGCTACTAGTTACGCAACGTCGTCGTCACAGCGCAACGGTAAGCGCACTCTGCCAAAGCCCTGCCACTGCGAGTTTGAGAATCTTCAGCCATCACATCCCATCCGCCGCTTCTCGCTCGCCAACAGCCTTCAGCCTGCCTGCCTCGCCTCGCCGCGCCTCACTCACTGCAGCGCGGTCTTGTGCAAGAATATATATGCTGACTGCCACAGAATACAGCTGTCTTCGTTTCAGAACCACCTGATACTGCGAGCAAACAAACACGAGTCAGTAAATTCGACAACAGCCTGGCTGGTTGACGGCAACACCACACCACATCTTTCACCCCTCATCCGACCGGCACCATGGTGCGAGAGACCAAGTTCTACGACGTCCTCGGCGTCTCGCCAGACGCCGATGAGGCTAAGCTGAAGACGGCCTACCGCAAGAGTGCTCTGAAGCACCATCCCGATAAGAACGCACACGACCCAAGCGCGGCGGAGAAGTTCAAGGAGATCTCCCACGCCTACGAAGTGCTTCAAGACCCACAGAAGCGCCAGCTCTACGATCAATATGGCGAGGAGGGTCTTGAGCAAGGTGGTATGGGCGGTGGCGGCATGGCTGCCGAGGATCTCTTCGCACAATTCTTCGGCGGCGGTGGGGGCGGCTTCGGTGGCATGTTCGGCGGAGGCATGAGGGACACAGGCCCAAAGAAGGCGCGAACGATTCACCACGTACACAAGGTCTCGCTCGAGGACATCTACCGCGGCAAGGTCTCCAAGCTTGCTCTGCAGAAGTCAGTCATCTGCTCCAAATGTGAGGGCCGCGGCGGCAAAGAGGGTGCCGTCAAGACCTGCGCAGGATGCAACGGCCAGGGTATGAAGACGATGATGCGCCAGATGGGACCTATGATTCAGCGATTCCAGACTGTTTGCCCTGACTGCAATGGTGAAGGTGAGACCATTCGGGAGAAGGACAAGTGCAAGCAGTGCAACGGCAAGAAGACTGTCATTGAGCGCAAGGTTCTACACGTCCACGTCGACCGTGGTGTGCAGAGTGGTACCAAGATCGACTTCCGTGGCGAAGGTGACCAGATGCCGGGCGTGCAGCCTGGTGACGTTCAGTTCGAGATTGAGCAGAAGCCACACCCACGCTTCCAGCGCAAGGGCGACGACCTGTTCTACCACGCCGAGATTGATCTTCTGACTGCTCTCGCTGGTGGTGCTATCTATATTGAGCACCTTGACGAGCGATGGTTGACTGTTGAGGTCCTGCCAGGCGAGGTCATTTCACCTGGTGAGATCAAGGTCATCCGCGGCCAGGGTATGCCATCTTACAGACATCACGACTTCGGCAACCTCTACGTGCAGTTCGAAGTCAAGTTCCCCGAGCGACTCAGCGGGCCACCCGATGCCGATGGCTACCCAACCCCTCTGACACCGACCCAGATCCAGGCTCTCGAATCAGTTCTTCCACCCCGTATGCCACAGCAAATCCCACCACCAGACGCAATGACTGAGGACTACCAACTCGAGAAAGTGGACCCCATGCGGGAAGGAGAGCGCGCATCAAGAGCCACCGACGAAGAGGATGAGGACATGCAGGGCGGCGAGAGAGTGCAGTGTGCATCACAATAAGCGTAGGAGAACAAGTGAGATACCCATGAAATTAGACGGCGGAGACGACGCAATGAGAGATGGGCATATACACTGGGCGAGCGAGCCAGAAGCTTGCTGAGATCCGTCGCCATCGGGCTGGCTTTGAGGCTCGCTGGGAGGCGGCGGATGGCGTGCTTTGGGACATGCAATGAGAGCGATAGACCTGGTTTTGCGTTGCGTCCACATTTACGTCCATTCACAGCATGGCCTGCTTTCCTGCAGCCGTTTGGGGCGTTCGGCGTGAAAGATAGGTCGGTTGGGAAGGAATAGCGTTAAGTGTATTGAGTGAAGACTTCCACAATTGCAGCCTCTATTTGAAGCACCTCCATTTGCAATTGACCAAAAATCCTGGCAATGAATAGTACGCTCCTTCCTTATCGAGATAGCCGCCAAAAGTGGACCTAGCATGTGACTCAATGCCAACAGTAGTCAATGTCAAAGTCACAAATTCATCTTCTCTTTCATTTGCTCACTTCAGCAGCCACCATGTCCACTCCTCAGATCCAGCAGTACCACTTGTTAAACCATAACAACACGATCTCCAAAGCTCTCAAGATCTTACGACCACATCTCCCAACATGTCTACCACTTTACAGAAGATTACAATTCGGCCGTTTCTTTCCAGACACGATGCTTCTCACAAGTCTGACTACATTGGATCAAAGCCCTCAAAATAATTATACTTGGATCATGGCATTCGTCGACCGAACATGTCGGCCGGAAACTGAAGTTTGGATTTTTGGATCTTGGGAAACCAGCAACCAGCACTCTGAACAAGACGAAGATATTCTGATCCATTCACTCGTCAAATCTATAAAATCCCTCGGTCCTCTTCCAACGTCAATACATCAATCCCTTCTTGACGAACAAGACTCCAAGACGAATAAGAAAGACGTCTCTGGTGTTTCAAGATCAGATTATGCCGCTCATCTTCTGGATCCAAATATAATTCTCTGCGGAGCAATTCATTCGACTACGACGAAAATTTGGAAAGGAATGGTTTGATTAAAAATGTTTTTGATGCTGGATTGGTACCTAATCATACATACGTGTTTGATATTTCAGATCTACCGGTCCCGAAAGTGTTACCTGGAGGGCTGCGATGGGGTGAACTGGAGTATGAGCATTTTGCATTAGTACGATCGCGGACGCAGATCCCGAGACAGGACAAGACGTTGGCAGACCTGCCAAATCTTGCAATCTATGATGGCCAGACGCCCGTGGCTTGGGTGTTCGTCGGGATCGATGCGAGTTTGACGACGTTGCATGTGGAGGAACAGTATCGGGGACAAGGGTTGGCAAAGACGATTGCGTTGAAGTTGTGGAAGGAGAAGATGGATAGGTTTTGGGAAGATGGGGTGACGAGATGGGCTCATGACTACGTGAAATAGTGCCAGTGTCGCGACATCGGTGAGTTTGGGAGGGAGGCATATTGGGGACACGTTCTGGGTGAGGCTAGACATGAGTCGGGTCGACTAAACACCAGAGCAAAAGCATCATTTGCATGGAACCTGGATCTGCATCGATAGTCAGCACATGTTCGCCTGTTCAAATATAGATACAGATGCAGATGCGTGAAGTGAGTCCGAAAAAAATTAGATAAAACCCTCATCGAGGCACTCGGGGTTGAATTGTGTCGTCATGCATAGGCGTATGAAGGTGGAAGGGGGATAAACGTACCAATTAGGCATGGGTTGGGCAGGTTTAATCTGCTTGAGCTATTGAGTTATCTGTATGCAAGTCAGCACATTTTTCTCCGTCGCGGTGCAGGTGCAGATGCAGATATGTGTGGTTGTTGAGTCAGGAGAAAAAAGTATAAAGTTGTTGTTGCTGTTTTTGTCCTCATTGAGGAACTCAGGGTTAAAAATGGTTCATCATTCGAGGAGATGTGAAGATTGAACTGGAAGAAACGTACCATTTGACACAGAAATGCAGTGTGCTGCAAAAAGCCTGTCTGTTAGTTGTTGCTTTGCCATGTTGAGACCAAGGACGAGACTGGTCAATGAGATTGGTGTTGGCATGCTTCATTGCGCAGCGTTTCTCATTAGGTGTCGACATCGATTGCCGACATTCTATGAACCGGCGCCATGCTTCTTCGTCATACCGTGTCCTTATCCGATGACAGCGCTTAGTCGAAGAGACCGAAGCCCATGTCGCCCTCAGACTCCTCTTCCTCCTCCTCAGCTGGCTTGGCAGCCTCCTCAGCTGGAGCATCACCACCGGCAGCACCGGCAGCAGCAGCGGCTGGTGCAGCAGCAGCGTATGCGTCTGGGTTCTTGATGCGGTCCTTGAGCTCAGTGATAGCGTCCCACTCGTACTCAGTCTCGATGGCGACGGAGATGACGTTCTTGTAGCCGTTGACCAGGCTGTGCATGACAGATGGCAGGGTTGGGTAGTTGGAGGCGAGCGAGATGGCGGTGATGGTGGCGATCGCAGTGGAGAAAGCCTTGAGGAGCTGGCTCTCCTCAATGTCGAGAACGCTGGAGTCGAAGGTCTGACCCTGGTCGTAGATCTGGGAGATACCCATACCATACGTGAAGGGAGAGATGTTCAACATGTTGAGCAAAGTGGCCTCAGATGGACCGACCTTGTTGCCAGCCTCAACGAGCTTGAGATCAGTGGTGATTTCAATGGTACCACGAGCGATCTTGGTTGGGACACCGAGAGCCTGGAAGAAAGAGGTCTTGCCTGGTTCCATACCAGTGTTTCCAGCTGGGATGAAGACATCGGCAGGGGCGACGGCACCAGCACGAGCTGGGGCGGCGACACGGTTGGAGAGAATCTTCTCACGGGTCTCCTTGAGGTCGGCGTTGGTGAAGACGAAGCCGACGTTGCCCTTGACGTGTGGGAGCAGACGCTCGTACTCAGGGAAGTCGGACTGGAAAGTCTTGAGCGCACGGCGGACCTGTGATATCCTTATCAGTCTCCGATGCTTTGCGCGATCCTAACACGCTCTTTCCCGCATACCATGGTGTTCTTGCCCATCAGGACGACACTCTCGCCGCGCATGCTCTGACGGATCTCGTGCATCTGCTGCGACGAGACATTGTCGACGGTGACGATGAAGATGGACTTGTACTCCTCGAGCAAGCCCTTCAGCTTGTCGAAGTAGCCGGCCTTGTTTGCGCTCTTGCCACCCATAATGCCCAGCACAATAGAATTTAAGGCGAAGAGCTGATTTGGTTTTCGTGTGTGGTTGGTGATGCTTTCTCAAAGTCGCATCTCGAACATTTCGCGGAAGAGAAAGTGCGACGGCTCCGCGGGCTTGGCAAAACGTTCTGCCTGAGGACAAACTTTTCTGCTTTCAATAGGTAGCGCTCACTTCCATCCAACCTTCAATCACTACTCAAGCCAGCATTGAGTTGTCTTGCACGGATGATGCCATCACATATTGGCAGTTGAGCTTGTGATGACGCGGCATGCGATGCCCGGAGAGAAGGAAACTGTCATTCAACAATTTTGTTCACAGATGGAAGAACCGATTCAGGGATGTATCTTGAACTTCACCAACAGGACAGCTGACAAATTCAAATGCATATAGGATGATCTGTGTAGTATCTGAGCTTACGTACGAGCTCACTCATCAATTGAATGTCTCATATCTGTAGCCTCGTACCAGATCTGGAAATTGAATTAGACCTGCTTGGCAGCCGGAGCATTGTCAGCAACACCATTTGCGAACCTTACACACGAGAAAGAACTTAAAGCCATCTCGTTACTATCTTCGCAACTACGAGGCCTCTGTAGTATCCACATCAGGTACGGAGTCATCCTGAAGCACTCTGCAAATTCCGGACATCAACAGATGAAGTGGATTGATAGCACTTATATATAGAGGACAATGATGAGGAAGTCCTCAAAAATCATTGCTGCAATCTATCTCTATCGTCCACCATGAAGCTGAATTCCTTCATCATCCCTCTCGCATTCGGCGTATCATTCTTCCAAGGAGCGCTGGCCACTGCAGATGATGCACTTGAGCAGTTCTCCCCCGGCAGCCCTGCTGCGCCAGCCTTGATCAATTCTGAGATGAAGAGAAGGAGGTCGAAAGTGGTAGGTGACTGTCTTCTGCACTCTTGAAAAGCCCATTGACTTATCCACCATACAGCCAAAGAAGGGGAAAGTCACATACACCAAAGGCAAGCATCGTAATTCACTCAGCTCACTCGAGGATAAAGTCCAAGTCGGGGGGAACGAACCCAAGGAGCCCACGTCGTTGGCAGAAGAGAACAGCTACTGCAAGTCGTATCCATGGATGTGCGGTCCCTGCCACTGCATCACATATACCGGTTTACCGACTTGTTGTGGCCCAAAGATCGGTTGTAGACGCTCCAGACAATGTATGCCCTCGTCATGTGGGTCATACGTAACTTGGGTCTATGCTGAGGACGACAAGAATGGAGTGCATCAATGCAAAGATTGTGCGAGCGGTAATGTTGCTCCTGAATACTGTCCGACAGGTTGGTTCGCTTGATGTATCGTTGCAGAGGTGACAACGAGGGCGAAAGGGGTCGGATTGGCCTTGGCACCTGGCCTGGACGGTAGTCCCTCTCTCGACCACAGGCCTTTGATTCTTGAAAAGCGGTCGATCTTAGCCAACTCCGGGTACCGCATGTAGCTCCTAATAGTCACGCCTTCCTTAAACATTGACCAGAAAGCCCGATCAGAACAGAGCATCCAGAGATTTCATGATTTCGCGGTCCCAAAGCTTACAGCTCCCAGCATCGTCTTCCATATTGTCGTTCTCCAGAGACCTCTTAGTAATCTCGCTCCCTCTTAACTGTGTCCAGAGCCAAGTCACTCTTTCTATCGCCTTGAGCCAGATCTCCTTTGCTGGTTTACGCAGGACTGCCATCTCGTCTCTCAAAGTCTGATCATTACTCCACTTCCACAGCTCGGTTATGTCAGTGCCGTTTGTGACGATCGGCAGCTCGACCCTTCCCCAAATACCATCCATGGGAGGTGTTGCAAAGTCCTCCAAAGTGTGCATTATGTATGCGTGAGATCTCGCCATTTGTGCGTAAGCATTGGACATGTTCTCGTAGAATTTCCTTTGTAGATCTTTTTCCCGGTGAATGCATCTCAAGCTGTTCGAGACGGTGTCGGTATTATTGTACAGCCAGTCGGGCCATATATTCCAGATCGTAACATATTTGTTCGGGTTCGAGCAGGCCAAGGCTCGAGCCTGTTCTCCCGCACCTCGAGTGTAGAAGATGGCCTTGTCGCGAAACTCTTGTCGAAAAGCAGGCTTGGTATGCTGTAGAAACCAGTCTGGAGTGTAGAGCGATATGTGATCACAAGCTGTCGGATCGTGTTTTGAAGTCAAAATGTATTGATCCCGTTCCAATTTCTTCTTGGACGGCAGAGCTGACACAGCGACGGCCAGACAAAGCAGAATTGTGATAGCACTCGAGAGGAAGCACCGAAATCCAGCCATTGCAGCTCTGCTAGCCCAGTGGCGAGTATTAATAGCTCTGTAAACTGAAGTTACTAGCTCATGATATTGTTGAACAGACGATTGACATCGGGAGGGTCTTGCTATATGGCGCTCTGTTGGCCGGGTGGAGAGGGACAAGGCGCAGCAGAGCTGAAGTGCTTCATATCAATACTAGACCAGATTGGTTCTAATCGGATCCTGCGTGCTAAAATCGGCCAAGATCCTGGGACATTTACTGTAACACCAGCTCCACTCTTGTGACTGAGCTCTCCGATGCATTGTCGCTTGTATAGTCTTGTACGACAGTACGTGGTCTGTTGCTGTAAAACGTTCGAAGAGCAGCCGCAATGGTAAAGAGGAAGAAAGAGAAGGAGAGAGTTTCATTCCCTCGGTCACTGCCGAAATAACTACGGTGGACCATGACACGAGTTTGGTCAGAAACCGACGCGAACGCGTCTTCAAACTCCCACCTCGCTCCTCATCCTGTAATACAGTACTTTCAAGATTGCCATACCCATGACTTCCTTCCACGACCTGTCCGTTGAGCTCGTGGAGCTCATCGCAACTTATCTCGATCCTTCAACCTTCTGCGCTTTTCGTCTGGCATCCAAGGAGATCTATGATCGTACCTACCAAGACTTTGTCCGCCGGATCACCAGTCTCGGCTTCTTTCTTGCACCGCACAGCCTGAATGTGCTTTTGGACATCTGCAACCATGAGAGTCTTGCCAAGAAATTCCATACGCTCCGCATAGGCTCACACACAGTCAGTAATGATGGGCATTACTGGGCGGCCGATCCTAGCCTGGAACACGACGTATTCGGCTTTGACTTGAAACAGGCCGATGAGAATTATCTCGAGTATTTCGGAGCGCAGAATTTGTACCGACAAGGAGACGATTCAGCTGCTGTCGCGTACATACTGGCGAAAATGACGTCCATACAGTTCATTCAGGTTGGCGATTGGGACGGCGCGAAGCAATGGGAGCGACCGCAAGTGACATATCACGGCTTAAAGATCTTCGAGCGAGAGACGGGTAGTCGTCTCGAACAAGTCAGCTACACTGGTTCTGACTCAGATGGGGCCATAGACACTGGCGTAACTCATTGCTTTAAAGCGGTGCTTAGAGCACTGGCTGCTACCAGAGTCCCGATCAAACAGCTGGCCGCTGGTGCCTGCGAGGACCCCGATAATGTTGAGCTTCTCCCTGTACAGATAACCGAGATGCCTGAGTTGACCTACTATTTTCGTTCTGGCCTTCAGAGATCGCTTAGCACACTACGTGCCCTGGATTTGGCTGTTGGGTTCGAATCGGTTGGGGAGAGGAACCTTTCATGGCTTCCAGACTTTGTCAACCTCGCCATCAACTTGCAAGAATTGACATTGACTTGCGAGCAAGGCCACCTCCTCGGCAACATCGACAAGCCCGGTTTCAGTCGTTCATATCTCGGCATGAACGTTTTTCTTACTGGAGCAAAATTGCAACGACTCAGGAAATTCACTCTTCAGAACGCTGTAATTGGGTGCCCGGCTTTTTGCAGCTTCTTACTTGGACACAAAGACACCATCTCAGAGATTGGAATTCGACGCGTGTCAATTCATGGAGGCTCCTGGCACACGATGATCAACGAAGTAATGGTACGAGCGATGCTGGCGCTGCGCAAAATAGAGATGGCGTGGCTGGAAGAAGTTCTCGTCGGCGACGTCAAACGCGCACTTGTTACATTTGACCAGAATGGTCTGTCAGATTGTGAAAGGTGTGAATACAGAATGCTCAGTGACATTGACTTCAAAGGCAATGACTGCAAACACACGGCGCTGACCGTCTCCTGCGAAGAGGCACGGACGCTGCTCGTAAAGGCTGTGGACTATTATTATTCGGAAGACTCGAATTGCTATGTATTCCCCGACGGCAGTGGCACTCCACAAGAATGAAGAGAAGCCCATTGCTTCGTATTCAGTACGAAGGACTTCTTTCACCGCATCTATATCTGAACCAAACTTTCTATTTGCTCGACCTTTGTTATTTCTGCATGCATGGTTGGATTCGAGGATGAAGCCATGACTAAGGGCCTGGTTGCCGAGATGCTACAGGCACGTCGATAGGCAGGTGAGAAGCTGAGTCTCACAAATAAAAGTGCTGGATGAACTCGACGGACAATGGCTTGTCAAAGGTGGTCGTTGCCCAGACCGGCATGTTCAGGTCGGTTGCTAGTGGCGAAGCTGAAATGTTTGGCAAATGCTACAGGTGAGCTCTTGCCGTGTCTCCAAACTACAAGCACAAAGTCAGAAGCTGAAGACGGACAAAGCCAAGGCGGATGAGAAGGTTGAGCAGTTGAAGCAGGAATCCAAGCAATTGGAGCAGGATGTCGAGCAGTTAAAGGATCAGTTGGAAGATGCCTTAGAAGCGAAGGAGGATATCGAAGAGGAGAATATGACTCTCAAGGCTACTCAAATTGACATGGAGAAGCAGATTCCTGCTTTGCAGGAGCGATTGGATGAACAGGACGGGTTGCTTACGATGTATCGCCAGCACGTCGGATTCGGAAATGCGTAAATCTCATGGAGCATCTTCACGGCGTTCATATGGACATATCCGGGCGTGGTCATTTCAAGAATGCGAGACTTACGGTTTGATCAGACAGTATCTTTCTACGAATGCCCAACATGAATTCCTGGAATGAGCGCCTACAATCTTTTTGCTGCATCTAATCCCAATTTCTTATAAGTCTGTTCCGTCGTCCGAATCATAATCCTCAGCATATTGGCCACCATAGTAACCTCCATGCTCTGTCGACATATGGTCATAAATGTCGTCCTCGGTCGACTTTTCGCCACAGAAGAAGCACCAATGCGTCCCGCAGTGGCACTCGATGTGGTCACAACCACCAGCTTTCTCAGTTTCGATGCCACACCCAGGACACTGCTGTCTCTTGCCTTGCTTCCGAGAACCCTTTGCTTCCTCGCACTCCTCGCATACCCAACCGCTGGTGTCCGCCTGCGCTCCAGCAGCACACACTCGCTCCATGAGTTGCTTCGCATGACCGCAGTCTACGCACCAGCCATAGATCCATTCGCCTGAATGTATGACTGCATTCCTGATGTTGCCAACTGTTTGCACACCAGCTCCATGCCGAGCGAGGGTCTTGGCTGTTGGGATTCGTCGACAGAATGGACAGTGAAGAGCTGCTGTGTTGATTACCAGACCTGGGGCGTTGAGACCGTACCAGCCAGACATGCATGAGTGGCATAGTCGTTGTTTACACCCAGACCGCCCACATGCAGGAAGCAGCTGGGTTTTGCGGAAGTTGGAGAAGCAGAGTGAGCATGTTCCAGACTCTGCTCGCCGTTTGTCGATCCAACGTCGAAGTTCTTGAAGGAGAGCTGGAGCGTTCTGAATCGGTTTCCCTCGATGATTGAGCTCTGTCTTCAGTTCTGGGAGTACCTGTACCTTTTCGCAGAAGAGCTCGAGTGGTTGCGAATTGGAAGCAACATAGAACAGCGACCTGTTCCCGAACGGTTGTGTGATCTGCCCGTCTTTATTCTCCAATAGCCACTCCTGTCCATTCTCTTCGCGAAGCGTGTTAGCAGTTGCCTCTACATTAACGACTGTCTTGCGACCGGATTTGCAACCTATGCAGATAAATTCGTCGGCAGCCTCTGTAGTACGATACTCGTCTGGCCAGATCATACGGGCCAAACACTTGGAACACTCAACCAGAGGGGCCTCCTCGCCGACTCGACAGTAGTGGCATTTTGGCCGCACGTTGAGAGCTTCGACATGGTAGACAACGTACTGAGCTCGGCATTTCTGGGAGTTACATTCGTACCAGGAAATCAAGGTATTCTCGTCATCATCGTGAGAGACACGTTGTGGGATCTGTTCGGCCTTTTCGTCCGGCATAGGGTTCTGATCGTAGAAAGAACAGAGTCCACAGATGCTATCCTGAGCCATGATGGTGACCGAGCGAGGATACTGGCAGAGCTTACATTTCACCACAGGACCGACCGGCATTGATGTTCCCTCTGGCGTCCAAGTCACTTGGGCAGTCAAAATGGTGTCTAGATTCGATTCCAGCATCTTGTACTCAATCAGTCGTTCGAAAAGCCGCCTGTCGTGATCATGCAATAGAGCAGCGCTTCCGTCGTCGACTGTGACCTTACATGCGCCATCTTTCGATCGGAAGGCCGTGTCAGCGTCTAGTAGCAGAGTCAAACAGCTCACATTCCATGTTTCGGGAACATCAAGTGTATTCCACTTGTCCCGCCACAAGAGCAGCTCTTCTTCAGCAGGCTTGATAAGCGGTGTCACACCCAATCGGATGACTAGTGCTGCAAGAATCGCACCTGCTCTCCCTCCGAGCATTGTTCCTGGAACAACAATGTGCAGAAGTATTCGCCAGAACTTGCGTCGATGTTGCTTCGAGGCCAGGGCAAGAGGAATTTTAGGCACATCAGCATCAACCGACGCGGCGATGTGCTTTGGTATGGCATCAGGAGAGTCGATGAAGGTAAGCCGGGTCAATACACGTCCAAGTCTGCGCAAGACTCGGTAATCACAAGATCGACCTATCTCGAGCAATTCATCACGCTGGAAGTCGGTGATCGGGCGAATATCTTCCTCGTCATAGTCCTCATCCTTGGCGGGACGGGTGAACGCAAGCGTTGGATCAAGGCACACGCATGGGAAACGTTCGGCTTCTGGGACCGAGCTGATCGTATCCAAGACCTCCGAAGTATAGTCATAAGACTCCTCAAGCCATGCTTTCATTTTCGCTCGTTGGGCGGTGTCTCGGATCTCATCAACTTTGCGTCCGAAAAGATCCAGCATTTCTTGGTGGCTCTCGTTGTCGCGATCGTTACAGACCGCCCTCCAGAGGCTACCGAACACCGGATTTAGGGAAATGGCTGTGACATCCTTCTCCATTATCTGACGTAGATGCTTTGTGACAACCTCACGGTATTTCGCATCCGACTTGTACGTCTTCGCAAAGTCCTGCGTTGGTGTCGCCCTCTTTGGAAGGTGTTCTTGCAAGACCTTCGGAGATACTTTTGGCGCGGCCCTCACGTACGCCGAAGCATACTCAGTATATCTGCTGGTCTTTTGAACGAAGTCGTAGAAGAGTGGATCGGACTCATCTTTGATACTCAGCATCTTCTTTGCGTCAGGATACCAGGTGAGTTTAGCTGTCCAGACGTTCTCCGTAGCAAGACCTTCTTTCCTGACACCCATCCAAGCAAGCAGCACCTCGATGGTGATCTCTGAGATGAGTCGAGGATCAGGGCGTGACAGGTGAATACATGCACCTCCAGTGCCTGTCGAGAGGAATTCAAACACACCACTATGGGTGCCGCCGTACGCGCCTCGATTGTGGTCATCGAGCAGACACACCACGTGTGCTCTCTTCTCACCAGTCGCCAGGGTCCTTGTCGCTGACGCCCAGTCTGCAAAGAAATGTCCATAGCCACCATAGCTGTCAGAAGCAAGGAGTGCTTTTTGCTCGGTCTCGTAATGGTAAGGCGCATTACCGGTATCCATCTTCATGTGCGGTGGGGCATCTGCGTAGTGTAGGATAAGTGTAGTTGCATCGGACCTCATCAGTTCGTAGGCCTTTGCTAGCCCTGTCTTGATTGCCTCTGGCCAAGATTGTCCTCCTATTGCGCGAAGTGTACTGGCAAGACGTACAAGATCCGGCTCATCTACGTCCTCGGTCGAGGTCTTCCAGCCAGACCATTCCAGGATTTTTGGGCCGTGGCAGTAATCTCGATAGGCTAGAAGTCCTATCCGTTCGAAGCTGTTCGTTAACGCTGAGATGGATATAATTTGAGGTAGAGAATGATTGAGCGAAGTGAGGAATGATCCCATGGAAGCTGTAGCATCGACCAGGATGAGAAGGTCGTACTTGTCGGTAGAGGGCATTTTCGTAGCCGTCGTGGCTCCGCTATGCACTCGCTGCGTGGCTTCGCTGTCTACGCGCTCCGTTGGAGTCACTGGACACTCCGTCCGCACCGTGGTGCTCAACGATCGCAGGAGTCTCTTCATGGTCATTGTCCAGTTGTCTCAGTGTTCCTGAGTAGAATATTTCTGTATTTGTATTCAGCTGTATCTTCTTGACTCACGAGTAGGTATGTGACTCAAGTGCCAGATCTGGTCACCGGTGTAAGTGTTGATAAAACTGACCCGCACTTGCCCTTTACTTGGTCAGTATCTACGCATCGTCTGGGTGACTACCATCTTTCGAAGCTCGGGAGCGCTCGATCCTTCTACATTGAGGCAGTGTAGTGGTATTGCGGCGTGAAGGCGCTACCAAGGACCCACTCTGCTCATCAAGGCGTCCCATTGTGGCTGCGCGGAGAGCTTCATTTTCTCTCGCTATAGTAAGACCATTCCGACACATCGTTGTGACATGAACGTCCATTCTGGCTGCAGTGGTGACAACGCAAAGCTCGTGACTATTGGAAGGCAAAGAAGGTCTTAAACTCCTGCTCTTTCCAATTCCACTTGCCTCGCTCACTTCACGCATTGCCTCACACCAGTGAAGTGAAGTGCAGCACAGAGGTGCGTGAATGGCGCGTGTTCAAATGAAGGAAGTCGCGCAGGTATGAAGTCGTAGGCAGATTAAGATGAAGGAGGTGATGACGAAGCGCCTGAGAAGGAGAAAGGGTTGCGCTGTCTCAGCTCACTCAGACGCTCACGTGCTCCTGGACCGTGCACGCCCTGTTGGTCTTCTCCTCCCGCCACCCAAACTTGCCCCGTTTGATCACAGCGAGACCAAAGTTGCCCAACCTTTTGCAACATAGTACCTCCTTATATACTAAAACACGCGTAATCTAAACCGCTAGGACGTAACGATTCTATAGATACTAATATTTTCGTAGTATAGCAAGCTGCTACCTTACTATTACTAAAATAAGTACTATAATATATCTATTAATACCTAAAACAAACTAGTAGCTAATACTAACTATATACTACTTAACCTAAATAGTATAAGATACTACTATAATCTACTTATAATACTACTAGGAGCTCTAGGTATAGCTTAAGAAAAAGAAATATAAAAAGACTAAGAAAGAAATAACTTATATAATAGAGGAACTTATTAAGAATAGCTAGTATTATATATCCTATATAGTAGCCTACGTATCGAACGATATTAGTAAATAGCTTAGTATTATTTATATAAGGCTTCTAAATATAGAGTAACTATATAAAGAAACTCTATATTATATAAAGATATACCTATAAGAAGATACTCTTATAGTATAAGAATCTATATAGGTAGTTTAGAAGGTCCTACGTACTAATCTTCTATATAGCTAAGGAATAAATAGAAAAATAATTAAATAACTAGTAGTATATATACTTAAGATCTAAATACTAGACCTAATAGTCTAGAAAGTACTATACTCTAATAATTAGAAAGACTTTACTCTACTCTTACTACTAAATTAAAATATTAAGAACTATAATATACTAACTAAAGTAGAAGTAGCTAAATAACTACTATTAGGAGACCTCGAGCTCTACTTTAAAAGAGACCTTAAGTAAGAAACATTTATTAGGTACTTAGTACTCTTCCTAATAAAATAGGTTCTAGAGTAGCTATAATTATATAAATATACCTACTTATTATTTATAGAATATATACTACCTCTATCTTAATAGATATAGTAGAGAAATAATAAGTAATTACTATACTCTTACTTTAGAATAGTATAGTAGTACTAAATAGAGCTATTATATATATAGGATAGCTTATTAAAATAAGAGTAGCTAGTAAATAATAATTCTTAATTATTATCTATTTTACTTAAGCTATAGATACTAACTAGATTCTTAATAAAGGCTTACTATAGAGAGGCGAACTATATATAGCTAAAATCTATAAACTAGAAAGTAGAATCTAGTAATATTATAACTACTAAATATATAGTTATAATAGAGCCTAGTATAGCGCCCTAGAATAATACTCTCTTTATACTAGGCTATATAAGAAAGAAGAGTACTTCCTAGGTATACTAATAAAATATATAGTCTATAATAGTAACTATATAGCTTTTAGTAAAAGCTACTCTAAGAGACGTAAGGTAAAGAAGAAAGTAGTAGATAGTAGATAATACTATAGTAGGTTTAATATCCTATAGAGGAAATAGCTAATAGAGATATAGAGTAGATAAGTATAAAATATAGGTAACTAACCTAACCTAGAAAATAGCTAAGACTTTTATAGGACTCCTAGAGCCTAAATAAACTAAAAGAGACCTATTATACTACTAGAATTAGACTTACCGATAGATAGGGAACAAAGTACTAGACCTAATTAAGATACTAGTAAATAATACGTAAAACGCGTACCCTAGTAGTAGCTAGAAAATATAATAGATTATATAGAAGCTACTTAAAGTATACTAATATAGAATTCTTTATTACTAGTACCTATCTACTCTACGCTCTACTCTAATACTTAGGCTTCTATAGTTAAAATATTCTATAATAAAGCTACTAGCTAGGAGTACCTAGTAATACCTATCTCTAATAATTAGAAGGGAATTTAACTATAGCTACTTATACTACTATTAGTAACTAAACTATACTTTAGAGACATAACAGTAAAATAAAAAGCCCTCGATAAAGAGATTAAGTAACTCTAAGTTAAAGAAAAGGTAAGAGTAAAAAAAGCTAGCGAACTAAATACTAAGATACCTACTAACTTCTACTTAAATAGATAATAATCTAGTATAGATACCGATTTAGTAGGAGATATAGAGCTCTTTAATATCGGTAGAAGTATATAACTAAGGGCCTATACTAATAAAGGGAACTTAGTTATAGCCTTTATTATAGAAAAATAAGCCTAAAGCTAGAAGCGTAAGCGTAATATACTAAGTAATTAGGATAAAGAGAATATCCTACTAAAATAATAGAGTAGGCTACTAAAGCTTACTATAGAGAGCCTCGAATACGTAGATAACTTTACTAAAGACAATATATAGCTCTACTAACTATATAGAGGAGAATTTACTTTCTCTAGTAGTAGTATAACTAGTAGTAAGATAGAGAGTAGTAGCTTAGACAAATCGACGAACTTATCTAACTAACTAGACTTATATAACTATATAATAACCTAGTAGAAATACCTAAAGCCGATATACTAAGGGTCCTATAGTATAATATTATAAAGAGCCTTAGTAGAATATTAGTACTCTTTAATTCTAAATAGATAACGTATTTTACTAGTAAGTAGTACATACTAGTAAGTGGTATAGAATTTCTTAGCACGACTAACTCGTATTGCAGATTATTTATTTCTATCGCTATCAACCTCGGAACCTCGAGATATTTCACTCTCGCTAGATTTAGAAGACTCTTCTCTATTGTTTTAACAGGTTCGGGCATTATGTCTAGTCTCTCCGCAGTTGCTACATCGACGCTAAGTCGCTAGCGCCCTTTCTAAGGCACTACTACTCCGAGTCTTCTTTAATATATTTCGTAGCAAAGATGCGATAGCCGCTACCTATTCTGCTGCCGTACTATACTCTAGTATACCGCCTTTCTAGAGCCGCTTCCTTTTACGCGCTCTTCGCTTAGTTACTACCTCTAATTGCTCTTTAAGCTCGTAGTTGCGGGCAGCTAAAAGCGCGTTTTAGTGCAACATTAACTTAGCGCCTTTAATAAGCTAGGAGAAGCTATTCTAAGCTATCGTAGGAGACCGAGTTATAGCATTACCTATAAGCTAAGACTGCGACCCGAACTCGCGCGTATTACTTAGAGTTTTAGACTACTATAGCGTCTCTTCGGGTGGGAGTCCTAGTAGAGTACGTAGCCGTACGTTGAGGCGGTCAATAACTACCTGCGCGTTAATAGGAACTAGTCCTAATACCTTAAAGGCCTTTTTGTAGTTCTCTTCTGTAAATACGTCGAAAAACGCGTCTTTAAAGGCCGGAAGGAATGTTTCTTTGTCGACATAGAATACGCGTCGACGCGCCAAGTCCCGGACGCGTTGCGAGTATTTCACCTTTAGTAGTAAGAAACAGACTATATCGAGCGGCTGGAGGATATATAACGAATACGCTAGTATATAGAGCGTAAGGATCTTGTGTTCTAGGCAGTAATCCTTAAAATCCTAGTTAAGGTAGCTCTCGTAGCCGTCCAAAATAAGCAGCCTATAGGCCCCGACCTAACGCGTTCTTGTATGCGTATTAAAGTGCTTTAACTACTCGAGACTAAGTGCGTTGTTTGTCTATCTATTCTTAGAGACCGAGAGCTTCCAATTACGCGGTATATTTGCCTCCTCGTACTATGCAGAGATGTGAACGCGCCCTTTATAGATAATAAAGGCTAGGGTTGTATACCTAGCAGCACAAATGCTCTAGATAACTATAACCTATTCCCGATTACCTAGCTAAACAAGCTGCGGTCGACTACGTCTCTCTAAACTAGTAACAACTTTTATAGACCCAATAACGCCTATTTAGAAGCCAGTCTTATCAAAGTTATAGATATTATCCTCCTCGACGCTATACTTGGCTTTTGTCTCTTTTACTAGCTCAAACTACGCGTTAATTACTTCTGGATCTTCCTGGAGTATCCTCTAGCGATCCTTTGCTCGATTGAAGGCTATTTTAAGCTTAGGTAAGCGCGTTACGAATCGATTAGCCTAGTGCTTGCCGACCGGCTGTCCACCTCGTACGCGGAGTACTTTATCTACCATATCTGCTACCTCGCACAACCGGGGCGCAAACCCTCGCGAATCGAGGTCGAGGATATATCGAACAATCGTCTGCTCTTCGGTCGTAGTAAGTTTGTGCTGTATAGGTCGGGAATTAGGGCGAAAGGTAGTTCCGTAGTATCGGCGAGTAAGCGTTATATAAGGTACGTTATATACTTCGGCTGCGCGTCGGAGGCTTCGAAACTAGCCCTAGCGGTAGGTAGAGAGGGCAAGAACAATTCTGCCTTCTTAATTAGATAATTGCGCGTTATGTTGTTAAGACATAGTCTATTAATTAAAAAGTTAGTCGTGCTAAGAAATTCTGTACCACTCACTAGTATGTACTACTCACTAGTAAAATACGTTATAAGACTATAATATTATTACTATTTAGGAGCTATATCTAAACAAATATAATAGTAAATACGTCCTTACCTACTACCTATAGAAGGACCTCTTCTAGATACTTTTCTCTAGTAAACTAGGTATAAGAGTAGCGACCTTTATTACTAAGAAATAGACTACCTTTACCTAGATAGTATACCTATTAGAAGAATTTATATATAAGATAATAGTATAAGTAAGTAGCTACCGAACGCTTACTTTTATTAATGTATACTAGCTACTACTCGAGAACGATACTATAGTACTAGATTACCTAGGAGAATATATAACGAGATATACTATACTTGTTAGTAATTTTAATATCTATTACCTTAAATAGATACTAAATAGACTAGTAAATATATAAGGACGTACTCTATAAAGGCTAGTAGTATAATACTATCTAAAATAAGTAGTACTACTAAGAATAGAGACTAGAATCGACTTAGTAAACTACTAGTTATTAATACTTAACTTAGTTTTCTACTTACTATTAGTAACTTTCTAAAACCTCTTAGTAAGTATTAAATATAACTAGGACTCTAACTATCTACTAATTAAATCGACCTACGTATTTTATAGCTTCCTCTAAGAACTAAAAGAGAAGAAAAGGTATAAATAGAAGAGTATTAATATACAAAAACTCTATAAGGAACTCTAGACTCTCTAGATACTACTACTAGGAGCGCTTAATAACCTAGAGTAACTTAATAAGGTAGTATTAAACCTATAAACTATCCTCTATAAGGCTATAGTAGTAGTAGTCCTAACTATAAGATATAATATAAAATATACTAGAATAGAATAGATATTAGAGCTTACTAATCTATACTAGAAGATAAGGAAGTAGAAAAGATATCTATATAGGCTTAATATTAGAGAAGGCCTAGAGGTTAACAAATACCTCCGACTATAGTAGGAATATATAAACTAAGTATAGTACTAGAAGTAAGATACCTTCTATAATTAGATAGCTATAATAGATAATAATCTCTCTCTTCTATAGAAGATAATTAAAGGTAAAATAAACTAAGGATAACTACGTATATTATACTTTCTAATAATAGTATAAGATAGTTAGTAAATAATAGCGAGTATTAATAAGGCTAAGCTACTCGAGACTACTTTCTTTCTAATATAGAAAGAAGTAGACCTATTAGATATAATACTAGACTTTAAATACCTACTATTAATTTAATACTTACTAATTACGCTATACGAGATATAGCTTATAGTAAAACAAATAGCTATAGGTAAAGTACTAGGCCTAGATAGTATACTTATAGAAATTATTAAGAAAGCTCTCTATAAGGTACTACTACTAGATAATAGTAATAGAAATAATAATAAAATACCTACTAAGGACGCGCGCTAATAAAGTATAGAGGAGAATAAGTAGCTTTTAAATTTCTACTAATACCTAATAGAAATATATAATACTTTACTCTAAATTAGATACTACTTATAAGTACTTCGGATATCTATAATAGTAGCTCTACCTAAACTAGGGAAGGATCTTTCTATAGTAAAAGGATACTAGCTAATTACTCTACTTAATACTATAGGCAAATACCTTAAAAGTATAGTAGCTAAGAAGCTCTACTAAGCCTTCGAGACCTAGGGAGTCTTACTATTAGAATACTTTAGAGGAAGAAAAGGATACGCTACTAATAAAGTACTATATACTATTATAGAACTAATTACAAACGTATAGTAATAAAACTATAGAGCCTCTATACTAGCCCTCGATATATTAGGTACCTTTAACTATATCTTATATAATAGACTTCTCTATAATATAAAAAAGCGTAAACTTAGAGGACTAATCGCTATATAGATATATAGTTTCCTTACTAGAAGATATATATACCTCCGAATACCTAATATAATAGTAGAAGAGGTAGACGTAACTATTAGTATCTCCTAGAGGTCTCTACTATTACTACTACTCTTTATTATTTTTAATATAGACCTAGTTAAAGAAACAAGTAAGATATAAAACAATATATCTATTATATAAATTAATAATATAATAATACTCGTAATAGGACTAACTATATAGGCTATATAAACTATACTATAGATCTTTATTTAAATCTATAAGAGATAGATAGCAAAATATATAGCTATCTTTATACTAGCAAAGTTCTAACTTATTTACTTCTATCTACTAAATACCTACTATTAAACTATAAGAGAGGAAGAGTTCGAACTTAAATTCTAGAGTATAATAGTAAAGCCTATAGATATAGTTAAGATACTAGGCGTTACTCTAGACTCCTACCTAATATTTAAGGCCTATAGATAGGATATCGAAGCTAAATTAACTAGGAAAAATAATATTATTAGCGTCCTAAACAAATCTATATAGAGGGCCTCTCTAATAGTAGTATATAGAGCGTACCTTACTATAATAAGACTACTTCTCGTCTATAGAGTATTAGTCTAGTATAGACTAGGTATACCGAGTACTAGGAAATTTAATAAGCTACTTAACTTAATATAGTACTAGATAGTATACTAAATTAGCAGAGCCTTCTATAATATAGCCTAAGCCTTACTATAGATCGAACTATATATTAAGCTAGCTAATATCTTCTTATATAGAACATATATAAATACCTTTAGTAGAATAGCGAGTAGACTATATAGCACTAGTCTAATCGAAAGAGCAAATACTTTGCTAAATAGAAAGTAGATAATACTACTAGTATACTATAAGAAAGTATACTTTATAGTAGAAGGTACTCTTCTACTAAAAATCTAATAAGTCTTTATAAATACTCTCTAGAGTATCTACCTAGATATATATATAGAAGATACCTCCGAAGCTACTATTAGAAAGTACAAAGAATTATATAGGATACTAGGTATATATATATATACTAATAGCTCTTTAAAGAAAGACAAGAAAGGCTAATATAAGCTCGGATACTTAGTAGTCTCTCTAGATAGAAGGGTCTTCGAATCTAAGCTACTAGGTACTATAGCCTTCTTCTTATTCTTCTATATAGAGGTATATAGCCTCCTTCTTACTCTATAATTAATTATCTACTATAGATTAATTAAACTAGTATATATCTATATAGATAATAGAGAGCTTACCTAATATATATTAGAAGCTAATATAATATCTGCTTAGGACGCTATCTACTAATTCTATAAGCTACGACTCTATACGCTATACCTAATATAAGTTATTTAGATACTAGAATACGTAGGTATACTAAGTAACGAACTCGCTAACAAACTAGCTACCGAGGTAGCTAATAGAGCCTAAACTACTTATATACTAAATAAAAGAGACGCTAAATAGGTAAAAGGATAAATTAATACCTATATATAAGATAAATAGTAACTAAAATAGGTAGAAAGATAGACAAGCTACTAAATATATAAACTATAGCCTATTATTACTAAAGATATACTAAAAAGATACTAATAAACTAGCTGTCCTATAGGTAGTATTATTACGCAAATATAGATAGGAAAGATTGCTTTTAAGGAATACCTATATAGAATAGGAACTATAGAAGAACTATACTATAATATATATAGGAATAAAGAAACTATAGACCTCTAAAGACAAATAGTAGCTTATATTCTACTTGCCTACCCTAGTCTTACTATAGAATAGAACAAAATATAGGTAGCTCTAGGTAAGCGTATAACTAATATTAACCTCCTTCTTAGTAACCTAGTAATAGTATAATAGGTAGCCTTACTACTACTTAAGGCAAAAGTCTTATAATAGTTTAAAGTAATTAATCCGGAGCTAGTAGAATTAATATATAATAATCTAATTTAAAGGTATAAGGAAGTATTAAACTCTAAAAAGAAAGCTAAAGCTATAAAGAAAGCTAAGAAATAGAGCTAGTATATAAAGATAATATAGTAATAAGCCGAGGCTACTATATAAGTAATTATATAGTATTACTAGGCCTTAGACAAATAGTATACTATATACCTATATAAAGAATAGGCTATTATTCTAATTTAGTAGCGCTATACGTCTATATAAATAATATCTACCTAGACCGACTATATCTACTATTATTTAGCTAAGTATACTATAAAAAAAGTAAAAGAATATTATAAATATACTAGAGAGACTACCTGCCTTATAGATTACTAAAAGACTTATAGGCGTTTCTATATAAGTAATAGACTTCTAGAAAACGTAACTTATTAAAAGATACTTAACTTCTTTATTATAATCTACTCTAGTAGTAGTAAGAGGAAACTCTCTCTACTATAAACTAGTTACTCTAGTAAGTAGCTAGGAATATACTATTTGCGCCTTATAAACGCGTACTATATATAAGCGACCTAGTAAGTACTTAAGAGTAAGCCTATAAACTATAAGTCTAAATAGGTAGCTAGCTAGTAGATATACCTAAGAGCTCTATTAATAAAGCTATAAAATATATCTACTACTAATATATATACTCTTATATATATATATATATAACTATATTAATACTAACTATTTAAAGAACTTATATATCTAGTACTAAAAGGTACTATATCTAAGTAGCTACTAGTCTCTTAGAGCTCCGATTTAACTAATATTATCTAGTAGTAACTTAAGAGACATTAATAAGAGAATAGTTAGAGAGGAGCTTAAACTTGTCTATATATAGGTAATATTAGTATTTGGCTCTACTAAACTAGCGAGCTATACTAGAAGCTAGTATACCGAGGCTACTAGCCTATCTTATTTAATAAGTAGAAGTAAGATAAATTAATAGGATATTAAAGGGCAATTTAATTAAGATATGTATCAAACCTAAGGGAATTTGACGGGCACATTAACTAAAGGGGCAGGAAGGATCCTCTCAAAATAACGGCAGCGAGGTAAATGATTGGCACGGAGCGGGTCAAATATTAGCCGGTGCGGGGGCACTCAGGCCACGTATACATAAGCCGCGTAGATCAAAGGTCTTCAAATAGGCTTCAAATGACATACCAACCAACCAACCAACCAAAGTTGCCCAATGCAGCTCGCTTTACAAAATGACCGAACGTCTCCCCGCAGACACGCAGTTCAGCCTGGGTACTTGATACACCGTGATACCAATTTCCATTCATCGGCAATGTTCAAATTGACGATGAGTTGCCATAAGAGCAAGAGCTATCTGCATGTAGGTCTCCTGGCCAGTGAACATTCAGGCCCAAAGTCACGTCTGCGGTTTTTCTCAGATTCAGCTTGAATAGGTCTGCCACCAATGGATTCGGATATCAAGAAAAGCGAGCATCATGAGAACGTGGAAATCGATGCGGCCGCCGACTTTGTGCAGTTGGCAGAGGAGGTCAAATATGGCTACACCGGGATTGGTGCCATGTTTTCATCGCCATACGTATTCGGTGCCGCTTTGCTGAGCTCTATGGGTGGATTTTCCTACGGATATGGTAAATGTTTTCTCAACGCTGTCGCGAGCTAGGCTAACATTTCGAAATCAGATCAGGGAGTCATATCTCTTATCCTCGTTATGCCTCAATTTCGGGAGCAGTTCCCCAAAGTGGATCCCTCTTCGCCACACTACGGTTTCAATACTGGGTTTATGACGGGCATGCTGGTGCTTGGTGGCTTTGTGGGATGTCTGGCCTACCCTTACGCCGCAGACAGACTGTCCCGGAAATGGGCTCTTAGCCTCGCAGTCTTGTTCTTCGATGTCGGTGCTGTGATACAAACAGCAGCGGCAGACTATGGTACCCTCGTTGCAGGTCGAGCGATCGGAGGTATTGGAGTTGGCACATTAGCTATGGGCGCCCCACTTTACATTTCTGAGGTAAAGTAGACTCTCGCTGCACATGAAATGTCAATCTAGCGTGAAATGCGCGGGCTGATCAAGATCTAGATTTCGCCTCCGGAATTACGTGGTTCTTTACTAGTCCTCGAGGAATTGACCATCGTCATCGGAGCCATCGTGAGTTACTGGGTGACATATGGCACGCGCACTCTCGCAGGTGCAGCGGCGTTCCGCGTCCCATTCGGTCTGCAGATGATACCGGCTACGATATTGGGAGTCTGCATCCATTTCTTCCCATACAGTCCTCGTTGGCTAGTCATGGCAGACCGTCATGCTGCCAGTCTCGAAGCTCTCTCCCGTCTGCGAAGACGGCCCACCGATGACGAGAAAGTGCAACTCGAGTGGCGTTCAATCATCGGTGAGATTGCCTTCCAGCGTACGATTACGCAACAAGAACATCCTAGAGCTAGTGGTGTGAAACTGGAGGCACTGCGGTGGCTCGATCTTTTCAAAAAGAATATGTGGAAGCGTACCGCTGCTGCGTGTGGCATTTGCTTTTTCACGCAATTTTCTGGAATTGTAAATCAGCCTCTTCCGAAACGCTAGTCACGCTTCTCCCTGCTAACGAGTGCAGAATGCCTTCGTTTACTATGCTCCAACGCTGTTCACCAGCCTTGGCCAATCTCCACATATGAGTATAATCCTCGCTGGCATGATCAATATTGGGCAATTCGTCGGCATCGTGCCTACCATGCTCTTCATCGACTCCATCGGTCGGCGTCCCTTGGCTATTTGGGGCGCTGTAGGCATGATGATCTCGCATGCAATCATGGCTGGAGTCTACGGCGCCTATGGAACGGATTGGCCGGCTCATCGAGTCGGTGGATGGGTTTGCGTAGCATTTGTGTGTAAGTGCCTCGGAGTGTATCTGACAGCAATATATGTTACCAGAACTTTCAAGCTGACCGGATGCTGAATCGTAGACGCTTACGTGGTCATCTTCGGCCTCACATACGGTCCTCTGATATGGACCCTGCCTTCGGAAGTCTTCCAGAACGTCCATCGCGCCAAAGGAGTAGGCCTGGCTGTTGCTGTCTCCTGGCTTGCGAACTTCATTATCGTGAGTACTGCAACTTTCAATTGAGCCACCAGCTCTGATCACTCGACAGGGGGTTATCGTTCCGCCAATGATTACATCCATTACTTATGGTAAGGCGAATGGCTAGCAAATTTTATCTAAGCCTCTAAACCACTGCTGACATCTATGTGTCTTCACTCGATAGGCACGTTTATTTTCTTCGCAGCGTGGTGTCTGCTCGCAATAATCTGGGCATACTTTCTGTGTCCAGAGACTGCTAACAAGACGCTCGAGGAATTGGACGAGCTACTGGAATAATAATCCAAGAGGTGAGACGAGTCAGATTGGCAACAAGTGTGCTTCAGAATCGGGTGTTTTTTATCTCGCGTTAACGCTGGAAATGCCGAACGTGAAATAGAACAACCTTCTCAATACATCTTTCCCCAGAGTGTGCAGTCTATAATCCTGCTTCAGTGCCCGCATTCCTCCACAGCACAGTGTCAGACAACTCAGATTCTTATATCTGCACTCCATTGGCAGGAGTTAGGCGTCTTGAGATCCTGACCGGAAAATCACCAGGCGAGCAAGTGAACGCCTCACGCTGCTTCAGTACCCACTCCGGATCGAGCAATTCAAACTCATATCGATGCAACAGCGTCGCCAAAACCACGCTCTGCTCTAGATACGTTATGTTCCGGCCAATGCAACTTCTTGCGCCCTGGCTGAAGGTGATGAAATGGGGTTGTAAGTCCCTCGCGTCTTTAGCCAGCCAGCGTTCTGGTTCGTACGATTCCGGCTTCGGGAAGACGACCGCATTGCGGTGCATGCTATAGGGCGGGCTGTGAACGGTCGTGTTACCGGGAATCCAGTGACCCATAATTGACATGCCCTCTACCGGCGTGAGGCGTGGCACGTTCATGGTGTTCGGCGGCGTGAGGCGCATGCTTTCGTCCAGACAGGCGCGAAGGTAAGGCAGATGCTTGATACGGTCGTATGCTGCAACTATCTCATCGGCATCGAGGGCAGAGTCCAATTCTGCGCGCAGCTTGATGAGGCAAGCAGGGTGTTTGAGAAGCCAATAGAGGACATTGGTGAGAGCGGTGCCTGTGGTATCAGAGCCTGCGTTCAGCATGATGCTGCATTCAGCCACAAGTTCGCCCATAGGATACATGTTGGCGTTGCCATTCTTGTCTTCGAAAAGGTAAGAGAAGAAGTCGTTTAACTTCTCACCTGCTTGGTATCGCTCGATTCGACGACGGACGGAGTAGACACACAGATTCGTAAAGTCACGATTATTCACCGACCACCATTTGTGCCATCCGGTCAGAGACACGAGGTGCTTGAACCATTGCGGCGACCATACCAGGCATGATTGGTATCGGTGTGAGTACCACAGCGCCTCACGGTAGCTGAATCGGAACGTAGTTCCCTTCAAATCCTCGACTTCGACGATATCGTTGCCGGCCTCAACGAGATGCAAGTCGGCGCTAAGACCAATCTGCAAGATTGCATCTTCTGCAAAGATGCCCATCCATCGACGGTGATTCATGAAGCCCTTCAATCGCTCCGGCATAAGACTTGGATCCGCATGTGGTGTCGGCTCGTAGTGCGCTTTATCGCACAGCCGGTCATATTGAGTGACAAGCGCCGCTGCTCTGTCTGCAACGACATGCTCCCAACGTTCCAGGCCAGCTTGCGAGTAGGCTCCGGCAAGTGTCCTCCGCTTTCTAGTATGCTCTGCACGATCTGCAACGTCTGCCAGATGTCGGTGCGATCCAGACAATGTGTCGTAGAACACATCTTTTCGTACTGGCGAGCCATGACCGTATATGTCCAGTACGCCACGTGTGTTGTTGAATGACACGGAGTTGGGCCCCACCCGCACGATTGGACCGTGTCTTTCATGAGCTTCGTGCAAGACCAGAAACCTCCGGCCACGAGAGGACTGGTACATGTATGGTATGTTAGTGAATGGGGCCAAAGCGGTCATCCCTGGGAATTGACGAAGACCTTTCGGGTGTCGAAAGTAGTCGTAGACATGTTTGGCCGCGAAAATGAAGGTTCCAGCCAAAATGAGGATGGCGAGATAAACCAAAGCTAGCATTGTGGTGGACAACTCCAAGATATGAAGTCTGAGATGCGTATGACCAACGGTGTAATTCACCCTGAAATGATCAAGTCGCCTCTCCCTCACTTTCAGACTATAGAGAGAAGGAGTTCTCTGCCTTGTGAGAGCAACAAAATCGCGGCCCTCAAGCTCCCGATCCCGAATGTACCAAGTGATCAAGTGGGTGGAAGGCGTGCCCTCCCTGTGATAGGCAGAATGGACCCTCTGTCCCAAAAAGGCAACTTCGGTGGTGAACAGCCAGCACGTGGCACCCTGAACTCGTCTCAAGACTTTTCAAGTTATTTATGGCCACTAGATAGCAGACATGAGAAACGAATAGGTCCCGAAATCCGAACTCGATGCCAGGTGAACACAACAAACAACCTTCTGAGTACCAGCAATGTCGCTCATCTGGTATGGAGCCCGGCTATGGCCAACTGGGTGTGATATCCTGGTTGTATTCATAATTTCTCTTTCTGCAGGTGTCTACTACTTCGTCAGTAAACGCCTTTCCAACCCGGTCGATATTCCCAATCAGTTTTGGTACAATGTGCCACAGTCCTCTCACGAAAAGTTGACGAGAAAAGAGAAGAAAGCACAGTCTCGAAGCATCAACCACGCAATTCAGGAAAATGTAGGTCAGAAGAAGCTTGAGTTCGACCAAACGCTGATTTCCTTTTAGGGCCTCCAGGCTGTTATCTTCTGGGGAAGTCAGAGCGGACGAGCAGAAGTACTAGCAAGACGCCTAGCTAGAAGCCTTGAGGATCGTTTTGATCTGCGCACTCTCGTTGCGGATCTTGACGATTACGACCATGTGCATCTGACGGAGTTGCGTCCCAACGATATTTGTTGTTTCATCTTGTCGACCTACGGAGATGGAGACCCTCCAGATAATTCGAACGGCCTATGGGATGCGATTCACAAAACCAATGAAGACAGCAAGGACTTGAGCAATCTGCGATATACTCTGTATGGATTGGGAAATTCGAAATACCGCCAGTACAATAGAGTTGCCGACACAGTTGACCGCATCTTCAAATCCCGTGGAGCGATCCGGATAGGCGAAGTTGGTCGCGGCGATGATGCTGATGGGTCGACAGAGGACAGTTTCCTGTCATGGAGACAGACCACTGAGGAGGAGCTCAAAGCCAGATTTCAGCTTGTGGAGCAAAATAGCACATATATGCCTGCTTTCGAGGTGCGGGAAGTCGACAGCCCTCGCCATGATAGCGTCTATCTTGGCGAGCCCCACGCATCTTTGCTGACCCAGCAGCTAAGTGGAAGACTAGCAGTTGATGTAGACGTGCCAAGCGTAATGTCGATTGAGTGTGCAAGGAGGCTGTGGGAATCAAACAGTCGGTTGTGTCTCCATGTGGAATTTGACCTCGGAGCAAATCGATTTGTGAAGTACAAGGTGAGTCGTAAGGAAATCAGAATCCGGAAAAGGGCTTCAAATTGTGCTGACCCGGCTTCTGGTTGACATAGACCGGTGATCACCTCGCTGTGTGGCCGAGTAATCCAGATCACGAAGTGTACAAGCTGCTTTCGATCCTGGGATTAGAGAAGAAGCGTGATCTTGTGATAGAGTTCCGGCCGAAGAATGAACGGATGAGAAGTATGGTGCCATCACCGACGACGATTGACGCCCTATTTCGCTATTACCTGGAGATCTCCGGCAGCCTGTCGCGAGAAACACTGAATGCTCTCACAGTATTTGCGCCATCTGTCGACGTCAAGGCCGAGTTGCAACGTATCAGTGGACACCCCACCACGTTCAGGACAGAAGTTCGCTCTCAGAAGCTCACATTGGCCGACGTCCTAATTCAGCTCACCAAGGGCGAGAAATGGACCATTCCACTCTCGTTTCTGCTGGAACAAGTGAAGACGATGCGTCCCAGATACTATTCAATCTCCTCGCCGGCATCCCTTCAGCCGAGGAGAATGTCCATTACGGTTGTAGTTGATAAGCCTGCAGAGCCGGTCTTTCGTGGGTGTTCTGGCCTTGCAACGAGCCTTTTGCGAGCGATGGAGCAGCGTGTGAACACCTCAGACTTGGTCCCTTCGCCATTCACTTTCAATTTCTCCGGTCCAAGGAACTCGCTTGACAAGAACAGAGTTTATGGTCGCGTACGGCAGAGTGATTTCAAGCTTCCTCTCAAAGCTTCGACTGCAATTCTCATGATTGGATGTGGTACTGGCGTCGCTCCGTTTCGCGCATTTATGCAGGATCGGGCGCATCGGAAGTCGATTGGCCAGGAAGTCGGCAGCACATTGCTGTTCATGGGCTTTCGCCATCCAGATGAAGATCAAATATATGAAGACTGGCGAAATGCACAGGAAGTTCTTGGGGTCGAGAGGTGTAAAATCTATACTGCTTTCAGTCGTATTGATCCGAGCAGACGGACTTATGTCCAGGATCGGCTCAGGGAGCATGCTTCAGAGATCTTGGCCTTTTTCGAAGATCACTTTGGCACTAGAACGTTCATCTGTGGCTCTCCAGAAATGGCACGAGACGTGGTCTCGACCTTAGTCCAAATTCGAAGCGAGGCGAAAGGCGAAAGTATTGAGCAAGCGAATGCGTGGATCAAGAGTCTGCGACAGTTCAAGCTGTTGTTAGAGGATGTCTGGAGTTAGCGAAAAAAAAGTCGCCGTCAGAACAAAATGTCAGCTATGAACTGCCTGCGCCCATTGTGCTTTCAAGAGCTCCGTAGTGCTGGAACTCGGCCACGCGTCTTCGCGGTCGACGAGAAGCAGGACCCCCAGAACGGCGTCTTGCTCTGTTCCCTCCGTGACCCAAGCGCCACCTACGTTTGTCAGTGAAATGAGAATCTTCAAGGTTGGGTAACGTACACTGGGACACAGCCAAGCAGGATATTACCCGAGCAGGTGGGACAGGATTCGAAATTGCAAGACCACACAGGATTCGGAGATAATGAAGAACCCTCTCCTAACAAACTGTAAGCTTATCGCAGCGGTTCTGATCAGATTTCTTGCTGACTTGAGTTCTTCTGCGACCGTCGAAATACCCCATTCCGATTCGTGGAATGGTTGGGTCGAAAAGTGTCATGAAGAGCATGCAGAAGTAGTAGTACGTCAGCCCGAAGGCTTTGAGTGGTGAGAAGGTCAACTGATAGAGCATTGTGACGCAGAGGATATTTCTTACTTGCATAGTCCATGAGAAGGCAGATCTCTGGAAACATTCTGCCGCTTGAAGGATCGCGCTCCCTGAAGTACACCGGCGCAAATGTTTCCGGCTTGTTCAAGAACCAATCATTTAATCTTGCCATTACAGCTTCGTATTTCTCAGTCGATGGGGAATCGCCGAAGCCGAATTCGACACACTCAGCCATCAAGCAAGTTGGTCTTTTCGCCCACACATAATCATCGGCTAGTGCTACACTCCTGTCAAGGCCGCAGCGTTCGAGATTCGTCTTGGGCACTCGTTGATTGATGATCGAATTATAGGTATCCTGGCGCTGGTGGACCCAAAATGCTGGTTTTCCAAGACCAGTGCATGTCAAATGCTGAGTTTGGAGCTGCGTTACAGCAGCATAGCCACCCAGGAGGTGACGAGCATCGTCTCGACCATGGAAAGGTGCTACAAATAAAAATTCTTAGCACACATGGCGAGGTAAAGGAATTAAAAAGTAAGAGAAGTTTGGATGTACCGCTGATCTCCTCGTAAAACCTCAAGATCGTTGAGCATGCTAGAAAAGCGCCATCTGTGACGGCTTCTTTTTCATGCAGCATTGGAATCAATAGCTTGACGCACTTTTCGTGATAGTCCTCTGCCTCGTTTTCGTAGTCTTGAGCTAAGACTGGATCTTGGACGAAACGGCTGCGATGAATAGCGGCGGTTGCAAGCATAGCGAAAAGAAGAAGCGGACATCTTGGTGCTAGTTGAAGCGCCTCTCTGGTAAAGTCCGGGGTCTGCTACATCAAACTTCTGGCATAAGTGTATGCGACGAAAAGGTAATAAGGCGGGTGGTCCCATACCCTAAGAAATGAGGACTCAATGATTAGCGTGTGTCTCAGACATTGGGGGCCGTTTCCCGATGGTCTTTTACCATGGCCAGCCGACTGCAGACTTGAAATAATGCAGCAGTTCGACATGTCTTCCGTGAAGCACAGTGTCTAAGTTCGTGTACAAAGAAAGAGGCCGAGTCGGACTCGCAGGACTGAGGGAAGCTTCTTGAAGCGATTGCTGCGGAAGATCGTGTTCGACGGGAGGATTGCAGAGGAAGTCAATTCGAACCGCACTACTGGACTCTCTGGAAACTTCATTATTGGATGGGATTGATGTTTGCAGCAGATCTTGTGAGGAGGCCCGTGGTTGCTGAATCGTAGCAGTATTAGGAGACTCGTCGACGAAGCTCACTGCACTAAGTCAGCTCTCACACATTTGACCTAATTTGAATGGATCCCAAACGCTTCGGGCTTTCTGATGGAGTGAGGACATGCATGTGGTTGGTGTCTTGGTCCAGATTTGGCCAGTGCTGAACTGTAATCTACCCTTGCCGTGCAAACCAGCATCGCGAAAGCGAGGATTAAATCCCGGCGTACATTTTCGGCCCGAGTCTTCACATGGACGGCATACTGGCTCAGCTTTGTCGCCTGCGAGAGACGCTCAACATCAGCTTTCATAGCGCCCAGGGGAGCAGTCTGACGCCAAAGGAATCGATTCTAGTACTTTGACATACAGTCTAGGTGCCGGGCTCGACATGTTTGGCTGAGGGAAGGTCATCGGATGCTGTGCGGCTTGCGTGTGAGGATACAGTTCAGACGTACCATGCGGCCTTCCCTAGTCGTATGACCGCACTCATGATTACCCAGCACAAGCACACATCTCCTAAACTAGTCGTTGCCGATGACGAGGAGGGAGAACGAGAGTCAAGTTGATGAACAGAAGAGGCAAGTTCCCTCGTTCGGTTTCACTCGAGTGCCAAGAAATGCGGATGCGGGGGCGGGATCTCCACTTTGGCCACACATGGCAACGTCAGGTACGAGGGGAACTTGAGATGCGATACTACCTCACCATCTGGTAATTACAGCCGGCAACAACGATCTTTTGCATTTTCCCGCTCACTCGGTTCAATATGTACCGCTTTAGCATGAGAGACTTGCAGGAGTCTCAATGGCCACTCTGCACCAACCCAGGGCCTGAACAGCTTCATTTGCGATGTTTCCATTCCTGCTGCTTGCGCTCAACCTCTGCTTCAGTGCTGTCATAGCACGTACGCTTCCTTCCTACTACGACATCGTCTGGAACGAGCCTGCCTCCATCGCCAATGGATCCTCAAGTTCTATGCCGGTCGGCGGTGGAGATATCGGCTTGAATGTTTGGGCCGAAAATGGAACCATCCTCTTCTACATCGGCAAAGATGGCTGCTTCGATGAGAACAACAGCATGTTGAAGCTCGGTCGCGTACGACTAGCATTGGATCCCAATCCATTCGCACCTGATGGCCCATTCGAGCAACGATTGATGCTTGAAGACGGTTATGTGCAGCTCCGAGGCTCAGACAATGCCAGTGTCAAAATATGGGTCGACGTTTACGCTCCAGTCATACACGTGGAGGTTTCAACGTCGAAGCCTGTACATCTGACTGCTTCATTTGAGGACTGGAGACATGAGGATCATTTATTGGCCTTGGCAGAGCAATCCCAAACGAGCTGGAATGGCATCCCTGACATGCATGTCATTACTTGGAAAGACAATGTATCATTTTGGCACGACGACTCGATACTCATGAGCCACCGTAATATCAACTCGCGGGTATGGGATGCTACTCTGGAGCAACAGCAACTGACAGACTACAAAGCCGAACTGTACGATCCGCTTAAGGACAACACTTTTGGGTTGATGATGTATGGCACAAATCTTTCACCTTCAGGTACGACATCTGGTCACTATGTCAACTCATCATATAAATCGTGGAATCTCAGCAGCAAAGAAGCAAGCACGACCTTTGACTTGACCATAGTGGCGCACACAAACCAGACAGCCTCTTACTCCGATTGGGAGCATGAACTCCTTGCTATTAACGCCTCTGCGACCGGGAACTCACATTCTCGAACGATGGACTGGTGGCACTCTTTTTGGGAGCGTAGCTACATCTTCGTGAATTCCAACTCCTCCGCCTCTGAGCCTTCTTTCCAAGTGGGCCGCAACTACCAGCTCTTCCGCTATATGCTTGGTTGCAATGCTGGCTCTAAATGGCCAACGAGATTCAACGGCGCCCTGTTCACCTTCGATCCCGTGTTTGCTAAGTCAACATTCCCCTTTTCTCCCGATTTTAGGCTATGGGGCGGCGGCACATACCCAGAATCAGCGGTTGGAGTACTGGCCTTTACTAAAAACAGGGGACCTGGACCTTATGATCCCACAGTTCAACTTCTATCAGCGAATTGTCGAGGTTTCCAAGCTGAGAGGCCGAGTCTACCGCAACATCGATCATTCCTGGTTTGTTGAGCAGATCGACAACTCAGGATTGGCCAAGATACTCGATTTCAATTCGAACATTTATATTTACCATGGGAAGCGACCACTTTCATTCAATCCTGGGCTACAATTTGATGCTTGGCTTATCTGGCTTGCAGATACTGCGGTGAGTGTAGTAAATTCGATTTCAGCTTCGTGACTGTCTCACTGATCTACACATCTTAGCTCGAATTCGCAATGATGATTCTCGATGCGAACCAATTCTTCGCTTTCGATGTCTCGCCTTATATGCCGTTCATTGAAAACACAATCATGTGGTTTGACGTGTTGTACACCCAACTGCAGCAGAGTCGAGATGTGTATGGCCTGACTGGCCTTTATGGTAACGAGTCGTTGGTCTTATACCCTGGATCTGGCTGCGAGACATACAAAGGCGCGTACAACCCAGCCTCTACTTTGAGTGGTCTGCGGGCGATATCTACTCGCATACTCCAAGTCAAGCCGCCCTATTCGATTGGCAATGACTCCTACTATGAAGGCCTCCTTCGGCGCATACCACGGACTCCTCTTCGAATGCAACAAGGACATCAGTGCATTGCCCCTGCGGAAGCCTACGCTCGCATCCAGAATGAGGAGATCCCACAACGTGCGTCTTTACACTTATTGCCCAAAAAATACATCGACTAACGATTTTGACCCCCAATAGTTTACCCCGTCTTCCCCTGGCACGAGTACGGTATCGGTCTTCCCAACTTATCCTACGCCATCAATACCTACCTCTACGACACCGAGACACAAAGGTTTCATTCTCACGTAGGCTGGAAGCAAGACCCAATCTGGCTCGCTAACATGGGTCTCACGAAAATGGCCAAAAACATGACGACGATGAAACTGCAAGACACCAATGTGAATCGCTTTCCAACTTTCTGGGGTCCCGGGTTTGACTGGACACCGGAGATGGATCAAGGCGGCACAGGCATGATCGCACTGCAAGACATGCTGATGCAGACATTTGGAAATGAGAGCAAGACAATTCGAATGCTGCCTGCGTGGCCGGAGGATTGGACTGCGGATTTCAAGCTCAGGGCGCCTTTCAACACAACGGTGCGGGGGCGAGTAGAAGGTGGGAAATTGGTGAACTTGGAGGTTGATCCTTCAGAAAGGATGAAAGATGTGGTTATTGGTGGTGCATAGATACTTACTGTCTGCCCTACGTTCACTTTCGCGATCGGAAAAAGTCAGGACCTCTCGGTGATCCGTGCACATTTTCACATGCTCTCAGAAGACTTTCGATCGTTCGCAACTCAGAACTAATAAGCACCTTCTCTCATAGTCCACGCCGGCATCGAACTCAGTCCCACGCTTCCATATCCACTCTGAATCATGGCGGTCGCCTCCAAAGTCAATCTTTCGAGCTTAGTTCCGCCCTCTCTTAGAGTCCACAACGTCAACGCAACCCAATTCTCCCCATGATAGTTGAGAACACCTTCGGGCACTGGAAACGAATTCTGTGGTCCCAGATGATTTATGTACTTTCCGAATTGGTATCCATTGACGTACAGCTGTGCACGATAAGGAATAGGAGTCTGGGTGGTCGTGTTGGCGAAAGTGAAAGCCAGAGGGATGTCCTGGAAATTGTTCCGTCAGTATTCTAGTGCATCATAGGGTGACCGTGCGATGACCTACCCATCCTTTTGGCATATCCAGCATAAAAGAAGCCGTGTAAAACCCAACACCTGGTTTTGAGATACCTTCCATAGGCGAACCTGGCAAGAATACTGAGGAGTTGATGGGAGGTCGCGGCAAATGCCAACCTTGGCGCTCAGCGTATAGCCCTCCTTCGTTGAGAGGCCCTCGTGTACGATCAACATAGTTCTCTCCTCCGAGGTTCCCGGTCATTTTCCATTTGAGCTCGGACGCCTCATGACCTGTGAGGTCGTAGTTGAGAATGCCGCGAGGAGATTTGCTCTGCCAAGATCAGAGACTTCTTTCGTCACAACGTCAGAGAGCGAAGAGAGCACCACTTACACTTGCATTCGCACCAATCGGTCCACTTTCCTCATATCCCATCATATCCAATAACACAGTAATGGCATACTTCCCTCCAGTCATCAATGGCGGCATACTCAGATTCTGATAAACGCTAAGATTCTGCGGAGCTCCATTCCAAGATCCGATGAAGGTGTCATTGACCCAGACAGATGCCCCAAATGCGGAACCTCCTTTGGTCTCCAGGTTGAATAGCGTCTCTTTCCCATTGGAGACGAAGTGAGTGCGGTATAGAAGTGTGCCAGCGTGGAACCCATAGTCACTGCAGTAAAGACTTGTTGGAGTCGTGAGATTGCGAGATTGAGTATTGTTTGTGTAAGGGTGGTTTAGGAGAGTCCATGGAGAATCGTCATATGAGGGTTGAATCTCGGGAAGGCTGTCTGCGTATTTCCAGTCCAGATCGACAAGCTTAGGAAGCAAGAAGTTCGGGGGAGAATAAGAAACGTTGCAAGTAATGGTTCTTTCTTCTCGGCAGCTCAAGGACTGTCCATTCCATGTGACTTTGCCGATCGTCTTAGGTGTGCCGATGATCTCGATTGTCGTTGTTGTGTTTGTGTCACCAAAAAGACGAAGAGTATCGCTATTGATGGTAGCGTTTCGGACTAGGTAGCCGGCTCTTACGATTATCGGTGGAAGTTGGTCTACCTGGGCCTCAAGAGCACCGTCCAGAGGCACAACCCAATAGTCGTATGCTGAATATCGGTCTATTTAGAGCGTCAGCGTATCCGCATCAGGGATCAACTAGAATGAACTCACCTAGCATGTACACCTCCAGATCATTGATCTTGAAAATTGTGCGCTGACTGCTGGTCTTCCACTGCACAACAAGCATCCCACCTATTGCTTCTATCTTCTCCAATTCACCTTCGACAAGCCGGATCGCATCAGTCATCTTGAATGCCACTTCGTTCGTCTCGTCCGGCCCAGCGTATAGCAGAAGTACCGTTTGGTCTGAGTACTCTTGCCAAGTGAATATCTCAGCAGTTGTGTAGACAACATGCGCAGATCCAGCCATGTAGTCTGCCGACATGATCTTCGAATCCCGACCATTCAATGTTAATTGACCTCCTAGCTGTGGGATCGTTACGTTTCCTAACGACGTCGACAGTCTCAGATGATACCGAGTGCTCTCAGAGCTCGTGTAGTCCGAGTGCCGGATAACATAGAACGATGTCAAATTCGTGGTCAAAGCTGTGACGGTAATAGAATCCGTGTCGGCGATCTCACTCTTATTCGTAAAGTCTTGTGCATCTGCCATCAGCCATGCTGGTGAAACCTTGAAGAAATTCGCCTGCAGTTTCAGCTCTGCGTACTTCTCACGCATCAAAGTTCGATCTTCTTTGATCGCAGAACCGTAGTCGTATGAAGTGTATCCGTATGGAAAACCCATGTTTCCCCAATTCGTGCCGCCATAGACCTTCGATGATCAGCTGAATTTCCTCAAGCACTAACTAATGAATCGTTCGATCTTACCATGTAGTAGCTGATCCCTTTCAACCCGAAGCTGTACGCATTCTTGTAGAAGACTCGTTCGAAATCTGCATTGGTGAACGTCGCGCAAGCTTCGAATCCGGCTCCTCCCCATCCATCAAACGACCCTCCTTGAAACTGCGCTATCTTAGCAGTGCCTCAAAAACGAACCAACTAGCAGGACGTGAACATACCTCAGCTATGAAATTCGGTGTATCAGGAGAGATAATCTCATGCAAAACATTCCATCGCGGATCTATAGCAACGCTATCCTTCGGCGTATTGGGCGGCGGCGTCAAGCCAGGGAAATACTGATACTTCAGACCTGACCAGACATATGGCTGTGAGCAGTCAAAACCTAATGGATAGCTATCGGAGCCATAGATGTCAACTGCGCCTGGACCAGTACCAGGCGCAAAGTTTCCATAAGCGTAGCCATCGTTGAATACTGTGGGAACCACAATGCCGGAATCGCGGTACCACTTTTCAACGTCGGCCATGTATGAGTGGCTGACTCCTGGGTAGCTATATTCGCTGCAAACTTGTCAGTTGTTACCACTAGCTTATGCTGCGGTGAGATTATGTCACTTCTCTGGTTGCAAAAGGATCACAGGCCCTCCTTTTGTTATCTGAGCATCAGCTACGATGGGACCGATCTTGCTTTCGTAGCTTCGATGAATCATTGTCAGAAATGGCGTTTCTGAAGCTGGACAGCAGAGCTTACGAGTGTACAGCCTCCAGATAATAAGGATTCGGCAGTCGAACATAACCCGGAATCCGATTAAGCCATCCCGGAAATCCTGTGAACACGCATCAACAATCGTCAATAGTTCAATAATGCCCAATGTATAAATACCACCACCAGTAGCCTCAGCATTAATATAAGCTGCCACACAATCAGTCCCTATCGACGATCATATTCGAGAAACACCTCACGTCCAGGCCTCTACACAAAGTCAGATTTCCTCACAACATCAAAGTAGTCTCCATAACTCTCACAGCAATCAAATAAATCCCAGCCTTCTTCGCCGCATCAAAAAACGGCACAAAATCGAAAATGCCCTCAGCCGAGAAGTCGCCTTGTTTGCCTTCTAGAAGTGCCCAATGGGCGTAGAACGAGACCGTATTGAAGCCAATGGCTTTGATTTTCTGGAAGATGTCGAGCCAGAGATCTGGGACAGGGAGTCTGTTTTGAAAGAATTAGTACAATTTAAGATGTGTTCATCGGTGTGACGACTTGCCTGAATGGATGGAATTCTCCACAAAATATGAAGAGGCGGGTGTTGTTGATTTTCAGAGAGAATTTGTCCCAAGTTACCTGAGTCAAGGTTAGTACGTTGTTTCAACCCTAGAATACACCTATATCCTGAAGGTATGTAAGGAATCTCACTATATCTTGCAAGAGACCTTCCTGTCGAGTGATCAGCTCTACTGGAGTACTCAGCACACTGCCAAGAACAGAAGCCAAGACAGCGAGGGTTCTCAGGTAGCCAAGCATTTTTAGAACTGGTGTGATCAGGCACCTTGGACAAAATGCAGGAGCTCTGCCTGCTCGTGCAAACTGAGTGCCTAGGCTCTATAATATTGCACGTGGCCCCGCATCCTCTGCACGACATACACAGACTGCGACGGGTAAATTCCATCCTGCTCGGCCAAAAGCGACCCGGCAGACAGGGTTGGTAGCAAAGCCAGATTGGCATGCACGACAATCCAGATCATGATAATGGTTTTCAAGGGCCAAATTTTGCCAGATGACGTGCCATGCCATTGACTGGGAAGACTGTGAAATGTGTCCTGACTGCTCATTAGCTCATCGTCTTGCTCATTCGAATTACTTATATACAACACCCTCTTCCTACTGCGAATGGATGTCCAGGTCAAGAACCAGTTCAGACCCTGTCCAACATATCATCTTCTCCTCATGCCTCATAAAGCTAGAGCGAACGCCAGAAATGCTTCAAGAAGAGACAGACGCCTTGCTAAAGTCCAACAATTTCCTCGCCAAAGAATGCTGCCACTCTCCTTTAAAATGTCATCTTGACCTCTTGTTCCTTTCCAAACTCCGGATCGTCTGCATCTGCTGACCATGGGTTATGGTCGGGACTCAAGACAGGTGGGCTGGCGACCGCTCCACTGCTGCCCGGTGCAGGCGTGGTTGATATGCTTCTAAGCGCAGGTCGTTCACTGACGACCCGACGTTGGTCCCATGTCTGCTCAGGTCTCTGTGGCTCTGGTGTCCCGAATCTAGCCTTCTGGGGCTCTGGTGTGCCATAACGAGAATGAGGTACTGAGCCATGTTCCGAACCTCGTGCACTGGAAAAGGATGTATATGGTCGTTCATTATCAGGTGACTCGAATGACATGCTGATCTTGTGTTCATCAGTATCAGTCGGCGATAGGGTGCCGTTAGTAATTGTCTCGCCATTCGTGTGGATAGTGCCATCGTGTGATTGACTCTGTTTGATGTCTGGTCTGGATGAGTTGCCGATAGCACTTCCACCCTGGGGTAAGGAGACCTTCAGTGCAGGAAGTGTCGATTGAATTTCCTTGACCGACAAGTGCTTCTTGATCTCCTCAATGTCTCCAGGTTGCTGCAGCGCCAATTTCAAGGCTTCGGCGCGAATAGCTTCGACGTCGAACATGACATTAGCAGTTTCTTCGGCGTGCTTCTCCGATTCCTTCTCGTCGCCTTCGAGCCCCTTCTGGCTCCTCTCATCATAAGTCTCCCAAGACTTCTTCTGAGGCTGTTTCTTCTTGGAGAACCACGACTTGAATCCTTTCTTCTGAGGCTCTTCTTCTAGCTGTCGTCGTGCTTCTTCAATCTCGTTGATGAGCTCGCGCTGACGCTTCTTGTGGTTCTCCGGATCAGGATCCTCAATCTCAGTATATTCAAGACTCTCCATCTGCCAGCCAACTTTATCCAGTAAAGTAGGCATCATCCCACGATAAGCCATGTGACCGGGCACTTCTTCAGTCACGTTGACATTCTCGATTCCAGCTACGTCGACACTGGCAAGTCCCGAGACTCGCAGAATGCCTCCCTGCGTAGCACGAAACAGATAGCCAAGAATCCAGTCATTGGTGGCGTATCCGTTGACAAAGCGTCCCGACACGACTGACCTCGCCTTAATCCATTCATCTTTCTTGACCACGACTGGCGAGCCAAACATGTACACGTTCTGGACGAGACCCACCGCACCTCGACGAGCGAGCTCTTTCAAGCATGCGAAAATAACGCGCGAGCCGAGCGAGAAGCCCACGAGTGTGATTGGTCGCATGCCAAGATTTCTGTCGATCATTGAGTCGGCTAGGATAAGCCCAGCAGCATCACCACGAGCACAAGCTGTCGTCCATGGGTTGTCAATGAGATATGATATCTTAGCCAGGATGATGGGCGCCTGCAATCCGGCCATTAGAGTTGCAAGAACAGTCGCACCCAAGATCTGCTGTATGGTCTGCGTGAGAGCCTCGGTACCTAAGATCTGAATGGTCTGACCTGTACTTTGTAGCATCTCCGGCTCCCAATTGATTGAGTAGATGTCGCCCATGATGGGATCGATGGTACTGAAGGGCAAACGAACGTCATCTACGGCGCCGGTCATCCAACCCGCAACTGTGACAATGAGGTTCACTCGTTTGTTGTTGTAGAGCGGCTTGTACTCGTAGGTTGACACCGCCGCTGTCCTCCTGCTACTTGTCGTTTGGCCGATGCGACCACCAATAAGTGTACCGCCAGTGCCGATGAGCGCTGCTGCGCCTGCGCCACCAAGAAATGTTCCTGTCCCGGTGACACCTACAGCAGTGAAGCCAGCAGCCAGACCAGCACCAATGACAGGAGCAAGCAGACCGGAACTGAGACCAATGACCAGGCCACCGCCGACAGTGCACAAGCCCATGACCATAAGTCGCTTTCTTTTGGCTGCCTTTTTGCGTGCTTCGAGATGTTCATCCTCATTCCAGTTCTCCTTCTCGGCCTCCTCCTGCATCTCAAGTGCATCTGTGACGCGTTTTTCGAAGCGGCAGATCTCTTGCCATTCCACTAACAACGCAGCGCCAACACGTTCCAGTAGTGTTCTGGAACGAGCATCATAGACACTGTCAGCAATGAGTAACAGGAACAAGTCGCAAAGTACTGTCCACCGAATGTCTATATCGAGATTCTTAGCGTCTTGGTAGTCTTCAGGATTCTCGATCGTGAGATCATTTGCTGTATGTTGTTCGTAGGCTGGCGGTGGTGTTTCACTTTCTCGCGGAGCCGGAGTGCCAGGCTTGGAGGAAGGCGCAGAATTTGTGGCAGATATGACACGCTTCTCTGCTGCGCTGGATGGTCTGGGCGACGCCAAGGAGGGTCGCGAAGAAGATGGATTTGATTCTTGATCGGCCTCAGCCTTTGGATTCTTCACGCGCGCGTTCGCCATCAATGCTGGCGTCAGATCGGCAGGTATCACGCCATGCTCGGAAAGCTGTTCGACCATGATCTGCTCCCGTGGATCAATCTCCATGTGTGTGTACAATCGAATCATGGTCTTCTGCGACCACATCTTGAGGCCTTCGCTTGCCAATTCAATTTGTTTCTTGGTGCCTTTGGTCCGGTCCAGCTTATCAAATTCCTGCTGCATGGCTGCGATGGACAATCTCACGACACCTACGTAGGCAACCTTTTGGCCGTCGGTGAGAAGCTCCTTTGTGGCTTGCATTTGCGACATCATGTCTCTGCCCTCTTCGTCGTCCTCGTCGAGGGTGTTATTGCGCGTGTATGCATCTTTGAACAGATATGCAGTATTGTCGTCCATACTCGTGGCACTTTGCGCGTCTTCTTCCATCTGGACGCGTGTGTAGCCTTTGCCCGCACCACCCAAGGTCCCGTATGCGACTCGCTCATCGTCCACTTCATCGTACTCTTTCGCAAGTACTTTGCCCCAATCGTCATATATGCGATGCGTCGCAAGAGCTGGCATCGTTTGCCACTCGTCTTCCTCTTCGGGCTTCTCCACAACATCCGTCGACATGCGAGGAGCCATCTGCTGGTGGGAGAACTCGCCGATGGTGCTGACGGAGGCTGTCTTGCCATGTCGCGTGCTAACGGGAGATCCATGGCCTATGGTCGAGGATCTGGTCCTTGTCTGCTCTAGTGGAGCGACTTGGTCCTCGCTCTCAGCTGCAGTAGTTGGACTGTCGTCATCCTTCTTCTCTGGCGTCTTGGGCCCATCTTTTGTGCCATTGGCCTCTGCCTTGGCTCCTTCTGGAAGCTCCGTGGCAGCCTTCGTGGCTGTATCCACTTGCAGTTCCTTGGGAGTGTCTGCATCGATCTTTTCTATAGTTTTCTGCCGAATGGCATCGGGACTGTCGAGCGATTCCAGCGTGTATTGTCGCCTGCGAGGCGGTCTAACGGGCAGTCCAAACTCGTCGGCCTCAGGAGGCTCAGGCTTAGGCTCATCATGCTTCTCACTCCCCTTGGTATGCACTCGCTTCAACTTGGGACTTTCTGGTTCTGGCGCATGGTCTGAACTCGAGGTCTGTGGCTCGCTGGCATGGGTATTCGCATGCTCACTCTCCGGCATGCTGATGCTGATGTATCCCTACAACGTGGCTTTCATATCAATTGATGCCGCGCCCGGTGCCGATGAGGCTGTCGTCGCATCGCCCGAATGGTCGAGTAGCGACTGCGATATAGCTCTGGTCCCTATTATTATTGGTGCAATGTGCTTCTATTCACTGGTGTAATTTCTAGGTTGATCTTTGTCTTTGACTCGCATGAGGCGCATGGGAGGCGTGATGACGGCCCGCTGAATCCCTGCTAAGCTCGGGCTCATCTCCACAATAAGGAAGCCCGCATCTACCAGCGGCCAAAACTCAAACTTCTCAAACATTATTAACAGCCGTCTAGTCGCTATATATTTGTACCTCTGTTCGTATAACACTTAATAATATTGTATTTCTTTCTATAAATTATATAAGTAATACCCTAAGAAATAGTATATATAAATATCTCTATAAATAGCTTATAAATAGGTATATAAAGTCTTAAAACTATTACCTAATTAGATTACCTATAAATTAATAATATAAATAACCTACGAACAAACTAGCAGATTAGCTATAAATAGGTAGAGAGATCTACTTCTTAATATAAAAAAGGATATATATAAATAGTACTATAAATAACTTATAAATAAGTCTATTATACTCTAATCTACTACTACTATCGCTACTGCTACTATACGTCTATTAAACCTATATATAGGCTATAAATACTTCTATAATTAGGCTATAAATACTTCTATAACTAGGCTATAAATACTTCTATACTAAAAAGAAAGATTAAGTAGGTAAATAAACTAGCTAATAAATATTATATAACTAGGCTATAAATACTTCTATAACTAGGCTATAAATACTTCTATAGTAAAAAGAATAATTACCTAAGTAAATAAATTAGTAAAAATAGTATATAAACCTTATATATTTAATAATAGAGGTTTATATATAATAGATATACTAGAGTTTAAACCTAGAACCTCTATATTCTTAGTATATATACTATAGACGTATCTACTAGACGTATCTATTATACGACCTACGTATTAAATAAGGTATTATACTATTAGACTATATACTCTATAATTTAATAAAGGTACTAGTAATAGGTTTATTAATAAAGGCTTAAGGTCTAAATTATAGAAGTAGATATAAATAGTATAATAAATAGTATAACGATTATATACTAAGTAGTATATCTAGGTTAAGGAGAGTACTAAAAAGTAGATTAAGGTTCTAAGAATTATATAGCGCTTCTAACTACTAGTAAGAAGCCTTTTATAAAGACTTTTATAGCTATAAATAGTACTATAAACGACCTATAAATACTTCTACTAAGAGCTCTAAGAATTATATAGTACTTTTAACTACTAGTAAGGAAATTATATAGCGCTTCTAACTACTAGTAAGGAGCCTTTTGCAAAGACCTTTATAGCTATAAATAGTACTATAAATAACCTATAAATAGAAGCGCTATATAATTCTTTTTAAAGCTAGATTTCTAAAGTAAAGATTTCTAAAGTAATTAAAAGTAGTCTCTTAATTACTAATAGCGCTAATATAGTATAATACTACTAAAAAAATTTAAATAATATACTTAGAAAAAAGGCTATTAATTAATCTACTTTATAAGTTAATTAGAAAAGTAGTTATTAAGATATAGACTTTACTATCGCTCGACTTTATATTAGAAATTTATTCTAGTAACCTTTATCCCTAGCTAGATTATTACTTAGGAGTACTATTATACTAAACTATATACTAAACTATACTTAAATAATAGCCTAGAGCTAGGTAAATATTAGACTTATATACTAATATAGCCTAGAAGTAATATTAGCTACTTCTATAAAGTATTTACTTATTACTATTATATAAAGCTTTCTATAAAAACCTTCGCTAACAGAGCTATAAATAGTACTATAAACAACCTATAAATACCTTTATTAAAGGCTCTAAGAATCGTATAGCGCTTCTAACTACTAGTAAGAAATCTTTTATAAAAGAAGTTTTTTATAAAAGAAGTCTTTTATAAAGACCTTTACTAACGTAGCTATAAATAGTACTATAAACGACCTATAAATATCTTTATTATAGACTTCTTTACTACGAACTTATCCCTTTAATAAAGTTATAAATATTAAGATTAGAACGTATTAAAAGACTTCTACTTATAATATACTAGTATATAGTATATTATCTAGAGTAACTACTACTATAGATAAGTATTTAAGAAGAAGAAGGCTATTAATTATCTAGCTATAGTATAGTATCTATTAATTTTAAATAGCTACTAGTTAATTAAGTACTAGGATATTATATTTAATTAGGATTTAGAAGTAAGTAAATAAAAAGAGAATTTAGAGAATAATAAAAGATATAAATACTTCTATAAGTAGGCTATAAATAGTTCTATAACTTCTTCTATAATTACTTCTTAGGAGTAGTAGAAAATTTACTATTACTACTATACTTCTTTTTTCTAATTATTTATAGTTTAGTTATAGATACGTTTATACTCTCTATAGCCTTAGATATCTTCTTTCTACTTCTAAGTAATTTCGATACTATTACCTATATATCTAGCTCTATATTATCCTCTAGCTCTAGCTTAGGTAACTACTATATTTGCTACTTATTTATAGAAGTAGTTGTAACTTATAATATAGATTCTTCTAGCTTAATACTTTACGCGACTATACTATCTAGTATAATTATACTAGTAATTATACTAGTACTTATACTAGTATTTATACTTATATTTATACCTATATTTACGCTCGATATACCTTCTTCTATTAAGTCTAATATCTTAGAGATCTTATATAGATTAATAGTTTAAAAGTACTATAAGCTAGCTTTCTTTAGCTACTACTTTAGTAGTATATCTAAAAGCTTCTTTTTTATAATTATAGAGGAAATTATAGTACTATTTATCTTATTATTTATAATAAAGAGATTATTATTATCTACTAGCAAAGCTATTATTATTCTCTTTATTATTAGTATTACTATATAAGGTACTAATATATACTTCCTCTTATTAGTTATAGACTTTCTATCTATCTAGAATATAGTAATTATAAAATAGTACCGAAGAGGCTCTCTCTTTCTTATAGTCTTACTAAATAGAACTAGCTTATCTACTAATATACGTTTCTTAAGAGTCTTTAGACTAATTAAGAAAGAGCTAAATTATAAAGTCTTATAGAAGTTATTATAGTATCTAGTAATTAACTTATAATTATAGTAGTCTAGAATAGACTTTAGATTAAATTTATTTAGTAAGTAGTAAATTAGGAAAGCTAGAAGACTTATATTATAGTTTATAAACTTAACTTTATTCTAACTATCTACTATAGCTAGTATATATTCTATTAGCTCTTAATATTTATAATATCTATTACGCTCTACCTTTATATATTAGGTAAATACTATAGTATTGTATTAGATTATAAGTATAGTAGGCGTTATATTAACTTTTTTGCTTCTTAGTAAATTCGAAGTTATAGATTTTAGAGCTATTAGCTAGCGTAATAAGAGCTATCTACTACTTATAGAATAGGTACTATATATAGGCTCTTTATAATAAGCTTCTATCTTATTTATAATTAAAGAGAAGTTGCTAGTATTTATACTATTATTTATACTATTATTTATAGACTAATATAGCCTATTTATAGGATTAAATAGCGTATATCTATAGAGCTAATTTAATAGAGCGTTTATAGTAGCGTTTATAGTAGCGTTTATAGTAGCGTTTATAGTAGTATTTAGTATAGTTAAAGACTCGCGTATAAAGGATCCTTAAGGAGCGTTAGAGTTTATAGCGCTATACGCGTTATAGAATACGTATAAAGTAAGTATTTTAGTATAGTTAAAACCTTTTACTAAATAGAATACTATAAGCTAGTTATTACTATCTAATATATTAATAGTAGCGTATTTATAGCGTATTTATATAAGTATTTATATAATTAAACTATTACTATATAGTAGAAATAGATACTACTACCTTAGACCTATACTTATAGAAATACGTCTTCTACTTCTTTAGATTTTAAAAAGCTATAGCTAGGCAATTCTTCTATCTATATATAAGCTACTCTAATTAGTAGTATAGTATTTATATAGCGCTTATACTAGCGTTTACTATAAGTATACTTAAATAGACTATAGTAGATAGTAAGATATCTGCTACTATTTTTAGTTTATAATAGAGGTATTTAGTAGCTAGATATATACTATTTATATAGCGTTTATACTAGCGCTTACTATAAGTACGCTTCGATAGACTATAATAGATAGTAAGATACTACTAGTACTATTTTTAGTTAGTAATAGAGGTGTTTAGCTACTAGATATACGCTATTTATATAGCGTTTAAGCTAGCGTTTATAGTAATATTAGTAGAATATCTATAAGAGGCCTATTATATTAATATAGTATTTTAGCGTTTTTCTATAATACTTTATCGAATTACTATACTCTACTAAGCGATTACTTTATACTAATTTTTATACTAAAATAATCGCTATATCGAGTTATATAAAGCAAAATTAGCGTACTACGTATTATAGTAGAATATAGTAATAGTTAGATAGGTATATCGAACTTAGTAGAAATAGCTTTATACTACTAAGATTAGTATAGGTATAGCTATATAGAAGCTACTTTAGCTTTATTAGTATAGCTTTAGGAAGCTACTTTCTCTCTATATCTATAACTTATTAACTATATTATATATAAATATACTAAGTAGTATAAATAAAAGCTCTAGATATATAGAATAAGCTTCTATAATATAGAGATAAAGTATTAAGAACTAGTTACGTAATAATAGTATAAATATATAAGAAAGCTAGCTTTACCTAAATTATAACCTTAATTATAAATATAGTCTAGCTAGCTTAGTCTAGCTAAGTTAAGTCGATTAAGATACTTTCTAGTAATAATACTAGTAAAAGTAATTAATATAAGAACGAGCTAATTAGAAACTATCTTATTATTAAAAGATCTACTTAAATAAAGCTATAATTATACTATAAATAACTATACTCTACCTACTATCTTTCTTGTTATTATATACCTACTACTCTATCTACTACTCTATTTGCTACCTATTCGCTACTATATTAAGCTAAATAACTAAGTATCTACCTTTACTAAAGGAATATTAAAGTATTATTAAGATCCTTATATACTCTAGAGCTATATACGCTAGTATTATTAGTACTTTTACTAAGGCCTATAGTATTAATATTAGTAGTAGAACCTTCTACTACTACGTTC